>JACBWW010000017.1:5647960-5708587 GCA_020086605.1 Lanius collurio | reverse complement strand
CAGCATGCTCTGTCTCTTCCAAATCACCACATCAGCTGGCTGGGATGGTCTTCTCAATCCTATTTTAAACACCGGACCACCATATTGCGACCCAAACCTTCCCAATGCAAATGGTTCAAAGGGAGACTGCGGGAGCCCTGCCGTAGGGATTTTATTCTTTGTTACATATATCATTATATCATTTCTCATTGTTGTAAACATGTATATAGCCATTATTTTAGAAAACTTCAGTGTAGCCACTGAGGAAAGTACAGAGCCTCTAAGCGAGGATGATTTTGATATGTTCTATGAAATCTGGGAGAAGTTTGACCCCGAAGCCACTCAGTTTATTGAGTATTCTGCACTTTCAGACTTTGCAGACGCGCTGTCAGAACCTTTGCGCATAGCGAAACCAAACAAAATAAAACTTATAGCGATGGACCTGCCCATGGTCAGCGGAGACAGGATCCATTGCTTGGATATTTTGTTTGCTTTTACAAAAAGGGTGCTGGGAGAATCCGGAGAGATGGATGCCCTTAAAATACAGATGGAAGAAAAGTTCATGGCGGCAAATCCATCTAAGATCTCTTACGAGCCGATTACAACGACTCTGAGACGGAAGCAAGAAGAGGTCTCTGCCATCATCATCCAGAGGGCCTACAGGAGACATTTGTTCCGGCGCTCCATGAAGCAGGCGTCCTACTTGTACCGACAGAGAACTTTGGAAAGCAGCATCCTGGAGGACGATGCGCCCGAGAAGGAGGGTCTCATTGCGTTCATGATGAACGAAAACTACGGCAGGCCAATAGACAAATCAGAAACTCTGTCCTCCACCTCTTTCCCTCCATCCTACGACAGCGTCACCAGAGGCACGAGTGAAAACCTCCAGCTAAAGATAACGGACTTGAGCAAAAGCGATGAGGCTATAGATTGTTTTCTCTCACCCGACAAGGATAAAGAATCAATTGTTTAAATGTTTGTTTAGAATGCTTTAAAACATTGTTTACAGAATGTAATGCTGTAACTACACAACGATTGAATCAGCCTTCTTATTAAAAATTAGTTGCTAAAGAAACAGTGGAGTTTTTACCCTTAAATACGGGAGTCTAAGAAGTCATATAACCTTTGACCCTGCTCTTTTTGACTTGGCTCAATATTTATATTTATATATGCACAGGAAGATTCTCTGCAGGGTCATAGCTGTTATATCAATGGTGTGAATAAGAATAGGCTAGACTGTAAAACAGTAAACACAGTGTATATCTATCCACAGATAAAGCCTGGCTGTATACATTCATTTAAGGTCTTACTCATATTAGTGTGTTTACTTATGGCGATGTATGACCTTGCATTCTAAAAAGAAAAAAAAAATCACAGCTGCTGTAGCAAAATGTAACACTTACTGTATATGTTGTGAATGGTCTTTCATAAATTTATTATATTTGATATTTTTTTACTTAAAAAAAAAAATCTCTTTTTCCATGGAGATTAATGATCCTTACACTCTACACGATGAACTCTGAGTCAAGGTAATAGGAACCTGCGGGATCCCCATCGCTTGAAGAGGAAAGTTGTTGCAAAATTGAAGTATCAAATTAGCAACATTTAAACTGTTAATTACACTTAGCCCTCCCTCTTGGGACTTTCAACTGCACATCAGTAGAAACACACACAAAAAAAAAAAAAAAAAAACGGAGAAACAAATGATGTCAAAATAACGAGAGAAATGGCTTGTTCTATCCTTCAGGAAACTAGACAATAATGGATTCTGTTTGTAAAACTGTTAATAAAAGCACTAATTTTTTAGTATGTTTCAAGAATCTGCTTTGAAATCCACAATCAAACTCACCATAGAAGTAGCGTATCACGTTTGTGTGTAGTGATCCAAAGCACCATCTAGGCTGGCAAAGTTTCTGTTATGGTAGCGGGATAGGTCACATTTTGCCCAGAAACACTGAGCTAAGCAGCCTTATTTGGAACTCTGTGCATCAGTATTACTCAAAAAAAAAAAAAAAAATGCTACTAATACTACTAATATTAATAAATCAATGCAAACTGGGTCATGCAGAACAGCTGCGACAGTGTGATCAAGAAGGTGGGAGGGGAATTGCCTCTGGATCTATATATAAATTTTGAAGGTTTGAGTCCTTTTTATTCAAGTTTCATCTTTCATTTACTCAGATGGTACAGTTAGATTTCTGGGGAAGGACAAGAAATACAGGAACCAATAAAAAAATCTACTAGATAATAGCTATATCCTTATTCCTGTAGACAAAGTAATATTTACAGGTGATGTGTCCTTCAGCTTCAGGCCAAAGAAATGACAGTGGGGTGAAAGGTGGATGTGTGGCTGTAGAAAAGTATTAGAGGTTTTTACGTGCTAACATAGATTATTATTTATTATCCTTCAGCCTTGATAGAATGTGAGAAATTATTTACAGAATATAGAGACATGTCCATCATTACAAACAAGTTCTTTCTTTTTCACCTTCAAACTGATTGTACTTGGGTTTGGTTGGACTTCATGGAAAATCTTGAGATTTCTGTAATGAGCCATTGCACTTTAAGGAAGACTAGTTGTGCTTTTTCACCTTGGAGAAGCAAAGATATCAAGAATGTATTTAAGGTGTATTGTCATTAACATTTAGTTATATCCCAGGTTGTAAAGGAGTCAAAAAACCACAAAGGGTTGGCAACAAGAATTAAAACAACATGTTACAGTCAAGTTTATCTATGGCCATTGTTGTCTGTCCTCTAAACAAGTCAGAATATGTACGACAACACTTCAAAAGGATGACAATGTATCTGTGTAAATATGGGCTAATATATTCTCTCCATTCATTGAGAGGTGTCTCAGGCATTCACTTGAGAGTGGTCTATCGATTAATTCAGAGGATTTGCCATCAGGATTCCTGGGGTCTATTCCTGATTCTTACTACATGATTTTTAGGCAAATAATTTAACCTATCTGTGCCTCAGTTTACCCATCTGTAAAATGGGAATAATAATACTTACCTACCTCACAGGGGTGTTGTAAGACTTTCTGATTGCAAAGTGCTATAAGGGAATGAACCATACTATATAAGTATTATTATAATCATGTTCTCTTGCCCTTTTAACCTCATGTCTATGGTGTATAACATAGGGCTGTTCCTGGGCATTTTGTTGCCTTTAAATCTTGTATGTAATTAGATTCTAACTTAAGGGGACTACTCGTCTTTCCTTGAAGAGAAAAGATTCTTTATTCTTTCCCCCCTCCCCACCCCTCACCTCCCCCCCAAAAAAAACAGAATTGCTCAAGGCTTCTCAAATTAGAGAAACTTTATACAGATTCCCTGTGTATTTATGCTGTAATGTTATTCTGACTGTACATATCACCCAGAAAGAGTATGCGATTTTTATATTTATATGCATATATATATATACACACACATACGTATATCTATACATATATATGTATCTTGTGAGTTTGTAGAGTGGCTGACACTCAGAGGACACGACTTACTGATTAAAATGTTTTCTCCTCAATGGGATTTATCGATCATTAGCAACAAGCTGCTGCCTATAATGAAACTGTTTAATTAGAAAATAGTACATTCATTACTTGCTGAACAAGCATTTATTGGCTGACAACTAGCAAAATTATTTTCCTTTCAAAGCTTTACAATGAAAAGAAAAAAAAAAAAAAGATGGGAAAATACTAAAGAAAAGGAGCATTTCTCATGTGATTTCTTTTAATGTACAGTGTAAGCTGTTTGAAACCCAAGGAAAACACCAGCCTGCACTCAGAAGTGAGTTGTTGGTTATGCTGTTTTAACAATATTTTTATTATTTGCAGCTTATATTAGAAAATATTCAACTGCTGTTCTTATTAAGAGTCAGGCCCAGTAATGAACGGAATGTAAAGAGACAATTAGCTGGTCACTAGTTTTATTAGAGAAGATCTCTTCCTTTGGTCATTTCACCCTTGAATTGAACATTTTAGTGTTATTGCTGTGAGACCCTATAGTACTGATGCCATTACAAATGGTTCTTTTATCCAAAACCTCTAAAAATGAAAAAAAGTAATGCAAAAAAAAATCTGAAAGAGGGTCTTAACTCTAGATGTTTACAGTGCAACTTTCTAAAATTGAATTGTAAATTACTTTCAGAAACCTTTGTAACTGGAAGGTTGGTTTTCTATTGGGTTTTCTATTGTTCTGTGGCGTGTTTCTTTAGGGGTGAAGAGGGAATGGTGTCTTTGTATGGTATGAAGAACTCCCCTCAAAAATGTCAAATAACCTCACCTGTAGATCTTTGTTACTGGAGATGCTGATCTGAATTGAGCCATGATACAACCTCCCAGTGCAGTGATTTAGTTTAAGACACTAACTCAATAGCTGGCCCACACTGTCTATAAGCATGGTGAGTGCTACCATTTTTTCTGTTGATTTGTTCAATAAAGGCTACCACATGAATCACTCAAGCTACAAAAAGAGCAAGGAAAATATCAGCCAATATCATAGGACATATTAAGCTGTTTGTACCTGGAAAAATTCAAGTTTATTATGTTTCTTTATTAAATAAATAAGGATAACAAATATTTCCTCTGCCTTTTTTTTTTTTTTTTCTTTTGTTACATTATGTTATCAACATGTATGTTATTATTTCCCTGACTCTTTTTCTAGATATTTGTTTGGGAAATGCATGGTGCCTTTTGCTAGGAGGCTTGTTGATGAAAACCCCTCCAGTTCATCTTACATTGGAAGGCAACCTACAGAGCATTAAAGGCTTCATCCAGAGCTTGTTGAAATCAGTGGAGAATTTATGGCTACATCAGATTAATTCGAAGCAGATATGAAATTCTCTCTTCTAACAAAATCATTTATAGGATGAACCCAACACTGATATTTCAACCCATCCTGCCCAGTAGAATTAGCTGAAGGAGGAAAGTTAATTTGAACTGCAACGAAAAAATTCAGTCAGACCTTTGAATTAGTTCAATAAAATCAGTTTATAATTATGTTTTATATTAAACTGGGGAAGTCTGACTAGTAGAGATTTTTTTTTTAATAAGCATTTGCTAAAATGTATCATATAATAATTTGACTTCTGAGTGAATGTGTATAGAATGAATCTGTCTGAAATTCAGGAAGGTATTTTTGGTTAGAAGGAGCAGTTTGCTGAAATGCGAATTCTCCATAGGGATGTGTCAGGTTAGTTAAGGAAATTACTGATTAGAATTTGTGGTCAAAATTCCCATATGAAGGAAGTTCAGTCATGATCCCCACTATGAGGATTTTCCACATCTAGATTTTTACCAGAATTGCCTAACTTCTATAGATGTGTTCCCTTCACTGTACTAGGGGCTGCTTTGGGTTACAGGACTCTCCTTATTTTCATGCAGATCTTGGGAAAATTTCTAAAGGCTTTCACATTTTCTAATTTTCAGGATGAAATTTTTTTATAAAAACATATTTTGCCAATTGGATTTCTTGTTTTTCAGCCCTAGCAAGGAACCTGGAGGACTGGCTCCTCAGATAATGTGGATTTTTTTTATAAATGATGGAATTATTTGTGTTGGAATGAGTCTGAAAGGTCATCTAGTTCCAAATCCCACCTGCCATGGGCAGGGACACCTTCCACTGGACCAGGTAGCTCCAAGCCCTGTCCAACCCAGTCTTGAGCACTTCCAGGATAGGGCAGCCACAGCTTCTCTGGGCAACCTATTCCAGTGTCTCACCACCTTCACAATGAATAATTTCTTCCTAATATCCAATCTACCCTCTTTTAACTTAACTACGTTAATAAGTAAAATTAAGTTGATTTTACAAAACCAGCAGATCTATTAAATCAAGCCTAGGTGCAATCCATGAGGTTGGAGTCAGGGCCTGTAATTTCTAGATTCATTTTAAGATTTTTTTCTTTAGTCGTTTCTGTTCCTTTTTGCTTTTGATGTAAATTGCCTTGTTAAATACCAAGATTACTTTGGAAAAAAATCAGCATTATGAGAGAGAGTTAACAGCAGCACGGGCAACCCAGTCAGTTTTCTTAGGAATAGTCACATATTAGTAATTTATTTGAGATTGAAAGGGAATTTTTTAGTCTGAAAACATTACTGCAGGAAGGGTAGAAATAAAGAATAAATGCTTTGCAGCACAAAGCCTCTGCTGGGCTCTAAAGGACGCCCATGTAGGATGGCAGTGTCGTGTTTCTGGCACCAGGAATGCATTTTCCCCCTGTGTGCCAGGGATGTGGAGACTGGGGCAGAACTGGATTTATAACTGGAGAAAGCAGATGGGAGCAGGACGGAGGGAAAGCGCCGGACGCCTGCGGAGCGGCTGCTCCTTCGTGTCAATTCTCCCGGCGAGCTGTGAAAGAACGTCCGTGCCGGGCGAAGAACAAACATGGAAATCCTTCTGAGTGTTTACATAGCGCAGAGAAATAGCAGCCGTGTCAAAGGGAAAGCATGTGAAAGCAAATAGTCCCGGGGGAATAGCTATTGGCAGCCAGCAAAAAAATGCTTCGGAGTCAAACGTCACCGATAACCCCACTGGGCTGGAGGTGTCGGGCTGCGGCGCGGGCATGGGTTTGTCAGCACCTCCGCCGGAGCTATTTTAGCCAGCTGACAAACAGGGCTTTGGGCAGCTCCTGGCCCACGTGCTTGTGCCATGGCAAAGTTTCTGAGACTGCTGCTGCAGTTGTTTTGCCCTGGACTCTCGTTGCTTCACCTTGGGTTGTGAGGCCCAGCCGGGTCCAAGTATTGGAGGTGGTTTTTCCCTAGAAAATAGCTGCAATGTCCCAGAAACCACTGTCCAGTGTTCAAATGTCAGCAGAGTGGTTTAAATAATGAGATTTTAATTCAAAAGGATTGTCTCCTTTTCTTCTTCTCATTATTACTATTACTACTAATATTATTTTATTTTTAATACCCCAGATCTTCAAGTTTATATGATCTGGTCATATTTTCAAGCTTTCTGGTTTTCTAACAGCTATGTTAGTCAAAAAACTGGGGTTTTGATAGAAAAAGACAAAATATAATTATGATAAAATTATTATATGTGTGTTTCTAAAAGAAGTTTAAAGGTGACTTGAACTATGTAGCTCTACTCCAGAACTTCTGTGGTTTCTGTGGAATCTCAGTTTCTCTAAAGCTAAAGGGAATTTAGCAATTCCCATAAGGAAATGAAGTTTCTAACACTTATTTTCATACAGACTGTCCCAGTTACGTGTTTGTCTTAATTCTCTTTCCAAACTTGCAGACCAAGCAAAAATGAAACAATTTTCATTTTTAGCTCAGGGACAAACTGTGTTCATTTGTAAGAATTTCTACAGAGGATACAAACCGAGAGTCACAGGGCTTAATGTAATATAGGACAGTTCAGCCCTTGGTGACAGCCTTGGTGACATAGACTCATTGAATCATGGAAGAGTTTGGGTTTGAAAGGACCTTTAAAAGTCATCAAATCTGACTGCCCTGCAGTGGGCAGGGACACCATCCACTGAACCAAGTTGCACAGAGCACCCTCCACTAAACCAGGTTGTTCAAGTGGCCTTGAACACTTCCAAGGATGGGGCAGCCACAGCTCCTCTGGGTAACTTGTTCCTCACCCTCACTGTAAAAAATTTATTCCTTCTACCTAGTCTGAATCTCCTATCTTTTAGTTTAGAACCATTACCCCTCGTCCTATCACAACAGAACTCCCCTAAAACATTTATCCCCATCTTCCTTACAGGTCCCCCTTAAGTCCTGGCAGGACGTAAAGGCCCAGGAGCCTTCTCTTCTCCAGGCTGAACAACCCCAGCACTATTAGCCTTCCCTCACAGCAGAGGTGTTCCATGCCTCTAATCATCTTCACAGTGCTTGGGGACATCTTGGAGTGCAAAGGAATTTCTAACTTTTTTGAGGACCAACAAAGCCTTCCTAGAAAGAAACCAGCAGCATGGTTTGTGTTGGTGGTGCCTGAGAAGGAGAAAAGCTCACTGCATCATGCAGGCCTAGCTTTGTAGAAAATACCTGTGCAATGGCACAGGGGAAAGCTTAGCCTAAGCCCAAAGCTGTCTCCTTCAGGCAAGCACTTTTCTAGATAAAACCAAGTGCTCATTTCAGATCTGCTCACAGCTTTTCTTTGCAGGGTCTGCAGCATCCCTGCAGGTGCTGCTCTGAACCTGCTCCCAGCAGATGTGGAAATGTTGTAGGATGATCTAAAGAGCTTTTCTTATTACTATTTTGTTGATCTTGAAGGAATTTTACATTCCTTTTTTTAATCTCCAGTACTGTGGACCACAGCTTGCAGCCACAGCCATGATAAGCCTTAAAAAGGAGTGGACATCACCTCCACCTGCACCTGCCTTACCCCACAGGCCAGACAAGGTAGAGAAAGGCCAGTGGGAGCTTTAATCAATTTCCTTTCTCTTATTACAGGAGTGGGGACTGAAGGGATTTTCTGGGGCTTCGCTGGGTTTGTTGGAGCCTGGATTTGCTGGCAGGTTTGCTGGAAAATCTTTGAAGCAGAAGAGAAGAAGGTCCTCCTTGTGAGGAAGTGGGATGCTGTGGTTTGAGGGTGAGTTGCTCTGGATGTTGCAGGAGGAGGTTTGTAGCTGTGCCAAGTGCTTCAGCAGTGCTGTGCTGCAGATGTGCAGGGTCTTCTCTAAAGCCTGTGGTTGAAATGGGGTAAAAATCATTGAAATGGGGCAAAGACAGCTGTTTCTCTTGTGCAGTAGGAGAAAGGAGCTTCTTACCCAGGCAGGGAAGATATCAGCCCTTAAAGGAGGGCAGGTTCATCTCAGGACCTGCCTGGCCACTACTATAACAATAATAGTCACGGGGTCCATACACCTCTGCCAGTGTCTCTCACCCTGGCCTGTTTCAGTCTAATTTGGTTGAGGGATGGAAGTCTCAAACATAAAAGAATTCCTATGAGTTTTGCAAAAATAATCGGCTGTGGAGGCTGTGAGATTTTGGCAAGTAGGAAAGTATGTAAAAAGAGCTCAGGTCTTAAGGAAAGATTAAACATTTTCACATCAAGAGAAGGCCTCACATTGTAGGAAAAACAGTTGCTTTGCCACCAAGGACCACCAATTCCATGGCATGAAAAACAGAAAAACGGATGTTGTTAGTTCTGGTGCCCTGAGCTTTGCTTGGATTGCCTTCATTATCCAGTGGGAAGGTGCTTGAGATGGAAAGTATTTCACTTTCTATTTTCCAGGAGGAGCTGGGAGGATGGCTGTGCACATTAGCAGTAAGATCAACCCTGTACCTCTCTCCATGGCCATACAGCTGTGAAGTGCTTCTGAGAAAAAGTTGGAGGAGTTGAGAAAATAGTGGGAGAAGCAAGGTGGGGATTAGAAGTTTACAGGTACCTTGATTTGCTTTGGTAGCACAGCTGCTGAGTAGCATGGTGGGCAGGTGAAGGGGGTGAGCTCAGTGGGGATGACACCAGCATAAATCTGTCAGAGCAGGTGACAGTCACCTGGGCAGCATCAGCAGTGATGCAGCTCAGGGCTGTGTGCAGTGCCACAACTGACACCTCTGTGAGTGTGCACAGCACAGATAACTGCTTATCTGCATGCCTGCTGCTCCAGGAATCATTTATCTCCACAGAAATGCTGCAGGGCTGAGCTGAGCAAGCTCTGCAGCCCCAGGGTTTCACTGCACTATCCTCTCCATGCAGAGAGAAGGTGCAGAGGGCAGCAGTCCCGATGTGCTCCTGTCAGAGGGGCTCCAGTGGTTGGATTTACCTCCCAGAAAGTGCATCATGAAGCATCGTGATACAGTAAGCCAAAAGAGAAAATGTGGTGGGCAAGAAAATATGTCCACTGGAAATAAGATCTTCTTTCATTATTTGTTATTTAAAACTCATGGCTGTTGTGGGGAACTTGAACTCCAGTCCTCTTTCCCCTCACTGTCAGAGGAAAGCCCCTCTGAAACCCTGTAATATTCAACCTCAGTGATGCTACTCCTGTGAGCAATCATAAGCCAGGCTGTTTCTCTCCTTTCCTTACATCAGGGCACACTGCACACATGGATGTTAGTGTAGGATGCAAAAAAAAAAAACCCAAACCACCACAATTTAAACGACCTGGCTTAAGGCCAAAGTTTTTTCCATTTAAACCATGGTGAAATTTCTTTTGCCAGGAGTGACTGTCTGGCAACAAAGCAGCTCCTTGCAATGGCATTTGCAGTAAAGCTGGACTGAGTGAATTAATGTCTTGGGGTGACTTGAAATATTCCCTACCATTGCCCCTGCCCAGAAATTAGGTTTAATTATCCTGCTGTCCACTGAGAAGACAAGAGAGGCCAGAGAACATTTCACTTCTCGCTTATGGAGGCTTTCTAGGCTTCAGGGAAGATATCTTCATTTTGCTGCAAAGTTGTAATAGTTAACCAGAAAGGGGAATGCTCAGCTGAAATCATGTTTCTGACCCTATTCTGAGCCTGACATTGAACTGCCCTAGTGCAGCCAAAGGTACACTGTCCCCCTTGAAAACAGGAGTGCCTGGTGTCCACAGGTCAGGTGTGACCACCAAGGATAAGGCAGGCCCCAGTTTTTCACCCCGCTGTTGCTCTACCCTGTTGCACTGTGAGAAGGTCGTCTTTCACCTGTGGTATGCATATTCCAGGAACCTTAAACCCACAAAGGTTACAAAACTTACTTTTGGGTAGGATTTTGAGGACTTAACAGCTTCAGGAGCCAGAGTGTGAGCCCTCTACCCAGCAGCTGTGATCACCTCTCACCTCAGCCTCCCTGGGAAGGATGTAAGATCAGCCTGAAGATTAGTCAGCCTTCACATTCTTGGAGTGTCTGGCATAGAAACACTCTTAGACACTGACAGGGGGAAGGTGGAGAACTACCCAGGCTCCAGAAGGTGGTAAATGTGGCTCCTGTCCAAATCTAACAGGGCTGGTAAGGCTGTTGCTTTATAAGGTTGCAGAGGCACAGGGAGGGGTGACTTGGGGCTGTACACCTCTCCAGTCAGTTCCCTGTTGCAACTTGTATTGGGAAGGGTGGACAAAGCACACTCCTTCATGATCAGACTGGACTCCCCTCCTTAGCTCTGAAAGGAATTTAATTCTAGTGCTCAGAACTGGTGGGGGGAATTCTCAGTAAAACCATATTGTCACCCCCTGTAGGTAAGCAGGACATGTCTTCCTCAGCAGTCTGTCCTGAAGTAAACCCCAAATGAAGTAAAGAGAACCTTCCCAGAGTAAAGAATGAGATGAAACATGATCCTGTAGCAATCTTTTTATGTGATGATGTTTGCAATTATCAATCTGAGCTTTTTTTAATCCTCTCCATTCTTGGTGTAGGCAGTTGATGCTCACAAGTATCACAGTTCTGGTCTCAGAGCTGTGTCCAAATCCCTGAAGCCTGAAGATTAAGGTCCTTACCCGGCTCTAATTTGAGAACTTTGACTCTCACACCAGCTGACTGTGTGGATTAAATGCATGTAAATACCTTCATAGTGACTGGCAAAACACACTCGTGATGCTATCCTAAATTGGGATGCTCTCCCTCCAGGGGTGTCAGTTTGATGTTATCACCTACTCAGCAAATAAATCCCTTTATTAAAGGAGGGGAATTCCTGCTCTCCATCAGGCCCTCAAACAGCTTCTTTACCCTGGAAGTGTGTTTTCTCCCCTGCCTTGCCATCACCAGGGCTGGTTTTCTTAAGGCTGTGAAGATGCTGTTATTAATGCTTCGATATCATCTCCATTTCAGCTCAGCTTGCTATGAGTCACTCCGATGTTTGCACCTTGGTGCTCTGTCTTATTGGTCTATGAAAGAGCCAGGATGAGAGTTTCCATTCCAAACACTCATCTCCCTCCCAAGCTAATGGGGTCAGACAGGTCTGTCTGAAAGGCTCAGATTTCTTTATGAGTGTCGTGTTGCTGACAGAAGTGATGAGAAGGTGGTCGCTTCAATGTGAATAAAGAATTCTGTGCCTTACAGCTCTGTCTATAAACCTGGGCACAAGGCAGTACCTCACATCCAGCACGAGACATGCTGCATTCCCTCTCGCCTCCAAAATGCTTGAGATGCCCTGCACTGGTTCTAAACATTCGTTTTCTGCTAGTTTCCCTCTTTGTAAGGATATACATCAACTTCCAGTTCTTGGGCTTGGGTTTTTCACTCCATCTTTAGTATTTAGGAGACCCAAATAAAAGTACACCCTCTGTTCACCTCAGCCATCAGTAGTTTTAGAGCAGTGAGCCAGGCCTGTTAATCTGCACAGGCCACGTCTTAGGCTGTTTCCAGCTCTTACAGGTTATCCCACTGGTTACCAAAATCAGTCACAGGTTGCTTTTCTTGCCCAGAGGGTAAATAGGATGACAGGACTAAACTCTGGTCTCCCTGAGTGGGGTCTCACCTTCCACTTGCTTAGCTGAAGCGGGCCTTAGTCAGTCTGAACCCTGAAAACCATGTCTGGGAGACTGACCTAAATCAGAGCAGTCCCAGGGATGTTTCTCTGTTCACCTATCAGGGCGTGCTGCTAAACCAGTGCCTCCCAAAACTTCAGAATCTTCCTAGAGGGGAAATGGCTGCTGGGAAAAGAAACGTTGGTAGAATAGGTGGCTGGCGATGGGAGACAGTCAGAAACTGGGAAGGGTACAGAGGGATGAAATATGAGTGGCACCACCAAGCTGCTAACATGACCAGGAAGCACACAGGGAGCAAGAGCTGCAGTGCTCAGAGCAATTTCGTAGTCTGGATGTCGGTGTGGCAGCACTGAAGTCGGTGCCTGGTCGTGTCTTGTTCAGCGGCATAGGAATAATCACTTTGACAAAGGGCTCTTCCAGCTGGGGAGAAGCCTAGGAAATTCCCTAGGACAGGCTGCTTCTCCATCTGTTCAGTTCCAGTGAGAAACCTGGCTGGTTTATCAAGCCACCAAGTGTGGTAGATGCTGGTTTGAGAGTTCTCCTTGGTAGGCTCCTAGGAACTGGGGACTTTGGGGAAAGGATGTCTGCTGATTTTTTTTTTTTTCCCCTAAGTCTAACTGTTCACATAATATTTTAAAAAATAAAACCAGAAGAGCAGAGCTCTGCATTCATGTGTGTGTATACATGGAAGTACATGGCTTCAGGAGGAGTTTCTGAACGCTATTCACCTGGAGAGGACTCCTTGTCTCCCTCCTGGGCTTTTGAGGTCATTTTTCTGAGCCAAAGCATGCTCTTCATTTTCTGATGATGGAAAAGGTAGGCTGTTTCATGGTCTAAAAAAGAGTGCAACATTAATGAAGCCAAAGCCACAGAAGGGCTCAATTACACTTGCATTACAAAGTAACCACAAAATCTAATGCTGGTGAGGTTCAAATGTGTGCTGGCTTGCAAGAAGATGACCACAGAGAATGCAAAGCATGATCTGGCTACTGCTGTCACCCCTCCTGGGGAGAAAACCTGCTGGGCCAGAATGCCATCCCAAGGAGCCAAGATGTGAGTGCAGCTTGGTGTTGTTGATTCCTGCTTGTTAAATCTCTTTACTTTTTGTTCATCTATGATGTTCCTTGTGCTAAAGACAACTCACTTCGTTGTGTGACAGCAATATCATCCGAAAAACCAAGGCCAGGGTGAGACAAATGCATCTGACTCAGCAGTAAATCCACTTTCCTTCTCTCTCTGTGTGCAGCACGACTGCTGCTGAGCCACAAAGGGTGCTCTGGGCAGCGCTCCCAACAGCAGCTGTCCCTCTGTGCCGAGCAAAAAGGCATCTAAGAAATCTTGGTATGTCTCCTGCCACACTCAGCAGGAAGGCTCCAACTGCACTGCAGGCTAAAAGTGATCTTGCAGCAGGGCCAAGAGGTTCAACACCCAGTCGTCCTTGTCATAGCACATTAAAAGCTGGTGATCACTCAGCTGTGAGCAAGCAAAGGCTTTTATGTAGAGCAAATGTAATTTCTGCCTCAGATCAGCACGAGAAGCAGCGGGCAAGCTCCAGCTTTCTGCTGACACTTGGAGAGTCCCTAAAAAGACTGCATGCTTGGGTCTCTGAGAGGGGAAAACTAGCTGAGGATTCGCCTTTTCCTTTCAAGATGCTTTCCAAAGAGCAGTGGCAGTGGATGCCCTCCAGCCTGGGGGCAGATGCAGTCTGTCCTGCTGCCCATGGCTGGAGTTTGAGGCTCGGAGGGCCATGGGATGCTTCATGGGAGGACACATGGCAATCCAAGAGTATCAGCCATGCCAAGGCACCCTCAAGGAACACCACAGCTCCTCACCCTCCCCCCCCAGACATGGAGGTCTCCAGCTCATCACTGATTAATTCTTTGCCAGGATTTTTCCTAACTTTCAGTGAGAGTAATGCAGCCAACAGATGGTTTACGTTCAATAGCTGAATAAAGTCCCAAATTCCAATCTTTTCAGCAACTTTATGTTAAACATTTTGACTGAACCAAAGCTACGTGTATATTTATTAAGGGCAGCTTTGGCTGAAGATATCATATTGAAATATTGTGCTCATACATTTGGACTCCTCAGTTTTCTCTCTGAAAATGCTGTTCCTTTATCTGCCTTTTGTTTCATTAAGACTCAGGCTACAATTTCAAGCTTTGGTCAAGCTTGGGCATGCAGCTCACACCAGCTATCTCTGGCACTGCTGGCAGAATTTAGCTCCTCTCTAGTACCACTCTGAACCTGTACCATATCCCACAGGTGGGAGTGTCCACTGCCCACTGGGGCTTTTGGAGCACCTGAAAGTCCTCCTCCATTGTTAATGCAGCAGTGAGCAGAGCTGGGAGCTGCTGCAGCACAGCATTGGGATTGCAGAGGCAGGAATGCTGCCCCAGCTCTGCCCAGATCCAGCCCGCTCCCCTAAAAATCCATGTCAAGCCCAGCTCTGGCCTTGGGCAAAACCAGCCTTTGCCCCATGTGGCTGATGCTGCGAAGAACCAAGGTCATTTAGTGTCTCTTCAATGTATATATTCTTAATGTGCTGTTGACAATTGAACAATTTCCAGCTTCCTGCATATTTGGAAAAGAGGTTGAGAATTATCCTGCTATGCATCAGCAACTAAAAGCTGTTACCTGAAGCCTGCTTGATCTGCCATAATTTTTTTTGGCTCCTCTGCCATGTTTACTTTCCCCAGAACAGCCTAAGAAAATGACAGCAGTCCTAGAGGGTTTTGGTGGCAATGGTCATGTCAATAACCAGTACAATCACTTGCACAGCCTCCTTCCAGCCACACAGTGAAATATTGCCTCTCTGGGTATTGCTGGCTCTGTGGGACAGCTTGTGGAGTCCTGATGACTCACAATCCCATCTCTTGTTACTTTCCCCAGAAGCACAGGAGTTGGGCTGCAAACACATGGCATGGACTGCCCAGTGCCAGCAATGCCATGGCACCGTGGAGCTGCCACTCCTCTGCTACAATCAGGTTCATGAAAAGGTCACTGCTCTTCCTCCTGTGGTTCAGCACTTCTAATATCCTTGATTAGGTGACTACTGAACCATTTGTGGTGGGATTCAGCTGACAGCTGCTCTTAAACAGCAAATACATGATCACCTGCTCTTGCACTCCCTATGAACAAACAATCCCCGTGTGATCATCCAGCTCCACACTTGCATCTCTCACTTTAAGGACACAAACCCCTGAGGACAGCCTGCCCATGTGTTTCTGGTGGGTTAGAAAATATTTACATTATGACAGCCATTGCTGAAGTGTGGTCACTTCTGGGAAGCAAAGCAGCTGCTGTTTACTAGGAGAAGGGAGGCTTTGTGGTTTGGACAGTGGCTGGAGCCCAAGATTTTATTCTGGTGACACCCCTGCTAGGAGCTGCAGCATTGTGTGGACATGCCTTTGGGAAATGGGTATTACACAGCTCAGGTGCTGATGGCAGTGTAACCACAGACATGAGGCAGAGCCCTCTGTGCACTGATTCATCTGCTGGCTTGGGGACACGTTTCAGCCCATGCTGACCCCCATGCTGTTCTAACCTGATTGCTAGAAGTCAGCAGGGTTAAAATGAACTCAGGGACTGCTGGTACCCAGCCCCAAAGGGTCCTGAAATGCCACCAAAGTGTTACAATGAAGAGTAGCCCTTTGAAGGATCTGTCAGCTTCCTCTGCCCTTTGTGAAATGGGTGAATGGATGGAGTGTGTCTGCACAGATGTGGTGGAAGGGCAAAAAAAGAATAATTACAGCGTTAATTGGAAGGTAATACATGTCTGCAGCCCAGCAAGGTCCAATCTTCTTTTGGTTAGTGCTCCAACACATCTGACCTGTCTCTGTTCAGGACTGTGAGTGGGGAGGTGGTTCCTCAGATGAGGCTGGAAAGTAGGAAGAATTTCCTGGGTTGTCCCTGCCAAGGGACATTATTATGCAATTTTTTTCCCAGAGAAGTGGTGGATACCCCACCCCTGGAAGTGTTCAAGCTGGGTTAGGTGGGGCTTTGATCAGTCTGGTAGAGTGGAGGGTTCCCTGCCCATGGCAGGGGAGTAGGAACAAGATAATCTTTAAGGTCCCTTCCAACCTGAAGGACTCTATGCATCTATGATTCTATGAAATCTAAGGCACTTGAGCAGCTTTCAGATCTCCTTTTAGTTCCCTTCTCAGAAATGTCCCTTCTCAGTGGGGATTTAGGAAGAGAATGAGGTAAATTGAGAATTCTGCCACAGCTCCATATGGAGAGATGGGATGTCCCATGGTGTAAGCCATGAGAATGTAGCACTCCCTCTCATCCCCTTGCCTGTCCCAAATGCAGGTAACAATAGCAAAAGTCTGGTTTTGGCAGATTTCAGAAAAAAAACCCAGAAGATGTGAAGCTGCAAATGGCCAAATGGGGAAGAGTAGGAGGTGGCCTGTTGATTGATTTACTTAAAGAGGAAAGGGATACAGTTGGATCCTATCCCTAGTCTGGTTTAGCCTTTTTGTAAAGGTAGCATAAGGTCCCCACTGGTGGCACATATCTCAAACCAGACAACACCAGTGTTACTAGAAATGTTTGTTCATTTAGTCTTATGCCTGGATGAGCTTTATTTAGCAATCAAACTGGATAGGTTTTTTTAATGGGATCCAGATGTGAAGCAACCTTTAAGCACTAACAAGGAGAGCTTTGAATCCACTGGGTACAGCTCTTCCTCATCCATCACTTTAACATGATGTAGCAGCCCAGGATTTTGGAGAGATGCGCTGGGAGTCAGCAGACAGCAATGACTGTGTCTGTCAAACTGCAGGACACTTGGGAGGCTGTGTTTGCAGCCCCCTGGGGATGGCAGGGACTGGCATTGATCAGTCAGACATAGAAAGTCTCTCAAGGGTGAGGACGGGAGCAGCACTGTTGCAATCAGCAGCTGGAGATTCTCCTCCTGCTTCCCTCTCATCTGCCTGCCTGGAAAGAGCTCACCCCGAGATGGCACCTGAGATTGTCTGGGTGGGAGTCAGAGCAGATTGGGGTTGCCAGCATAGCCTTTTGATACCAAGGTGTGAACACCTCTCTTGGCACTGTCCCCAGCACGCTGTCCCATCCCCTCGGTGGCATCCTGCTGCTCATGCCACAGCACCAACTCACAGCTCTAGAAAAGGTGACCTATGCCAAACACGTGGTGAATCACAAAGAACATGAAGAAATGCTCAATCAGACGTTGAGGAACACACCAACCATCCTGGACACAGTAGATCATCCTTCCCTGACTGAGATACCCGTGCCTGACAGCTGCTACAGCGGGTCAGTCACAGGCCACAGTGCATCTCCAGCCACACGTGGGTTGAGCAGGATTTGCTGGGGTTGTTTTGGTTTTGTTGTTGTTGTTGTTGTTGTTGTTTTAAGGTTGCCTGCTCCCACTGCAGCCTCTACTCTGGTCCCTGTCTCCATCCCAGCTGCACAGCATGGGAGGGAAGAGCCACCCAGAGCGGCTGCCTCGCTGCAATCCCCTGCCTGACAGGGGTGGCTGCACTTGTCAGAAAGCTCCCATTAGTTGTGCATGCCAGATGTAATCTCCCAGCCTGAACACAGCAGCATCTGCTCCAGAGCCAGTATTATATAACCACAATTGGTCTGTCCAGGGCATGCTAAAGCCATGGGCAGGAGAGAGCCACTGGCTCCACTGTGGAGCTTGTCTTTAGTAAGAGCCTTTCTGTGACTCTACAAACTTACACTGATGGGTTTTTATCCTGGTGGGATTTGGAGGCAGTGTTTCTTGCAAGTATTATAAACCTTAAATTCCCAGTCCTGGGCTACAAGAAATTAAGAAGAGTTTTTAAAAAAAACACTTAGAAATGGTGACAAGTGAGAATACACACAAGGGAAACCCCACTGTGTCAGATTTGTTGAGAGGCTAAAAATATGTCCCTTTTTTAGAGAAAGGGGAAAGTGACTGGCAAATAAAATTAATCTGAGACAGTCTGAGGCAGATAGAAGGATTATATAGCAGCTCATTTAGGAGTGCAGCATTCATTTTCAGGCACTCCTTTGCAAAATGCTTGGTGACTCCTGTGCACCAATAGAAGGTCTCTGAAAGCAGAGTGAAGAGTGCAGGGAGGGACTCCAGCCCCATTATGCACAACTGCAAATCTCTGAGTAGAGCATCATTAACTGTACTCAAGTGACAGCCAGGATTAATTTGGCTGAAAGCAAATAGCACAGAAACATGTAAGACTAAATTCAAGGATGCCTCAGAAACCATGGGGATAATTCATCACAACAACAGCTTTAGGCATGAGAAGCCAAAAGGTCCAGATGGACCTTTCTGCTGCTCCATGGAACTGGTGCAGTGGTTTTAAGCGGTTCTGTGTGTATGCTTGTGCATATCACACGTGCATGTATGTGCACACAACCTCTTATTTCTTCTCTGGGGTGGTGGCAAACCTGTTTAATGTGTAACCATGGTCAACCACTCAGCCTTACAGACCCTCCTGCTCCTGCACCCAGGGCTGCCAGGAAGGAGAGTGAACAAAACCTCGGGATTTCATACACCATCTATCTCCAGGATGCTTCAAGCCTGAGACTGCAAAGAAAGGTGGGTTTACACAGCCTACAACCACAAGAGGGGGAAGTGCAGGGGAGAAAAGGCCAATCTGCCTGAAAATACACGTGTCACTGCTCGGGAAAAAGAACTCAGGGGAGAAGAGCACCTTAGGTTTCCAGCAGCCACCTTGGCTCTCGGAGGGCACCAGCAGCACCCTCTGGTGACCTGAGCTGTCCCAGACAGCAGCAGCTACTGAGGAGAAGAGGTTGGAGTCTGCAGGGCTTTTGCAATTACTGGAATAAATCATTCAAAACTCTGACAGGCTCCTGGGGGAGTTTGAGGTCATGGAAAAGAGATAGGGTAGGAAAAGAAAGAACTGCATGGCGAGGCTCATAGGAGAGGGTGAAGGTTACCTTTGTGCAGTCATCCTGTACCACGGCTGCCCTGGAATGCAGAAGCAGATGCTTAAGCAGGTCTCAGTGATGTGGGCAGGAGAGCTGCTACTAGCTGCTGCCTGCCCCAATTTCTGCCTGCAAAGAGCTGGTACGAGGTTTTCAATGCTCCAGCTTCTTAGGGGGACAACTTGGTTGCTGCCTGAGAGGTTCCTCAGATATGAGGCAGGGTCCTACCATGAGCAACACCTACTAAATGCATGAGCATCACTCAGAAATATCCTGCCCAAATATCCTTTTCTACTGACCAGGGAAGCAGTTTGTCTGTTAATGCTTCTTGTTACCTTTCAGGTAGCACAGTGCACCATGCCTGGCATGGGAAACACCAGACAGCAGCAAGCTGAGGGTTTCCCTGGTGATATCAGCTCCTGTACACACATTAGGAGTTCTGTGCTTCCCAGACTGCTCAGGAATTACCAAATCAAATTCACAGTCCTTGGTCCCTACCTTGGAAGTGTGCAAAGCATGGACCGGCGATATCTGAAAGATTGACTGCAACAAAAGTAAAATTCTTGGTTTATAACTTTGATTGCTGCAGGGTAAGTCAGTCATGTTCATAAAATCATTCAAGATTTTGAGAGATCCAATGTCCTGCTCAAGCAGAGTTCACTGCAAGAATTTGATGTTAAATCAGGTGGGTCAGAGCCCTGTCTACTCAGTTTTAAATAAATCTCAGCAAGGACAGGGATGGCGCAGGCTCCCTGGGACCCTATTTCAGGCAGCATCACTCTTATGAGGATTTTCTTCCTTTTAAATGTAATTTTGTCACAAACTGTGCCATTGCCTCAATTTTTTTTTTCTATGTTCCCTGGGAAAAAAATATGGCTCTATATTCTCACTAATCCCACATCAGGTGGGTAAAAGCAGTGCTGTGGTGTTATTAGATGCTAAGTCAGGACTGTTAGTTTTGAGTGACAGTCTGAGGGTGGGTTTAGCTGTCACCATGGGCAATGGCACTGTGCAGTTTGCTGAGATCTTGAGCAGTATTAAGCTTAAGCAGACAGTGATGCTGGTTCTGCACTCTTAAGGATTCCCTTTCTTTAGTCTTGCTCTGCTTCTTTACTTTGGGAAAAGGGCAAGAAGAGGAGTGAATTTTACTCTTCCCTGCCTGCATTCAAAGCAGGAAGTCCACCCTTTGGGTTTTTATATCATTGGCTCTTACATATTTTTAATGTAATGAATCTTTAATGTAATAAAAACACTGTTATCTTCTCTAATCAATTCATTATATTGTGCATCAATTTTTTTTCTTAGACAACCAAGCTCCATTTGTTTTCCATCAACTTGTAGTCCTGGGATAAGCAGAAAATACTGAAAATAGATTGTACATATATGTCTGCATACACAGGCAGGAAAAAACTGCTCTTCCTTGTGCTCATCTCCAAAAGCAGAGCCAGAGTGTGATGCAGGGAGGTTTAAATGGCACCACTGGGTTGGCCAGCATTTGGTGGAGCTCATTCTTTTCCTGATGTCCATTAGAAGGCCTCCTGTGGGAGCCCTCTACACAAGGCATGTGAAGTCAGTCTGAGGATGAGGCCATCTAGAATATGCACCAGCTGGTGACCCTAACTGAGATGAGACAAGTGACTTCACATTCAAATAACAGTTCATTTTTATATCTTCATTATAATCATAGAATCATTTATGTTGAATCTCTAAGAATACTGACTCCAGCCTTTAACCCAACACTGCCAGGTCCATCACTGATCCATACCCCTAAGCACCACATCTACAGAGCTTTGAAATATCTCCAGAGATGGTGACTCCACCACTTTCCTGGGAAGCCTGTTCCAGTGATTGACAACCTTTTCAATGAAGAAATTTTCCCTAGAATCCAATCTAACCCTCCCCTGGTACAATATGATGCCTTTTCTTCTTGCCCTATCCCTTTTTACTCAGAAGAAGAGACCAACCCCCACCTGGCTACAACTTCCTTTCAGAGAGTTGTAGGGAGCAAGGTCTCCCATAATTACATCAGCTGCTCTTGACACACTTGTGAGCAAGGCTGAGCTCTGAGTATGCTCTTCCTGAGGAAGCTGTGCAGGAGGAATCCTTCAGGGGTTATGGCCAGGGTGGTGATAATTTCAGGGTGCACAGAGAGTGGGACTGACACAATGTGAGTGCTTTGCTCTCCAAGTTTTGTTGTCTATGGAGGAGAGGCTTTCACTCACCTTGAGAAAGTTCTTTGTTCCAATTATTGTGGGGCTGACTCCTGTGTGAGAAACTCAAAGCATCCTTTCAAGTCTGAATTACCTTGCATCTGCAGAGGGGTGTAATCTGCTGCCAGGTCACCTACCTCTGGTGGGTGAGCTGTGGGGGAGGTCTGCAACAGACTGCTGGACCAGAATCCCAGTGATTGAAGTACTTCAGCAGAAAAGCTTCCTAGAAAAGTGTAATTTCTCTGGATGGGTATCCTGCTCTCTCCTGATGGGAAATCTTTGAAGGGAGAAACTTTCAAAAATAAAATAGAAAAATTTCCCAGTGCTTGCTAGATAAATTAGAAGACAGAGACTGTGGTGTGAACATTGCTCTCCTCATTCACAAAGGGTAAAGTTAAAACCTGCTTCTAAGTTCTAACACTGGAAGTATGACCAATTGGAACTGGAAATTTTATTTAATTTTAACCCTAACCCTTTAATTCAGAGGCTGAGAAATCCTGTTGGAAGTCCCCAAAACAGCAAATCTTTTCTTCCAAATTCTGCATTTGGGATTTCCTGGGAATTAACAAGACTTTTGTTTTCCTGCTGGTGGAATACTCCAAGCATAGCTAAGAGTCACAGAGCTGCACAATTTCTGCCCCAGAATAAATGTAGAAACCTGAACTCTCAGTGCTTAGGTCAGCAGCCTACTTCTGCAGCTGGGGATGGAGAATATAATTATTTTGAGTGTGCCATTATTATTTATAGTTCACATTTCCCTACCACCTTCCTCACCTGCTTGCCCTGATTTCCAACTGCTTGTACAGATGGGGTGACACCCACAGTCCCAGAACTCAGCCAAGAGCAAGCTTTACACTGTTGTATTTACCAGCCTCTCCTGACTGCTGAGCTGGCTATTTGAGTGTGTGCTTTGCTTGCCCTGAAAGACAGAACCACCCAAATCACTGCTGGTACAAACCTGCTCCCTCCATCATGGAATATCTCAGTGCTAACTGGACCAGACAGGGAGGTGGCTGGCCCAGTTGCCAGCACAATGGTCCCAGAAGGTGTCAGAACTCCTGGTCAGCTCCATCAGGATGCTGCAGATCCTGGCAGGTGTTGTCTGCAGGTAGTGCAAGGCAGGGTGATCTCAACCCTTGTGACCCAGAGCCTGTCTCAAGGAAAACAGTTTTCTTCTGGGTATGAAACAAGAAGAAAAGAAAGGAAAATGTTTCCCAGTGGGTTTGAAGGAAGAGGGCAAAATAAAGCCCTGCTAGAGTGCAGGGCCTGAGGTTGGCTTCCTGTCCAGAGACGAGTGATTTCCTATTTAAAAGCTGATTAATCCAAATGCTTTTCAATTTAGAAGGCAGAGATCAATCAATAATTATCCCATTTAATCCCAACATAAATCCTTTAATTTTTTTTTTTAATTAAAAGCAGCCAAGCACCACTGGCTGGGATACACCAAATTGCATTAAAACCCTGGAGTCCTAAGGGAGAGGCACAGGCAGCAAATTGTGCATGAGATTTTCTTCTTTCACTGCTGGGTTTAATGGCCGTTCTCTCTGCCTCCTGGTAGAAAATTATGAGCTTGAGATGTGTCTGGCAATGAGGAGGCAAATTAGACATTTCTTCCAAGCATTCAATGACTCACAAATCAGAGAAGTGTCCTCTTTCTGGAAGGAAGACCAAGAATGGGGGAAATTCATCATCACCTTCTTTTCTGCAACAGTGCCCTCCAACAGAGATAAAGGGCTTTGGCCAGCCAGGATCCATGAGACTCAAATTTCTCAGCTCCATTTGAGTAAGATTTGGGTATCTTCTAAACTTGCCTTTGGTCTGAGAATTTCAAGGGAACCTAACACTAAAGTATATCCTATTACCTGCCTGCCTGCAGCAGAGGCTTCTCTTCTTGCCAATTATCACAGTGTAATTGTAGGTCTAATCAATTTTCACCTAGACAAGAGCTGTATCTCAGCTGAAACTATGTAGCCACCATGCCAGTGAAGGCTGCAGGACAGCCACAGCGTGTACAGCAAATGCCTTTGTTTGCAGCTTGAATTTGGTTCCAATTCTCAGATACAACCAAGTTCTACCTCTGCTGGTCTAAGTAATTAAGCTGAAGTCACACCTTTCTTCTTTGATGCCAAGGAAATCCTCATTATATTTTTATTTAAGCATGCTCCTGCTACAGCTTCAATGATAAAATTTAATTAAAAGCGTCTCTAATTAAATCAAGCTGGGCTGTGTGACTGTACGTGTATTCCATGCTCCTTACCCACAGTAATGAGTCATGTGGGGAACACAAATATTGAGAGGCTCTGGAGGTTGGAGGATCCTTTCTACAACAAAAGCCTGTGCATAATCCTCCTCCTGTTCCTCCAGCTTGATATGAACACCATCAGGGTTATAAAATACGTAGGAATTGGCTGAAAATGGTGATGCTGCCTTTTACATAGCAGGGTGGCAAGGTATCCCTAAGGCACTGTGCTGGAGGGGAAGCTCCTCCCGTTTGTTTCTTTGCAGAAGAAGCCTGGAAGGAACAGCAAACCCTCTGTGACTGACTGCAAGCCAGAAATGAAGAGTGAGGATCATAAAAGAAAATACAGCCAAATCCGTGAAACATTCCTCCTGGCTTGTAGAGTAACTTTCAGTGTAGCCTGGATACAATTTTTCTCAAACCCTAATCTGATGGCCTTTTAAAGACTTCTTTGGATTTAAAAGGCTGTTTGTATTGAGCTAAAAAAGGACTTTGCAAGACTGTCCAGTAACAGCAACCACAGAACAAAGGACCCTTATTTAAATGCCTCTTTTGTGCTCTGCTTTTGAAGTGTGGGTAATTTAGATTACTCTGTAAAAGCAACCCTTCCTTCTTTTCTTGGAGTTTGAGGGTTTATTTTCTGCCAGCTGTTCTTTGAAAGCCTTTGAATAGAGCAAAGTTTAATTATCCATAGAAAAGAAAAAAAGAAAAAAAATTGCCTTGTTATTTTGAAATGATTGAGGCTTTTCAGAAAATAATTTGTCAAATACATGTCACACCTGGGGAAAGTGAAAGCTGTGGTGGAGGCACACCATGCAGGCATTCCCTAAAGTGTTAGGCTTTATCTAAGGAGTACCCTGGGAATATTTTGGAAAGCCAAAAAGGGTACAGCATCTCAGAGCTTTGCTCCATGGGCTAATAGGGGTGTCCTGAAGATCAGCTGAAGATCAAATCCATTAATTTGAATATTATATACTGTCCAAGCCCTCTTCTGTCTCAGCTCTGGAACATGATGCTGGTTAATGTGGCATCTGCTGGGATGGCTCCAGGATGAGGCTGTTTCAGCAACATTTCAGTAGCATGACTTGTGGGAAAAGAATGCCTCTTCTGACATCTCCATGTATATCAGCTCCCTGAAAGGAAAATGTGTTGAAGAAGAATTCAAAACTCTTAGTGGTGTCTAGTTCAGTCATTGACATGTAGAAACAAAGCTGTGGAAGTTGGGAATTTTGATGTCTGCATTTTAGTTGTTTTTGAAACTGCAGGCAATGTCTGGGAGCAGCTGAAGGTATCCCAAGACCTGTCAAGATGCCAACCATGATCAACATCTAAATCTGCCTTCCCTAACCTTTGGATCTGGGCATGTCTGGACATTCCCTGGACATTCTCTGGACATCCCCTCTCCCTGGACCAGTCCTTTCCTTCATGAAACCTTCTCTTATATCTGTCTGAGCAGCAAGTACAGAGTTTGTAGTCACTCTTTCCAAATTTGCTGTGTGTAGAGCTCCAAGGCTCTTGTATTTGAGTTTTACATTGAGGGTGGGAATGGGAGACACACCCAACAATTCTGTCCAAGCAGCAGCCTGTGTCTCCTCCAGTTTCCTTCTCAGACCACTCATGCCTCAAGATTAACAATTCTGCCAACTCTCTGGGGACCTGGGGAATGTCCCTGGGATGGGCTGCACATGCTGCTGTTGTGCTGAGGGTACTCTGCAAACTCATTATCTGTTATCAGCATGGCAGCACCACAACAACACCACAGCACTGGCTTTTCTCAGCTGTGTTTTGAGGACACCAGATGTGGGTTCAGGTGCCTGCTGCTATGGAATAGGCAAGGAGAAGGAAGCACGCCCTGCTCTGAGCAGAAGGCATTGAGATTTGAGGTGGCCATCAGCTTCTGGGTTATATCCCTGCTGAACTTGGGCTTGGCCTCTGCTGCAGCTCTTCCTCGGGTTCTTGTGAGCAACAGCCTTATCACAGACAGCTCTGCAATGCCTCCAGAGCACAGCTGTCAACATCCAACCCTTGGACTTTTGAGAGGAGGGGGGACCTGCTGGTGTCTTGTAGATAAGGACTGAGAGCTTGGTGTGATTTGGTGCTCCCTGGGGAAGCCGTGCAAGAAGGATTTTCTCCTGTGCAGGAACAATCCCTGCAGACAGGATGTGCTATAACCTACTAGCCACTAACATTTCCATCTGAAATTCACCAAAGAGATAAATTTTATTCCTTTTGCACAATGTCTGTGAACAGCAGCAGGAACAGGGTTTGGGACACAAAGAGTTCAAGCAACAAATCCACAGTTTTAGGGAAACTCATCCATGCTCTGTCCACATCTTCAAACAAGGGTCATGTGAGTGGGTGCTGGAGAAGAGGAGAACTTCCCTGAACAGTGTGAGATACCTGGAAGTTTGTCTTTTGGATTGAGGTGGCAGCAGGGTGTTGCAAGAGGTGTTGGCAGCATCCGTGTACAGTGGAGGTGGTGCAAACTCCAGTGCCACAAATTCTCTGGGAAGTTTCTCTGGGGCCTGTCAGAGGAACACCCCAAGTAAATGTCTATTATCCACAGTGGCTGGCAGCCAGGGAGCTGGGTTATGCTGTTGCACACCACCACTGACAGTTTCTCCCTACTCTTCCAGCCCAGAACATTAGGAATGACTGGGAAGAGCAACCACGCAGAACAGGCCACAGTTAAACATCAGCCCTGCCAGGGAACCCATGGAGCAGGAGATGCCCAAACCCATTACTTACCCTTTAGCCTGAAGCCTGTGATTTAGGTTAGATATGAGGAAAAGCTTTTTTTGGTTTTTTAAAGTTTGAGAGTAGTGAGATATTGGAACAGGTTGTCTGAGAAGATGGGGCTGCCTCATCCCTGGAAATGTCTAAGGCCAGGGTGGATGGGATGTTGAGCAGCCTGATCTAGGCAAAGATGTCCCAGCACATGGCAGAGGGGTTGGGAGGAGATGATCTTTAAAGGTCCTTTCCAACCCAAGCCATTTGATGATTCTATGTTTCTGTGTCTTCCAAGTGAGTCCTTTCTCCATGTGTGTTATTCATAAATTCTTTTTCCTGTTGCTTATCTAGTAGAGACACACACCTGCTCTTGGAGGATAGAAAACAACCCTCTGTTTCACAAACATGAGTATCCCTGGGGTGTATCACAGCGTGAGGCAGCCTCGTTACCTTTGCCATGGCAGTTCCAGCATCTTTTCCATTTTCAACATGTTCCATTAATCAAAAAGTATCCTTCTGCTCTGTGTGTGACCTGCTCTGGAAGGATATCAGATAAGCTGTTAGTGAATAATGATGTTAATGAGTTACAATTTCACTGCTTCTGGCTTTGGATCCCTTTACTGCACTCTCTTGATATTTAACTTGTGTTGAGCTGAAGAAATATCCTTGGATCTGAATAGTCAATTCACATTTTAATTTGCCTCTTGCCACAGCAAGGATGGTAAGCATCAGAAATGGACTTTGAAAAAAATTATAATAATTTTTCTTGCTGTTGGGACCAACCATGTCTTCAGATTATGCTCAGTGACTGACACCATGACTGCACAGAAAATGAAGACAGGAGCTGATGTATTCTGAAAAACTGCCTTATTCCTCTGTAAACCTTACTATTTTTATATTATTCAGGAAAAATGTGAGGGAGTGAAGTTCAGAGCAAAACGGTATTTCTAAATCTGTGTTGCACTACAAGGATCATGTTCTTCTGGCATATTCTTGGCTAGTGAAATCCCTGTTATTTGTCATCCATTAGCAAAATTTGTCTAAGTCTTCAGGTTGCTTCTTCCAAGTCTCTGCCAATTATTTATGTTAAGTGCTCAGATTCGTGGGTAGAAACTCAGGAAAACGTCCTATGTTTGGATTTCTACACAGGCAGCTGAGGGCAAAGCTTGTTCTGCCTCTGGGTCCAGGGGCCATCCCCATCCCAGTCAAGACTCAGCTGCAGTGGGAGGGCTGCAGGACAAAGACCTGTCCCCACATGCTCCACTGCTCTTGTTGAAGCAAATGCCTCTGTGAGATGTGGATGTGAAGCTGCTCCTTGGTGTCATCTATGGCCAGGCCTTCCAAGCACGGGCTCAGCCCAGGGAAGAGGTTTGGATTCTAATGATGCATGCACTTTATTCAAGAGCCATTAGCAACAGGGCTGTGGAAAGATTATGACAGTGATAAATTTCTCAGCTGTCAGGACAGGGTCTCAGATGTCCTAACCCTTCTTGATCCTTGATTCAGGTTTTGCTTTCTGTAGCAGATTTGGGCAGCAACAGACTTTCAACTTTCTTTGCAATATTTTCCTTAGGACAGACTTCACAGGATATGGCTGGAAGAGTCAACCTTGATATTGCTCTTCAGGGTGACCCAAACACAGAGAAGGAAACGTGGATGCCCCATCCCTGGAAGTGTTCAAAACTAGTTTGGATGAGGCTTGTAGCAAGCTGGTCTAGTGGAAGGTGGGGGTGGGAAACAGATGATCTTTAAGGTCCCTTCCAAACTCAGACCATCCTATGAGTCTGTGACAATTCTGTAAAATACAAATAAACTGGGCAAATGTCTTTCCACAGGAAAGCTGTCCATCAGTGACCTTCCTTCTGCAGTCAAAGCTGCAGACCACTGTGGGCAGGTATGAAGGAAGGCTCACGGAGACATCACCTGGCAAGGACAGGTTATGGGTCCTGCTGGAGACCCTACAGCTCAGCACCCCTAAAAGCAGTGGCAGCCTAAAGCATGAGCATTAATTTTGCTATACATAGATTCAATGGACTAAAATCAGCTCACACCCAAACCTAGTGTCCACTCCAAGGCTGGTTTGCCTTGGGATGCTTCTCACATGGCTGACACATTTCTGACCATGTAACTGATTCATGCCAGTGCCCTTGTGCAAAAGGGAGAGTTTAGGGGAAAGGAAAACTAAGCACTGCCCATCAAAATCCCTTTTCACCGAGAAACTGACTCTGAAGTGAAGCCATCTGTTCTGAGAAGTGTTTGCTTGTGATTAACAAGTTTCAGTCTTGTAAGGAAACCAAATCTTTATATTAAAACAAAACTAAACAAAACAAACACCAGAAACCAAACTAAATAAAACCAACTTTTTGAAAAAAAATAAATAAATACCTTTTGGGGGAAAATAAAAATTATTCTTAACTTCTGTGTAATCCATATGTTTAGGAATACCTTTCTGCCTAGCAGTGAGTGACTCCAGTCCAAGGGAGAATCCATCTCCATGGGATCACAATCCTCTTGACTTCTGGAATCACAAATATAAATGCTCCTAAATCATGACTGGCTCCCCCTTTTTTATCCCTTCCTCTCCTCAACAGCAGAGTGGGAGAAGGAACGTTATTATTAAAAAAAAAAAAAAAAAAAAAAAAAGAAGAAGAAAAAGTTCAGTCTTTGTTGTTTTTTTTTTTTTTTGTTTCTGACTTTTCAGCATCTGCAGGTCACATCTTCAGTCTGCAACATGACAGGCATTTTCTCCCCTGTAAGACAAAATACTTGCTTTTTGAAAAATCCTTTCAACAATCATTGTTTAAACACCTCATCACCACGCTCCCAAAACTAGGGCTTTAAGGAGAACACAAGCTACAGCAAAGCAAGTAAATTTAAGAGTAAGCACTGACAGAGTGTGCTCCTTCATGTGCAGCTCTCACACAGACCTGGAAGTTTTTATCACCTCTCCCCAGACTAGGAGAGATCTCTTTTTGCCCATGAAATAGTTTTATCTCTCTATTTGGTGTCTGAAACAATTACTTTGTTTAGTGAGCAGCGCGGTACAGCATGACCACACCCGCGGGCACTCTCTGCCCTTGGGCTGCCAGCATTTTCACAGAATGCAGAGGGAATTTTTCCCATTTTAACACTCAATACCCCGCTCCTGGTTTTGCAAATGTGTGCCAGTGCCGACCCACATATGATTTGCATCCAGTAACCTTTGTGCCTGAGCCTCCTGAGAACACATTTCTCATCTCTGTATTGCCTTGTGAAATACTTACAGTGAATGGGCAGTAATACACAGATATTACTCCATGGAGCAACCATCTGATATGTAAAGTCAGGAGTTCAAAGAGGATTAAGGATTGCTGGCAATGAGCAAGCTGCATTGCTTGTGGATGTGGAAGCAGCCACAGCTGCTCTCACTTTTCATGCACTGGAATTATTTCAGCGTCAGTAGAGGATTGTACTGGAGTTTTTCCCTCTCCAAAAGCCATTGACCCATATTTGTTGTGCTTGGCAGAAGAAAGGTTGCAGGGTTAGGGAAGGTGTCCTGCCCAGCAGATATGAGGAAGCTGTTAGCCACTTGGTGGGATAAATCTCACTGTATGCCTGCAAGGTGCAAGGTGGGCTGTGTCCATCTAGAAACCTTCCTTGTACTCCAGTCAAAAAAGGTGAAGCATTTCCCATCCCTTTCATGTCATCCCTCTCACGATTACTGGCTGCTTATTCTAGTATTTGGTCTGTCACCTCAGAGAGGGTGTTCTGGCTCATTTCAAATGTATGACTATTTTTCAGCTAAGAATAATTAGGAAAACAGAAATTACAGCACAGAGAGAGGTACTAGAGAATATTATTACTTGGACAGTAATGTGTACTCAAAGGAGTTGCTCTTTGGGACTATTATAACAAACTTTTCCATGTTGGTAATAGAAAAGTAGATGCAGGCAAAAACTTCTTGGGTGCCCTCTCCATATCCTGTCTTCAGAGCACCATTTAAATGCTTGTGGATAAAATAGGGTGTCCAGAGTTTGGACCACCTCACAAGACATGAGAATTCACTCCTGCAGAATCCATAATTATGGGAAAAGTGATTTAGACCTTAATTAGCATGAGCAAACACCCACTGGCTGCTGAGGAGATGAGGACATGGTATCTCTCAGTGCCATTTGGTCAGGAGGAGCCTCACTAGATAACAGCTGCCAAGGGAGGGTTCAGTCCGGAGTGGGCTGCCAGCTCTTCCCGTCCTCCCTTCTCCAGCCGCAGGGATGTGCCCCCAGCTCCCAGCTGCACTGCACCTCTCAGCCCTGAGCTGGGGAGAACGAGTGTTTCCAACCCTAGAGATGCTCTTGGTGCCTGGACTGGCAATCTGCACTCAGCAGGGTGTGGGTGGCACAGACTGACCCAGCAGCTCATCTGCAGTTGCCCCGGTGGCATCTCTCTTGCAGATGCAGCCAGCCAAGAGCTGGTGCTCTGTGCAGCAGCTGCACACAGCTGTCCACCCTCCAGCTGAGATTTCCTGAGGGAAGGGTCAACTGTGCAAGTAAAGCCATGCTGAGTGAGGCCACCTCTTGCTTTGACCGTGTTTGTGATATACAGGACTACCAAACAGGAACAGGGAGAAATAAGTTCTGTCAATGTAATGCTTATTCCAAAACAGGCAGTGCAATTGTGCTCATAAAGTATGGACTTTATTTTTTTATTCGATCCTACAACTAAAGTTTGTGCCAGTATTTGTAATCTGGAAGTTTATACCCTCTCATTACAGCTCCTGCTGGAAAGTCCTTAATTGCCTTCATGAAATTAAGTTGTGGAGAATCTTGACTTAAAGGAATTAGAGAATTCAGACACAGATCTTGTTTCTCTTTTCAGTTCTTTTTAAGGCTGAATAGCTGAGTGCTTGCCTTCAGGGACGCTCATGGCCCATGGGTTATGTCACTGCAAGGTTGTCTCTTCTCCTCTGGTGGTTTATTTGTGATTGAGATTCATGTAGATGGAAACCCAGAATATTTTATATGGGAGAGTTTTCCCCTCTAACTCTGCCAGCTTGCTTGGCAACCAGGTGTAATGGTAGGAGGAAACCCTCTGGAAGGCAGGTAAACCTTTTGTGGATCTGCTCAGTGTCTCCCCTGTGGAGCATAGTTTGGTTTAACCACAGAGTTGCCATCTAGAATACTCAAATTTTACCAGCTGCTTTGAGGTATGGGGAGATGTGCCCTGGGCTTTGAAAAGCGATGAGAAAGGCTGCTCCAGGGGTTGATTGTCACTAGCAGAATCCAGGTCAGTTCCTCCCTCTGAGTTTCTCACCTAAAACTGATGTTTCACTCAGAGACAGAATCTCTCATCTCCACTGGAAGTCAATAGAAACAGGCAATTTCAGAGAGCAATTCCCCATGGACAGCTGTATTAGGAGAAGATGGATCACTCTCCTGAGGCACCTATTTCTCTCCATTAACTTAAAGACAGCCTGGAGCAATAGTTCAGATGAGGTCCCTTGGCAGAAGAGTCTCACCCTGGCTCTGCCCACCCTGTTCTCTTAGAGAAGCCACAGGCACAGTCCCAGACTCAATGTCTGCTCCGTGCCCTTGCAGTGACAATTCCCTGTGGTCACCACAAGGACAGCTTGTCCATGTGTTCATGTCCAAAGACAGGAGGTTCTACACCTGTGCACTTCACACCCAGAGTTTGTTATCTGCCCAGCTAAATTGTTCCATAGGGGCTTCAAAATTCAAGATTTATTCTTCCAGGTCTCAGTTCCTGACAGGTAAAGTAGGAATTACTTCATCTCTGCTCCCTTCAGGGTTTTTGCAAGGATAAGTACAGTCAGGCCTCAAGAAAGCCAGCTCCTATAGGAGTTGGGGGGAAAGATGGCAGAAAAACACCTAACTGGCATTTTTGAGAGGGCCTGTGACAGAAGCCACTGGCATTCTGTTATTTGGGAAAAGGTCGACTCATACCCCAGGAAGAAATTTCTTAAACAACTTCATTGGATGTTGAATTAAGTTTGTCATTCTGCTTTTTCAGATTATGTAAAGTTTAAACAATTTTTAACAGAAGGAAAAGTTTTAAATCCCTGTATTCTTCTCTTGCTGTCTGTGAACATAATCTGAGCCCAGATAAGCCTCAGACAGATGTTTATCTTAAATGCATTCTCCTACAAGATAATACCAGAGACTTGGAAAGAAGATGTCAAGTGACCTTATAAAAAAAGGCTCAGTGTGGGTGTTCAGCTCTCTGATCCTGGTGCAAGATCCTCGGTAAGATAAAAATCAAAAACAAGCAATAGAACATTATGTGAAAAGCCCACTGCAAGAGCATATCCATCTCTCTGGTGATGAAAGGAAAGCATGACCTCTTAGAATCACAGAATATTAGAATTGTTAAGGTAGGAAATTACCTTTAAGACCATCAAGTCCAACAATCATGTTCACCATTAAACCACATCCTCAAGAGATATATCTAAACATTTTTGAACACTTCCAGGGATGGTAAATCCAGCACTCCTCTGGGGAATCTGTTCCAATGCTTTAAAACTCCTTCTGTGAAAAAAAATTCTTAATGTCTAATCTAAACCCCCACTGGTGCAACTTGAGGGCATTTCCTCTCATCCTGGCACCTGTTAACTGGGTGAGGGAAGACACTCACAACCATCTCACTACAACTCCTTTCAAGTAGTTGTAGGGAATGATTAGGTGCCCCTCAAGCCCCCTTTTCTCCAGGCTAAGCAGCTCCATGTCCCTCAGCAACATCCCACAGCCCTTCCACCCCCACTCAGAGGAGGCTGTGGACCACAAGACCCCCAGAAATGTCCTTGGCCATACAAAGAGAGAGCCCTTGTGCCTTTGGAGACTTCCTGGCACTTATGGATTTCTGTAAACATTCAATAAGCAGGAGAGAGGGTAGATGATGGACAGAGAGTATGAAAAAGTAGGAGACAGAAGGGTTAAAAATACACCTGGGTTAAACTTATTTACCTAAAATGATAATACAGGTTTATACAGTTGTGCTGTTAAGAGAATCAGTAAGTCTAAAGAAAAGTCCTTTTCTACCCATGTCTAATCTCATGTTAGGTACTGAGGAGAAGGTTTTGGCAGAATCTGATCCTTAGCTTGTAGTGACTGGGTGGAATGGGGATTGCTTCATTTAGGATAAAAGGACCTGGAAATTCTAAATTGCCTTAATCTAAGTGATGAAGGAAAAAATGAGAAAATCATGGCTAAACTAAGGGCTGAAAATAAAATTAGTGGTGTTAAAATATAAATGCTTGGTTTTCTGGTTACAGAGACACATCCCCGGCAACACCTTTGATGCCCAGAAACAGCATGGCACTGCTGGAGGGACTAAGCCATCCTGCCCAACTCCAAATCGAGCAGAGTAACACAAAAATCAGCCTAAAGTGCAATCTTTAACACTGATGACTCTTCAGACCATTCATTTTTCAGCTTTCATTCAGCCACTGGCTCCCTTACCACATCACACAGATGCCCCAAGAAGAGCATGGCAAACTCTGGTTGCACACAGCAGAAAAGCAGGCTCAGAGAAAGTGTTTGCAGCACCAAAGTTGCAAACATGCACCAAAAATTACACCTGCTTTTAGGGGGAAAAATACTGGGAAGAAAAATACTGGTTTGAGGAGCAATGGGAAGATGAACTCTTTATCTCTTGCAATCTTGTCCCTTCTGCTTGCAAACAAGTAATCTTAGGCTGTATTTTTCCCCATTTTAACCTCTAAGGTTGGTTGCTGGCAACCTGTCAAAGGCCAATAGTGTTCCTTTCTCACTCTGATCTTGACCATGGCTCCGTCTTGGACCAGCAGAGGAGGTGGGGGCATAATTAAACAGACCTGTGCTGTCCAAACTGCAGAAGAGAGTGTAGAAAACAGGAATCTGGCGTCAGGCTGCATCTCTCTCACCATATGTGGGAGTTCACCTGGAGTTCACATCTGACTTTAACGTGAATTTGGAGCTGATGCGTGGGCTCACATCCATCACATCCCTTGGCTGTAAGGAATTCAGCGGGGGAGCTTGTTTTGGTGGAGGAAGATCACAGGGATCTGCCAGCAGGAACTGAGCAGCAGCAAAGACTCCAGGCAGAGACAGGAAGGAGGAGGAGGAGTTTTAGGTAACACCATACCCGTAGGTGTGAAACACATTGATTCTCCCAACCCCAAATTGTAATGCCTGTATGTCAGTTTTAACTCCCTGACTGTACTCAAACAAAAGCCATGAGGAGAGACTTGTTGAAATATTTCTTTTTTTTAATAAGAGCTTATTTCTGTCTCTTGTGGTTTTGAGCTCTCCGAGTCACAGCACTGGGATGATTTTTTTACAAACTACACAAGCACTTGTGCAGCAAAGACTGAGGCTGAGTTTATTATGTACAGTGCAGGCAGGTTTGAGCTTGCTGGGTCAAACCATCAGAGAAACCCCTGGGCCACACTTGCACTGCCAGCCTGGTTTACCCTCGTCCGGCCAATGCAAAGTGAATGGGGGCTGCACACCAGCAGTGGCACAAACTCCTTCCCTAAATGTCATGCAATGCACCCTTGGAGCTCTGTGCAGGGAGCACAGCACTCAAAACTGTCTCACATTCCCCCCTCACAATTTGAGTGGATGGCCTGAATTGCTTTTCTCTACCACCACCCCCATGAGACAACAGGGTGAGCCTTTTTGCTGTAAAAGCACTCAGCAATACGAGGTTTGGCATCAATCTCTGCTAAGCTGGCTTTATTCAGCACTCGCCTGACAGCCTTGCAGAGCACTCTCTGTTAGAGCAGGATGGCAAAACAAAGAAAGAAGCAGCAAGAAAAACCTGCAGCATCCAACATGTTCTGCATAGCTGTTTGTGTGCTCCGTCTGGCCTGAAACGTGTATACAGGCTGCGTCCTAAGTACCTTGATAAGATTGGGGCTCCAGAATGTGTTGTCCTGAGAACATTTGCTGCTGTTTATCTGTGAGCTGTAAAACTTTCCAAAGTCCCCCGGCCATCAGCCCCGACACCCTGGCTCAGAGCAGATGACAGGCGCAGGCGATACCCAACAGCTTTCGTGCCGTGGGGTGATACCAAAGTGGCTGAGAACCCAAGAGCTTGGAGCCAGCTGTTGAGTCAGGTCTGCTGACACCGTGGTGGCTGCCGATACCCAGCACTGCTGCTCTTCTGGCATCCTGTGGGAAAGTGGGACCTGTCCCCTCCCCAGACGTGGGGCTCTCCTCATCCTCCTGGAGCCTGTAGTCAGGAGGTGACAACCCCATCCTCCCTCCTCCTCTCTTCCAGGTTGTCAGATCCAACTTAGGCGTGAACTTATGCATCATCATCTTATGGGTATATATATATTTTTTTTTTAATTTTTTTTTTTAATTATTATTTTTTCTCCGGCACAGAGGTGTGTAATGTGATGGATGTGGGAAAGATGCCCAAGGCCTCCGGTGTGGGCACCTGTGTTTTTCAAAGCATAGGCATTTGGCAGTTTCAGTGAGTAGGGGCTGTTTTAAACTTGAGGGGATTGACATCAAGCTGCACCTACTTTCCTTCGATGCACAGGATGGGAAAATGTGGAGAAACCTCCCAGTGTGGTGCTCACTGATGTGGTCCTAAGAATACCCACTCATAACCTGCCTGTCTCTGATTTGCTGAATTATCCAAATATATTAGATGCTTAAGTCATTTCTATAGAAAAATAGTTTCTGGATTTATTTTTCCATTTTCAGTCAAAAAAAAACCCCAAACTACTTGGAGTAAAACTTAATCTGCTTACTGTATACATCCCTATAAATCCTTCCATACTCAGTGGGGTGTTGTGTGGTTTAATGGCTTAATTAATGAATGTTTATGAAGCACTTCTGATATCTTTGCATGAAAGATGCTGTAGAAGCACAAACTTACAGTATTTTCATCACCTAATTAAGTTCAGGCAACATATAGAGGAGAGATTTATTTACACAACTTAGGAATTTTATAATTCTTCTAGAGCTTGCAAAAACTCAGGGAAGACACCATCTGCTCCAGCTACCAACTGCTGACAGTCCTGGAGGTTTCTGGTAACCTGTGGGCAGGGAAAGCATATTTTCTGAGAAGTTGGTGGTTTTCAATCCTGCACAGTCTGCAGGGTGATGAAACATGTTTGGCACCCGGGCTTCCCCCTAGAGTTTGAATTCCAGGCACCAGTTGCACTAGAGAAACCTTGTGAAGACTCTGAAGTTAGGCACTATTTCTGGAAGTCCTCCTCATCAAACAAGCTAAAAATAACAATAAATGTCCCAAGATTTTTGCCAAGGGGGGCAGGAATCAGGGCCCATCATGCCTAAGTCCCGCCTACACAGCTCTGGAGTAAAGGTCTACATGGAGTTATTTGCTTTCTTTTCATCCACACCCCTGATGTCTGTTAGCAGCACTGGTTTTAATCAGCAATTTGCTTGCTTCTTGTATCCAGAGCAAACACAGAGACTTTGATTTCCTCTCACTGTATTGCTTTGCATGTTTTGTAGTTTTGAAGTCCCTAATCCTCTTCCCAACTGAGCTGGGAATCTGGTCTGTACCACCACCACAGAGCCAATTCCAGACAGAGGTAGGCAAAAACCCTCTATTTTCGAGAAATATCTGCCATGCAGAAAAGAAATTCTGGAGGTGAATCAGGTATTCCAACAAAATGTCAGCCCAATAGGTGGTCTTGAGCAGAAAAACAAACTCCTAAGCATTACTGGGAGAGATACCAACATGCTGCTCCATAAATGTGGGGTGAGTCTTCATCAGGTTCCCATCTCCCTCTTGCCCAAAAGATGCTGCTGAGTTGGTGCAGAGAAGGGTGACAGGCAGGATCAAAGGTATGAAACAGCCCTCACGTGGGGATGGATTTAATAGAGGGGACTCCTCTGCCTGCAGGGCAGATAAAGTGAAGGAGAATATGATAGAGGGGTATAAAATCATGACTCACCTGGAAAAAAGGAATAGAGAAGGAGACTCTGGTCCTCTGATCCAAGGACTGGGGAGGTGTCAAATAAACCAGCAAATGGCATGTGAGATAGAAATAAAATGAGATGTTCTACACTTTCTGTGCACTCAGCTTTAGAGCTTGGATCACGGAATGCTTTAGATATTTTGGAGGGTTTTTTGTGGTTTCAAAATGTGACAGTGCAAAGCAATGGATGAAAGATCCTCCAGGGACTGCCAAGCACAGAGAGTTTGCTGGAGTGTCACATGGCACTGCTCCTGTCTGCTCACCCTGCTCTTGCTCACAGGTGACCGTGGGACACTGGGCAGCACCGAGCTCTGGCTTGGCAAAGGAATTTTTGTGTTTCTGTTATGTGACTTTAATTTGTCAAAAATGAGCAGTTTCCTGTTAGCATCTCCAGATGACAGCTCTGTTTTAACACACCAGGAGTGAGCCCAAACACTGCAGAGTGAAATCTGCCTGGTCTGAGAAACCTTCTCTGTGATGATTCTCACCCAGACATGTAATGGGCCTCTAGCACAGGACCAAGCAATGTAATTTCCATATTTTCTCCTCAAGGCTCTCTGCAAAGAAGTTTAGCCATGAAATATGAGCAACAACAGGAACTCAACAAATTTTTTGCTTCCTATTTCCTCACCTAAACACAAAAGCCTCTTGCTGCTTTTGATTTTATGATTAAATCAAAGCTCATCATCAATATTGTTATAAGGACATTACAAAATCCTTATTGATGTGCTTCCTGACTGTGCACCTTCTAAAATAACTCCCAAAACCTGGGGACACCATTCCCCTTCATGGTGATCAGATAGCACTACCTTCTCTCTTCATTCAGCTTTTTTGATGACAGTTCCATTCTGATGGACTTCTAAAACGTAGAACCGTGGAAGGATCACTAATTCCATTTCCCTGCTCCTTGCAGGACTACCTAAAATTAATCCCATGACTAAGAGCACCATTCTGTGAGTTCTGGCAGGCCTGGTGCTGTGATCAGTTCCCTGGGGAGCTGTTCCAGTGACTGACCATCATCTCAGTGAAGAACCTTGTCCTAATGTCCAAATTGAACTTACCCTGGCACGGCTTCATTCCATTTCCTTGTGTCCTATCACTGGCCATGTCACGAGTTCTCTCTGATCTTCCTCCCACCTAAGCCCATGTAAATTTGAGACATTTCCTCTGCCTTTGATCCAGGTTGCCAGCATGAAGAATCTGGCTCTGAAGTGTGGACAGAGGATGTAGCCAAAAGAGCTGATAGAATTCCAAATCCACAAGTTATCCACAGGACTGTCTTAGTCTTCTGGCTCACTAGAGACCTGATCATGTGCAGGTCCATGAGTATCTTCAGTGTTAATGAAGTTTGGAGAGATAAAATGCACTGCTTTTAGCATAGGCGAAATGCAATAACTAAACAAATTAATTCAGTCTCATTTACAATACATTATTGCCCCATACAATCTGTCCTCTCTCCTTCACTGGCTGTATTTTCACTTTTCCATAGAACAGGCCTTTCAAACATTGCAGTACCATTATTGCCTCTAATTCAGTATTGTTTCAGGCCCCTATATCCCTGTGGACACTGGGAGAGCACAGGGCTTGGATAGCAAAATAAATCTTTGAGACTTGAAGCCATTTTTTCAGGTTATCATTTTATTTGGAGATCATTTAGGGTTTCCCCTCAGCTGTGAAATTACAGCCTATACATTAGTAGTTATTTTGTTCCTCAAAACACCTTGTCACTGAATTATTTCTTGCAGGAACTTTCTTATAACTTATCTCCTCCTCTGACTTTTTCACACTTGAAGGTCACAGTCCTCTGCCTCTGATATCACCAGCTCTCACTGAATAAAGGGTAAGAGTCCCAACATGTGGCAGGAATTTAAAGAGGCAACAAAGCACTGCAGGAAAAAAGGGAATTTTTTTTTAACAGATAGTTTATAGGCTGTTGGAGAGTTCAGAAAAAAGAGGTGAAATGAAGGGGGAAAGATCTTCTGGTTGGAGCCAGGCAGGACAGACATTGCCAACCAGAACTCATGGCTGCATACAGATGTGGTCCCCACCTCTCCCTTGCTCCCTGTATGGTCTTTGCTGCCCATCTCCCCATTTCTGAGCAATATTTTTCAAAATAAAACATCACCTGAGTGGCAAACACTCTCCTGCCTACCCAACAGCAAGCTACTCTTGTAACAGGCCTTATAAAGACAGACCCCAAAATGTTCAGTGGAGTATCTTTACTTGCAGCAGGAGCCCAAGGCAGGGGTGAAGTCAACATGAACTGAAGCCATCTTGAACTGAATTCACCCCAAAACAGCTCTGATGGGGTTTCAAACCTCTGATTTGGATTTTATTAGGATACAAACCAGAGAAGAAAGATGTCTTGGACAAAAGGAATGAGGGCTTCCTGGGTGAGACAAATGGAAATAAAATAGGCTGGGGGTGGCTGTGGTTAATACTTGGGTTCCCAAAGGCCTTTCAGCTGCTCAGACCCCACAGTCAGGTGTGCTCAGATACACCCACATGTCCTATTTCAAGGTCAACATCAACTACAAAACTCCCAGTGTCCAGATTTAGACTGGAATCCAAAACACATGAGGGACAAGTTAATTTTGCCTCTGATAAAAGGGGAGGGCTGGCCAGCAGATTTTGCTGTCGTTTCAGTAGCAAGTGGAGAGGAAAGGCAAGGACTATTCCCACAAGAGACCTACACAGATTATACTATCCAGGTTTCCATTTGGATGGAAATATGTTAAAGCAAAATTAATTTCCTTTGGAAAAGCAGAAACTTAACTGAGACAATGCACTGAAGTAATGAAGACTGTTGTAGAGGGTCTGCAAAAGTCAGAGCAGCAGGTTCTCCCAAACCAAACCAAACCAAACCAAACCAAACCAAACCGAACCAAACCAAACCAAACCAAACCAAACCAAACTGTATTCCACCATGACACGTTACACAAGGAGCAGACAAGCAGGCAGTGATGGAACAATTGAGAAAGAGATGGAAGGGCATTTAAAGATTAACAGGGATTTCTAAATACTGAATTGAGTCTTAATGGACTTGCATTCTCTGCCAATATATTTACAAGAAAAAGGGATTAACAAGGAGTTTGGCACAAAGGCTTCCATCTAGAGAGCTGATATTCAGGAGGACCTGTTCTTTGAGGAAATCATTTATGTGGGTAGTCTAAAAACTGTTGTGGAAAATCCATGTCTCACACAGATGATGGCTTGTAAAATGTTTGCTTTTATGCTTTCCACAATGAGCAGAGGCTGAGATCTACACTGCTCCTCTAAGGTAGATTCTGCCTCTGGAAAGTCTGTTTAAATCCTTTTATTATGAAATGATACAGATGTGCTTGGCTTTGCTGTTGATTTCCAATAAGTCTCTGTCAATAATTGATTTTGCTCTGTATTGCCAAAGGAGAAAATTTAGAGGGGGAAGCAGAATATTAAATAAAAACTCATTTTCCTGTTTCTTCTAACTCAAAGCTATGCTGTGCTTTGTTTTGGTTTTATTTTCCCATCATGCAGTGTTAGTCCACTGAAAATTCTTTGGAAAAGTGAATGACTGCTAATAATTGTGCTTTTCTTGAGGGAGAGTCACTTTGATGCACTACATCCAGTTCATATCCAAACACTGGATGTAGGTTTTGGCTGGGGTAAAATTATTTCTCTACATAGTAGCTCATACAGTGTCATGCTTTGGATTTTTGATCAAAACAGTGTTGGTAACACTAGGATGACTTTTAATTATTGTTGAGCAGTGATCACATAGCATCATGGCTTTTCCTACTGCTCCCACTGCTCCACCAGCAAGGCTGGGGCTGAGTGAGAAGCTGGAAGGGGGCACAGCTGGGACAACTGACCCCAGCTGGCCATAAAGGGATTTCCCATACCATATGATGTCTTGCTCAGCAGTAAAATCTGGGGAAGAAGGAAGAAAGGAGGAAGTTCAGGGTGATGGTGTTTGTCTTCCCAAGTCACGATCACACATGATGGAGTCCTGCTTTCCTGGGGATGTCTGAGTACCTGTCTTCCAGTGGAAACTAGTGGACAGGTTTCTTTTTTTGCTTTGGCTTTACCAGTTGAATTGCTTTTAATTCAACCCATGGGTTTCTTCACTTTTACCTGTCTGAGTCTGTCCCCCATCCCACTGTGAGTGAAGAACTGTGTGGGGCTGAGCTGCCCACTGGGTTGAACCATGACACTGGGAACTGTCATTTCTCCCACAGCACTCCTGGTTCTCCACACCTCTGAAATAATTTGCCCATTACAAGCTACCTGAACACAGTCACTATCTCAGGTTGCTGTAGCAACTTCATTAATTTCAAGCTGAATTAAGCTGATTATGTCCCAGGATAGCATCCACCTCAGCCTGCATTCCCACTGCCTGGCACAACTGTGACCTTCAAGCAAATTGTTGCTCTTCTCAGTGGGAGCAGAAGTAGCCACCCACAAGCCTCACAAGATGAGAGTTTCCTATCTTCATCACAATATATTACAGAAAATTTCAATCTTGACTCCTTCCCTCACCCATCAGCATTACTAAGCTATCTAAAAGCATGATATGCTCATGCATCACAGTGGATTTGGTCTTTCTGTACCATTTTCATTCATTCCCGTCCCTCATCTCTACCTGACAGATTCTGTCCATCCCAAGTAGGATTCCACAGCACAAACACCTCCTGTGCAGGAGCAATGTTGGATATTTTCTTTATTTTTTTCTTCCCCAAAGTAAATATTCATTTTGCTCGCAAAGTAAAATTAACAATCTCAAACCAAATTTTAACAAGTTGAAGCCAAATGCTTTGCAGTAAGAACTGCTGGTTTAAGTGTAGAAGCCTGGGGGGGCACGAGTGAATGCACTGTCTCAAACTCTGAAAGCTGGAGAAGGAGCCTGTGTGGAGATAGGACAACATTTCCCTTGGGACCAACTTCCCTTTGCTGGTCCATGGAGACCACACAACACAGAACAGCACAAGCCCAGGAAAGGGATCAAGGAGTGGGAAAGACAGGTAGAGGGGCATTAAGGCCATCAAAGACCCTCAAAGCCCTCTAACTCATTTCCAGAAGGATCTAGTGGAATGGACTTCATTTGTATTTGCATTTGCATTTGCATTTTGCATGAGAAGTGAGAAACCTAATCCCAGAGCAGGGAAAACTCACCTGTGAAAAGGGAACCTGGGCAGTGCCCCCAGGATCCTGGACACCTCGTTGGCTGGATCAGCACTGGAACGGGGACTTGTGATGTCCTTTCCTCTCCTATCTGATCTCCCTTTCTCTTTCTACCCTCTTTTCTTTTTTACTGTTATTCCTCCTATAGTTAGAGGGTAGGGGCAAAACTTACCAATTTCCATACCAAGTGTGTAGTTTTCCTGTAAAGCTCTGGGGGCTTTGTTTCGGGACCATTTTGACTTTTGCCATTCTTTTTCCACCACAAACATCTACAAGTCTTGGGTCTTCCCTTCCACACAGGAATGAGACACAAGAGTAAGGAGAAACTTACTAAATATTGCAGATATTTAGGTAGTTCATGAAGCCCTAGACGAGCACACCTGGAATGTATTCAGTGAACGTATCACTACTTTATCCATCCACATTTGCCAAGGCAAGGTTCATAAAATAATTAGCTTATTTTTGTGGATATGTGTTTTTTAGAAACCTCTCAAACTGCAGTTTCAAAAATACCAGATATCAGTTTGTTCTGTTATATTAGGACATCATCCCCATTACGCTGGTGCTGTGTTTGGCTGCTGCTGTTATTAAGTCCTCTGATGTTTGTGCAAGGAAAAAAATCACTGCACTTCAGATTATTTAACACCTAAATGAAATGGAGCTTGTTCATCCCACGGAGTTGCTAGGCAGCCATGGCAGAGCAGAGAGCAAGGACGAATAAACAGCTCAAGGAACAGGAGCTGCAGCAGGGTGGACCCTACTCCTACAAGCATGTGCAAACCACATGTTTTGTGAGCAGAAAATTATGCAATTAGATGAGGAAGGAGGCAAATTGCTTATGGAGCTGTTCTGAAACTTTTCAGCATTTTTTTCCCTTTCAGAAATTTCAGATGGGAAAAATCAGCACCCAAGTTCCCTCCCACTCTCCCCTATGGAGCAGAGACGCAAGGGATTGGCTCCTTTTCTATGATAGGATGCTCTCCTGAAGGAAAATTCAGCCTGGGAATTTCAGAAACTTCAGAGCACTTCAGGTTTTTCATTTTACAAAGAGCAACATACTGGTAACTATCAATTAAATGGCGGGGGGGGGGAGGAAGTTAAATATTTCACACTGGCATAAGTTTTTCAGAGGCTCAAGAGGAGACTGTCTCCAGTGTCAGAAGAAATCTGGGTTTATCAATATGCCAGCCTGATATTCTGACACCTGGTTTTTTTTTGCAAAACTGACAATAAAAGTCCTGATTCCACTCCAAAAATTACCAGTTGCTAAGACAGCCTTCCACAGCCCTCTCTGACATAATTCATGTTGATGCATGAGCAACATATAGTGATGAAGGAATGGGGATCATGGAGAAAGGTGCATCCCTCTCCTGGGAAGAGGAGAATTTCCCTGCAGGGAAATTGGCACCAGGCCCTCTGTGTCTGGCTTGTGAACATCCTTTGGTGGAGCACTGGGGACTTTATGAAGCTGAATATATCCAGAGCTGTTTGTCAGCTGCACAGTGACTATACTAAAGTTCAAAAAGAGATGTATGTCAGACAATGTAGCAACCCGTCACTTCGTGGTTTTTTGCTTTCAAATGCAAAATACTTGTTCTGAGTTGAATCTGACAAGACTGGAATTTTGTCACAAATTTACAAGTTCTTGACTTGGAAAGAATAGTTCATATTTATTCAAAAATCTTTCAAGAAACTTAGTTTTCTGGATATAAACAACATTCATGAACTGCCTTAACAACCTGTCATTTTGTTCTGGAGCACCTACATGAAGTGCTTTTCATCTATTTGAAGATGAAAGAAGGCATTTATTAAAACAAACCAAAAAATGGTTGAGTAATTATTTTTGAAGTGGGGGTGGGAAAAAGGTATGTAAAGATATGCCAGGTTTCATATGCAGCTGATGGGTTTGTTTGTCTAAGTGAGAATGTCAGGGTCTGGAAGGGGCATCAACAAGTACAGCAAGTGAGGAGCAAAATGCTTGATGGTCTCCATGGTCTGGCTCCAACCAGGGCAGAAGAACAGAACTAGAAGCCTCTGTCTCTATAGTGACCTCAGTGAGAGTTTAGGGTGAGCAGCATTTCTGCAGATGCCTGCATGGTAGACTCCTTAATGAAATCAGATGAACCCCCCCTAAAGGTGTTTGCAGGAGGCAGAGAGGCTGCACTGCTCTAGGATCAGCTTTTAAAGGGAGTGGCTGGAAGATGAGCTCTGTCACTGCACTTTCTGCCTGCTGTATGACCCCAGAGCTGCCTTGTGCCTCAGATATTTGGGAGATCTGAGCCTACCCAGCTCTGCCATATAAGGGATTTCACGGAGCGTGTCTCCATCGTGCCTGTTGGGTATTATCTGTATAACCCCTTTGGGCTGGATTATCTCCTTTACTGAAATCTGTTCCATATAAGGGGCTGTGCTGCTCCATCTGCTCGTGCCTTGGAGTGGCGAAAGGACTGAGTGCCTGCAAGGACTTGGCTGCAGCCCCAAAACTCCCCATGCAGAGAGGGCTGGAGCAGCTGGCATGGGAGCTTGTTCTCTCTGATTTGCCACCCTCCAGGCCTTCCCCATGAAAGTTCTTCAGCAGTTGGGTAGTTTGGATAAATAATGGTCTTTAGTGCCAGGTAGGTGATGCCCAAATGCTGGTAGAGGATACAGAATCAGCTCTCAAACATGTCATCCCTGGGAGAAGTCAACACCCAAACCTTGTGCCACCATCCAGGAAAGTGTGGTCGGTATTATAGTCATGGAACTGCTACAATTCATTTTATTTGCAGCAAATGCACTGTCTAATCTCCTTCATAAGTACTAAGATCCAGTAGCTGGAGGTAAGATTGATGTACCACAGCAAAGGAGAGACTTTGAGAGGCAAAAAGGTTTTCCACCCATTCCTGGGATGTGTACTAATAAGTTCATGGCACAAAACAACCCATGGTCAAATCAACTTTCACATCCCCCCATGAGTATGTGGCCTGTTTTATATAGGAGTGATTCTTTATAGAATTTTACTCCCATAAAAGCTTTTCTTTCCTCATTTTGTACATTGTGCCAAATGGCAAGGAAAGCCAGATGCAATTAAAATAAATATGGCTTGAATTACAGGCCTGTTCCCACAAGACCATGTAGTAAGTAAACGGGTTAAGATGTGCAGCAAGGAAAAGCAGAGGCTGTAGATGCCACTTTCTCAGAATTGGCATTGACCTTGGCTCTCTTGTGCTCAGCCCTCTCCCTGTGAGCCAGGGTCTCTCCAGCACCATCCCATGCAAACTGGATGAAAAGGGCTGCACCTCCATGCAGTGCCTGGACCCCACCACCCTGCAGTGTGGAACCATGGCTGCTAAAGGGCCAAGTTTTACATCCTCAGCCCAAATTCCAGCACCTAATTCTAACATGTTTTTTCTGTGGGTGAAAGCAAGTAAAGAGCTTCATACTTCCCAAGCAAAGAGAGTAAGAACATCAAAATACTGAAGGATGGGTGAAATGAAAAAAGGTTCTCTATCTTAGACCTCTGCTGTCGCATCAGATCAGGGAAGACAGAAAAGGTCAAAATATTTGTTATTTCAATAGTGTGTTTCCTCTGGTGAACTCTTGGAAGAGCCACCTTTTTCACAGTAATAAGATAAAAGGATTGGGATTTGAGGAAATATTGTATCCTTCACTAGCACTGAGGACAGCATGGTCCAAGTGCAAGCTCAGTCACATTCAAAGAGACACCTTCAAGGTGTATCAAACCTTCCCATTCATTTTGAGACACATTTGAGAAGGAAATTGAAGAAATGATGTATGCAGAGGGACCCCAATGCAAGTACTGATCAGGAAAGTATTAATGTGTGTGGTCTGGTCTCTAGAGTAGGGTACGAGGCTCCCTCAAAAGGTCAAGGAGAGAGAAATCATCTGGACATCACTGTGGTGCCTCTCTATCTTATAACAAATTTCTGTTCCACACAATCTCAATTCTTTACACTGTGGTGACTAAACCTTGTACTCAGCCCTTGAAATTCTGGGCTAATCTATGTTTTTGCATTATGTTTCTGGTAACTGGGATGGACATGGGCAGATCCTGACACCACCATGGGTTTGAGTCACAGGGACACAATTAGTCACCAGGGGAAATGCTGCCCCAGCAGAAAGTTTAAAACAAAGTCACACTTCAATATCTTTAGATTGTTTAATGTCCTCAAAAGCCAGGGCTTGGTCCACATCCCTTATCCTGATTGCTCTGGCATAGAACCATTTGAATGGATAACTGGTAATTCCCCTCTGACTTTTGGCCAGAACTCTCCACAGGAAATTTTTATTTAGCTTACTTTTTATTTAGCTTACTTTTTTTTTTTTTTGGATGGTGACAACATGATTTTGAAAACTAGGAATAAATGGTGCCTTTGCAATAGTGTCTGCACTTCTCTGAGTTGGGGGAGATTAGGAGCAAGAGAAACCTTTCTTGTTTTGTTGTCAAAGAAAATTTACCAGACAGCCTAATTTTAAAATTCCATCTAAAATTATGCTATTTTAACAACTTTTGCCATTTTTTTCTTAAGAAAATGTTTATTAGAATTTTGCCTTCATTGTCATATCCCCGTGTTCCATAGAGGAATGAGTCTCTGGGTAGGACATGTTGAGAAACCTGCTGCAAGGCAGAGGGGAGAGGTAGCAGGAGGAACAAGGTGACTTTTTAGGTTTTGCTCTGCATTTTACACTGCAGAAAAGAACATCCCAGACTTTAATCACATTGGGTCAAAGTGAAAAAATGACCTTATAAACAGTGCAACTTGCTGTTGCAAAGCTTCAGTTCAGGGCTTTTTACCTTTGATGTTTCCATTGCACTCCCACTTAACACTCTTCCTTCTGCAGGTGAACCTTCCATGCACGCTTTTGACCCAATATTTGCTGGTGTCAAACACCTACAAAGCAAGATCTGCCAAAGCTGGTAGAGGTGACACACTGCAAAGATCCAGCTGAGTTCTTCAGTCTTGTGCCCAGTGACAGGATTCGAGGAAATGACACAAAGCAGAATCAGGGAGGTTTAGGTTAAATATCGAGAAGTTTTTCACCCAGAGGGTGATTGGGAACTGGAACCCAGGGCAGGGGTCACAGCACCAAGCCTGACAGAGTTCAGGAAGAATTTGGACAACGCTGTCAGGGACGTGGTGGGATTTTTGGGGTGTCCTGTGCAGGGCCAGGAGCTGGACTCCATGATCCTGATGGGTCTCTTCCAACTCAGCATATTCTGGGAACAGAGAAGGAAGGAAGGAAGGAAGGAAGGAAGGAAGGAAGGAAGGAAGGAAGGAAGGAAGGAAGGAAGGAAGGAATGTGTGAGAATCTGAGTTAGAGCTGTTTCAAATCTTAGCACAGACCACAAATTTGGACAGCTAGGAAGGGGTGAATGGGGTCAAAAAACAGTGAGAGCTGCAGCTTAAATAGACCAATAAATACAACAGTGCTACTGACCTGGTTTTCCTTGCCAGATCTCATTGCTCATTGAAAACAGTCAGTAATGTTAAGTATTTATGATACCTACATCAATTTATGAGCCTTTCTCCACCCAGGCTGCTGTGCCAGAGATGACTAAAACTTTTGCTTACAGGGGAAATTTGTCCTAAAAGGGAATTTGTGAGCTGGTCAACAGATGCTCTAGGTCTGACCCCCCTATAAATTGGTTGCAGTATTACTGTGGGTATAAACTGCAACAATGCAATTTCTCCTAACCCAGTGCAAAATATAGTGCAATATTTTTCTGGCCTAAGAAGTCCTGGTTCTCTGCTTTGGTAAAATGGTCTGGCTGAGCCCTGTACCAAACATGGGTGATGGGTCAAGTTGTTCCAGGCTGCTCTTTAGGGACCCACCTCATATCAACACTGTCCCTACACACTCTTCTTCCAGTCCAGTAAGAGGAAAGGAATAATCCCCCAGGAGCACAGGTCTGTCCAGGGCAGAAACAGTGTGAACTTGTTGTCGATACAGCCCTGTATGATCTGGGGGGAAAAAAGCTTTTGCACCTGGCAAATCCTGTTCCGGTCATTAATGCTCTTATTTTTACCATATTTGTCCTTTTTTATAATTATATTATACTGAGCCCCACAGTTCTGCTGTAATCAGTGCCTGTGGGTCATGTGTGGGTCAACACAGATTGCCCTGAGCCTCAGCCATGCCTCCTACAACAGGGACAACCCTGGGGAGGACGGGCACCAACTAGAATTGTCATTATCATGGCTGAATGAGCAGGCACAGCCCTCTAAAGAGGGTGGAAAACATTGATTTTTATCTGATTTATTGCTATTTATGCATATGCTTATCCTGTCTCCCGGAAATAGATACAAGGCTTCAGCTGATCTACTCATGTGAGTTAAGTACTTCGGAATGTGCAGGCTTTGGGCCTAAATCCATGAGAGAAAGCATTTTGCTGCATGCCTTGAATTTATCTAGACCAGAAACCTTTATTTGAGCTTGAAACTTCACAGACCTTCTGCCTGTGCTTTCATAAGAGGACGACCTTAAGCCCCCGACATATTCTGCTGAAATGTGATTTAAAGTTCTGGCAGAAAGGCAAAAATACTCCTTTTTTTTTTTTTTTTTTTTTTTTTCTTTACCCAAGAAAATCACAATAAACAAACATAAGCTGCTGCCTTTCTCTGGCTCTTTACTTCTTCTAGTAGATGGATTCCTCGGTCAGACAGGTAAGACACAATTGAATTTGTGAGCCTAATGCATATCAGTTCATGCACCCTAGACTAGCTCCCAAAACTGCACATCACACCATCTGTCGTGAATAGGTGGAGGTTGAATGGCAAAAGAAAATCTGCCTTGCAATGCAGAAGAAAATCATTAGCACTGGGAAGGGTGCTGTTACCTGAAAAAAAGGTAACACTGCCTCAGGGAATGAGAGCTCGTTAGAGTGCTTGTCTCTGTTTCCTTTATTGTTAACCTTCTGTGGGTAAACATAAGCCCAAATGTTCATTTAAAGGATTTTAATGCTCAGTCACACGTAACTTTCAAGCACTTCCTAGATGTCTGTTCTTGCCACAAGCTGTTTTTTTTCTCTCCTTCACAGCATTTGGGCTTTCCCTCCATATTGCTCCACATCTCAGCCTGTGGAACCCTGTAACAGCCTCTCTATGAAAATGCTTCATTTTCTCAGTCCATCGCCTCACAAAGCATCACCAGAAACCATCAGCTTCCTGCCAGAGCTGCTCTTCATCGTGGTGCAGTGCAAGAAACAGGCCAGGTTTTACCAAGCAGGTTTCAAAACCATCTGTACCACCAAGGGTCCAAATTACATCAGTCAGGCATTTGTTAAACATCACCACATTCCCCAGTATTTCCCCTAATTCCAGGCTGACTCAAACACTTGTGTGAATGGGTTGTGCCTTCAGTGAGGTTAGGACTATGGTCCTTCCATACAATACAGGGGTGCTGCCACGCCAAAATCCCCGTTTTATTTCCAATCATCAGCCTAGAGGATCATCCCCTTTTCATTTAAATGATTCAATTACAAACTTCTCCAGTGCTTGCTCTGTAATGAATTCCTTGATCAGAAATACTTGAGACGTTGCTAGTCCTGGGTATAATTGAATCTTTGTTCTGTGACTTGAACCTGCTATCAATACTTATTGAAGAACTGAACACACACTTGTCCACTGAGTGCTTAAAAGTGACTCAGGTTATTATGTTGTGGTTGATTTACAACAAAACCATCTGAATTATGAACTGTGTGAGGAAGAGCTAATTGAATTTGAAACATTATGGCTGATGGTGCTTCAGACTGTGATTAATACCAAGTCAAAAGTCTTCCCCAGGGATGTTGGCATCAAGAGATGTTCAACAGCTCCACAGGCAAGTTTTATAGTGGGATGAGACTTTTATTGGCAAAATGGGATTTATCCTCTTAGAGATGGATAATCCACAAGTTAAACCAGCATGAGTGCAAAAAAATCACAATGGGAAGATTGTTGAATGGCTAGAGAATTAAGAAAAACAATAAAATCCTGCATCAGACTCATTTTCTTCCATTACATTTTAGTTCTCAAAGTCATGGAGGCAATTTTAACGAGGTTCCTACCAACAGCTTAAACTCGAATATTTAGATGCCAAGAGCAAGTTTGCTACTATTGCTACTGCTCATCAAACACTAAACTCTCAAAGTAAATTAATTGGACCTAATAAATAGTTGGTGGAGAGGGGTAAGTTCCTCCAGAGTCTGATTCATCTCACTTGTCTGAGATATCTAATTTAAGAGGAGATGAATTGTCCTTTGTGGGGCACCCATGTCTCATTAGAGATTGCAAATGGACCTTTTTGCACCTAACTTTGTAAGAAGTCATATTAAAGGAAATACCACTTGGAATGACCAGCTGGGACAGGAAATAACCCCTTGTTCAGTTTATGTCACCAGTCTTTTCTCCTGTTTTCCCTGCTGCATACATATATCTTCCTCCCAGTGATAAAACCTGGGTGTATATTGTCTGGTCCACCAATGCAGAGAACAGAAAAAATACAGAGGCACATGACATGTAAGATTAATAACCTTCAACTTCAGGCATTTGCCATTCAGGCTCCTGCACCTCGTCAGGCTTAGCTCTTGTTGCAGTCAGTGTGCAGAGAAACACTCACTTCGGGGACATGATTCATCTGACCAGCTTTAGAGGACAAGGTGGATTGTACTTCCAAATCTATGCACCCTTCCAACTCCAAAACTCCATGGTCTATAAGAAAAACAAATAAATAACTCTTAAATGGGTGTTTTCAGCAGTTTAAGATGTTCAATCATGTGAGAAACAATTTTATAGTCACTGCAACTGATGACTGGGATAGACCCAAATCACAGGCCAGAGCAGGAAACTTTGGATGGCTGCTCCTTGAGCAAGAGGGCTATTGATATGTCCAGGATGAGGAATCATAAGTGTTTGAATTAGACTAATGCACCTGATGTCACATATTTATTTTTAAGGTCCAGTGCAGACCTTCTGAAAACATCTTCAGGAGGTTGCTTCCCTCAGTTCGCTTCAGTCCCTCCCCAGCTGAAGGGTGAGATACTTTCTTTCACTTGTTTATTCCGTGTCTGTTACTCTAAAAACAAGACAGCTTTTAGGGGAAGGGAGGCTTTTGCTCTGATTCTGGCTCCCAGAAGTCCTACACTCAGGAAAGATAAATTTTCAAGGTTTCTTTCAGCTCTGTTTTTTTTATGAATAGCTGATTTCTACTTTCTATGAAAAGGCACATTTGCCATTGACTTATCGCCCACAGTTGTCAAGATTACAAGGTCTGTTCCTACTGCTTTTGGTGTTAGCAAAAATAATTCCTAGCTCCAGCAGAGTCATTGTTATTTGTGGGCAGTTTTAAAGGATGTGTTTGTATTTCTTGCTGAATTAAAAGCTGCAGACATGGAAGCACAGCAAAATTTGAGTCCCTAACCTATCCTACTTCTGCAAATACATAAACCAGATGTTCTTGTGATTTCTAAGCTGACATATATTCACTTCAGTGGAGTTAAAGGGGTTTCCTGGGTGGATAAGGATTTAAGCCATTAACACTGGTCATTCCCTCCTCCAAGCTTCCCAAAGTATCAGTTGTCCTCAGTGCTTGTCCACTTGAACCCCTCTGTGTGGCACCTTCTTCACCTCTGATCAGCTTCTCCAGCTAGACATTTTGGTGACTCTGACTGCAATATTTGTGTAGATGGCAAAATATACAATAAATATTTTATTCTCCAAGAACCCCATCATAAGAGCATCATCATGTGCCTGGGGAGGAGTTTGTCATGCAGTGTTTCTGCCTTGCCTGACGGTTTAAAACATGTTCTGAGCTTGCTATACATGGGATGACAGATGCCTTTTCTTTTCAAATACCAATATTACATTCCTGACTCAGGTTCCCCTTCGACTGTGAACTGATGCAGAGGAACGTTCCCATGTCTGTAGCCTCCATCACCATCAAAAGTGGAATTTCTCTTACTCTCTTATTAATCAGATTGTGATATTGGCATTAAAATGTGGTGATGGCATAATCATTTCATGAGTGATCCCACCAGTGAACAGAAAAAAAGTTCAGAATGAGAAACAAGTTCAGGACGTAGAAATTTTGTGTCTGCTGCAAGAAAGCAAATATAGAAGAGTACATCCAGGTGAGGGGGAAAATTGAGAATAAAGACAAGGGAGAATAAATTAGGCAAGAATATGCACTATTCTCAAATGGATTAACACTAAAACATTGAGCTCATGCCTCATCACAAATTTTCTGGTGAAGGTGACACTCTCCCACTGCTACAAACCACTGGCCAAAGTGGTGATCATTGTCTGCTCTGTGGGATGAAGAAACCTTCCTTTAGCCTTGGCTTACAGAATGTTAAATATAAAATCTGATCTTTCTCCACAGTCTCATTTGATGCTTCTTGACCAGACAATGATAGAAATAGTTTTCATTAATTTCCTAGACTAAACCACATCTGCAATTTCTGCAAATTCAAGCTGCTCCCCTCTCCCTCTAGGTTTCTAAATCAACTTCACAAATGGAGTTTTCTCTCTGCCCATGAGCAGCTGAGCCAGGCTTTGCAATAAGGCTGACAGGAGAGTAGACCTCTATTAAGAGAGGTGGCAGCAAAGAACAACAGAGTGATTAAATGCAAAATTGAAATCATAATGGAAATTGGGGCACTGAAAAGAAATTTTAATTAAGTAAGCAACTGCAAATCAAACAAATGTATTCATTATTTAATCAACTAGTGAGTGCAGAAATCTCAACTAATCAGGAAAGTCTCGGGGAGCAGATAAAGAAACAAATCAAGAAACCAATTTAAAAGCCATAAGAAAATAGCACTCATTCTCCCTACAAAAGACTGTTAGTCTGAGAAACAGAAGAAACAGAAGGGAAGCTTCTTTTTTTTCCCCGCAAACATCATATTTCTTATCTTTGTAAGGCTATATATATATTTTTTCCTTTTGCTGGGATTTGGGATGCTATTTTCTTGCATAGTTGCTTTTAATCTGTTCCATCACAGAAAGATTGACTGTAAAGTGATGCATTTCTTTGCCTACTTCCACCCATTTTTCACCTGCTGCACAGACCCCTTGAAGTATCACAATAAATGAATTTTTACAAAGGTAGATAAAACACTGGGTGCCCCGAGCTGCTGCTCAGCTCCATGTAAGAAGCAGGACATTGGCAGTGCAGAGCACACGGGAGAGGTGGCTGGGCTGTTTCACACACATGAGCAGGGCCAGCAGAGGAATGGGATGTATCATTAATCAGAGCTTTGCCAAAAATCTGCCAACTTGCTTAAGGGAAAGAAGGGGTGCTGAGCACCACCATCTGTGTGGTCAAGAAGAGGGACATGAAGGTTGTCAGAGGACTGGAGCACTCTCCTATGTGGAAAGGCTTGAGAGAGCTGGGGTAGTTCATCCTGCAGAAGAGAAGGCTCTAGGGAGACCTTAAAGCCCTTTCCAGTGCCTGAAGAGGCTACAAGAGAGCTGGAGGGGACTTAGGACAGGGGCATGGAGTGATGAGACAATGGGAAATGGCTTTTAACTGAAAGAGGGAGATTTAGATGAGATATTAGGAAAAAATTCTTTACAATGAGGGTGTTGACACCCTGGCACAGGTTGCCCAAAGAAGCTGTGGCTGCCCCATCCCTGGAAGCATTCAAGACCAGGTTGGATGGGTCTTTGAGCAACCTGAGATAGTGAGAGGTGTTCCTGCCCATGGCAGGAGAGCTGTAATGAGAGGATCTGTAAGGTCTCTTCCAACCCAAACCATTCTGTGCTTCTGTGATTCAGACTTGCATAAGTCTGTGCCCCTTGGTATGCTTCCACCCTAAATTTTTTCTGCCTGATCCGTGTGAGTCCCAGAGCAGGTATCCATCATTCACTTCAGTGAGCTCCTTGCAAAGTCAGCAAACAGCTCAGCATGAGCACAGAGAGCCCTTTCAAGCCTCAGAGCTACGTCAGGGTAACCAAATGAGTCACAAGCAGCCATGTAATTACTTTTCCAGGCTTCCTTACTTAAGAATGTGGATCTGTGTACAAGAGCATGAATCCAGAGAGAATTTGCCATCATACCTTGTGAGTGTAGACATGTTTGCACTCAAAGCAGTTGGATAGGGGCAGGAGATAAGTTAAAGAATAGTACAAACAAGTCACTTACTGCACCATCTCATAAGTATAGCCTGTCTACAGTCTAATAAAAATCACATATTTAATTAGTAGCTTCATTCAGCATTGTGTGAACAGTGATTCACTGTGCCAAGACAGAGGAAATGGGTAAAAAATAGACCTCCTTGTATGAGGTATCTGAGGAAAAAAAAAAAAAAAAGCTCTTTTATTCAAAGAGTAAAAATCAGCTGCTTAACAAATATATGTGAAAAAACATGGTGGGGATTTTGAAACACAAGTGTAGCAACTTCTTATATAGAATAACTGGAAATTGAGTCCATCTTTGCACCAAAGGGAAAGGAGTCTGATTTTATATCCAAACTCAGGGACTGGGACACCAGATATCTGGTTTCTTGTCCTTTCTCTGTGGCTGAAGCACAGTGCAAACACTTTTAGTATTTCTGCTTGTCTACATTATTTTTTTGCTCCTACTGTCAGAAGGGCCAAGCACTTCACAGTTTTCACCTCATCACACCTCTCACACATCACACTTTGCAGATTAAAGTGCACATCCCTTCCTCTGCACTGAAGTCCCAGTGGCCTAAAGGCTGCTTGGGGCTCCAAGGTGAAAACTCCTTGTTCTGAAGGGGCAGGGCTCAGGAGGGTCTCAATCTCAGAGCTCCTAATGTGTTTTGAAATTAACATATTCAAGCACTTAAAGGTCTGACAATAACAATTCCCAACACGTCCTCCTTGGGAGAACCAAATATCCCAGAACCTTGTTCATTCCTCAAACTGATCACATGGCAAAATTAGGAGCTACCAGGTGCAGTTTGGGCTGCAGATGTGCTTGCAAAATCAGACTTTGCCCTCTCCAACATTTAACAGTTCTCCACTCTCCTCCTGAAGGTCTACAGATGAGGAAGCACTTATTTATGGAAGAATAAATTTGGCTCTGCTTCCAACAGCAGGAGTTGAATCTCCCTTGGTGAATGGGTCAGAACTAAATGATCTTTAAGGTCCCTTCTAACTCAAACCATTAATGATTCTATGAGGACCAATTTCTTGGGCTCCGCGCCCACGCAATCATAGGGCAGGGTGAAGGGGTGATGTGTGCTTCATTCCCTGATGTTGATGCAATGCTGGACTTTGAAATAATTAAATTACAATTGGGCTGGGCTGGGAGGAAAGGACAACTGTGATTCTATAGCTTCATGATTAGGGTGCTCCTCTAGGAGGAAGGGTAGCTGACTTCCAGTCGATATCTTACTGCTTAATAAAGATAAAGCTTTGCTCCTGTCCAGTTTTGCTGTCAGTTTGGTGTCCAGCATGGGAGAGCAGAAGCCTTACAAGCACAAATGGATGCCTACCACTCCTGTCTCTGAAGGGTCCATGGAAGTATCTTCCCATCAGGAGCTCATGGACAGTCCTAGGGAAGTCCAGCTCAAGTTTCACATTTTTGGTTTGTTTGGGTTTTTTTTCTGAATCAGAGTTGATTTGTCTTAAACTGCAGAAATCACAACAGAACAGTAATTCTATATGGGTTTCATGCTGCTGCCTAACACTGCTCACAGCAGTCTCAGCACACAGGATGCATCCCAGTGTCCCAGTTCGAGCATTATCCCAATTTCATGGTCAGGACACAGCATGGCAGTGCCCCACAAACTGCCACTGCCCCCACAGCCCAAGGATTGCACACGTGCTCTGGTGCTGCTTCACCACCACCAGCCAGCATCCCAGAGCATCTCCTGCTCCCTGTTAACCACATTATCGGGAGGTAATGACGTTGTTCGGATCGAAAGGAAGTGGCAAATTGGATTGTGACCCCCTGGCAGGATGGGTGTGATGGGTGTGCTGTCAGCCAGCACACGCACACGGCCCCACGCACATGCCCACGGAGTGACCTGTCCTCGCACACGCACCCGGGCTGGGCTCTGCAAACACACTGCCTGTTAATTAGGCAGAGATCAGAAACGAGCCTCTTAGTCTACTACAGGAGGTAATGCCATTGAGGGCTAAAAATAAATCTGTCAGCTGGAAACTGGATGTATAAGACTGGTTCTAAGGAGGGTGAGGTAATTTCTAGGTTGCATCATGCAGCAATGTTGCATCCCGTTCGATACAGCATGAGAAAGTACAGCAATTTCAGCTCTGCTCCAAGACCATATTTGTCTGAGCAAACTCAGGAAAGAGGATAGAAATCTTTCTATGGCCAGAAAGCTGCTTTATGAACTTCTCCATCCTACAGCAAAGGAAGCATTATTATCCCCAGAAAATCCATCTCCCCAACATCCCTGCTTATATGTGGAGCTGGAGGTCAGAATTGTGCTTGCTGGAGGGAAATCCCAGTCAGCACACATCTAATTATGCTCCTGTCTTCCAGATCCCACACAGCAGGTCCTGATAAAAGAATAGACAGGAAAAGTGGAATCAGTTGCAGTCTGGCTTATGATTTTACATTATTAAGCCATTGGGGACTGCCAGACAAGCTAAGAGCTTAGTGAACTGAACTCTCTAAGACCTGCTAAGTACTCAGGAGGCACTATGCAAACCCACAAAACAGGAGAATTAATCATCAGGCAGCCTTGTCAGGATACTCAATACATGAGTGACAGATGAGAATGGAGTAGAAAAGAGGGAAGGGCAAAAAATAAGAATTAGGAGATTTCCACAAACCCCTCCTCAAAATGTCCCAGTTCATCAGAACTTTTCTCCATTTTCTTTTTAATTTTTTTCTTTTTTTCTTTTCTTTTTTTTTTTTTTTTTGAGCAAACCTTTGTTTTTCATTTCATCCATGCTTTAGCACTGATTTCACTGGAATTACTCCAGATTTACTGCGGTCTAGCTGCACAGCATTGGCTCTTTATTATAATGTGCCTCATTAGTAGCTACTTACAGTGTAACTGAATTATAGCACATCTAGTTCTGGGCAGTTGCTGGAAAATGGGGCACTGACGTGACACCTAATAAAGTACTTGTTAGTGCCTTCTGGGAGTTACAGTGTTGTATTATTTATGAAGTGCCATTGTGTTTTAAAGACAGAAGGCCAGATGTTAAAATCTGTTTTATTTACACACTGTCACCAAGGATTAAATCTATTGTCTTGGCTGAGAATATCCCAATCTATGCAATGCATATGTTGGCGTGGAGCATCCCTGGAGGCGCAGGGGTCAGGCATGCCAGGGTACTCCAACACCATCTTTGGAGACAGAGCAGTTCAAAGGGGATGTGGCCTGGTTTGAGCACTGAGACAGATGTTGAAAACTTGTGTAGAAATAAGTAGAGGATTATGTTCTTCCCAGATCTGACTTCCCACGAAGCTTTTTTTTGTGGTAACTTGTGCAGCACTCCTGCTAGCTGAAGAGTACTCTTTGACAGCAGGACACCTCCTAAACAAACAATAATTTCCCTTTGGGTCTTTCAGGAACAAACTTATTCCTATCAGGTTTGGTCTTTTTCCTAAGAAGCAAATCTTTGTATACAAGCTCTGAAAATGCATTAAAAGAGACCTCTGCTGTGAGAAAATAAATGCAGTGTAAACTTCCAGCTCTGCAGCAGCAACACGCCACAGCCACACTTGCTGCTCTTGGTGCTTGGTGCCTGAGGGCAGCACGCTGCCTGGAGTCCCGGAGCACGTAGTCAGAGGTGTCTCCTGCCACGTAGGAAGTGTAGCCTGGTCCTGCCCCGAGGCTCTGCCACCAGGCTGCTGCAGCTCCCACCCAGCTGTCACATCAGGGCTGCAGAGCCCTCCCTGCCCAGTGTCCCATGAAGGAGAGCCACGCCGAGCTTCCATCGGAGCGCTGGCAGCAGAGCTGGAGCCTCTCTTGGGGGGAAAAATAAAAATAAATTTTTTAAAAATTGGATTTGGGAGCTCTGAGGACATTCTCCTCCTTGAACCAGGATCCAGCTTTTCTGAAACCCACGCGTTGGTGAAGCAGCTCTCTTGCCAGGCTGGTGCCCAAAGTGGGGCTCTTGTGAGCTCCCACACATTCTCAGCCATGGGGCCCATCGCTCCCCTGGGCTCATCTCCAGCTCTGAATATTAGATTGGGTGAAGTCACTCCAGTGGAGATATTTTCCTTTCTTTTTTCACCAACACATAGAAGCAAGACCCTCAAAAATGTTGTGTTTTTCAGAGTACTTTCCCAAGGGGATTTGGGCATTCCTGGTGCCCTCCCAACAGGTGTGACCAGCAGTGTCCAATGGTGCCAGCTGCTGTAAGCAACCATGGCAGCCCCAGCAGCACAGAGGTTGTGCTACAAATCTTGGAATCACCCTGTCTGAAGCTTTGCTGAATTTTTGAAGAACATCTGAAGTGGAAGTTTGACCACAAATGCTGACCTAATTAAAATAAGCACTTCCCTAGGAAGGGGGGTTGCTCTTGGGCTTTTCAGAATAGTCTGGGACTTATTCTTTGCTTGAGTCCTGCCTCTACAGTCCTCCACAATCCACTCTTCCCACTGGCCTCCATCTTCCCACTGCCCCAGTGTTTTCCCCATGAAAGGGAAAACAATTTGTCCCATGAAAGTACCACTGACTCCCTCATCACCCTGCAGCAAACCCCAACAAGTCCCTCCAAGTCATCATCACTCTCTGAATTTATGTTGAGGACTCCAGGGATTTTAAAAGGTAGAAGTTTTATTAAAATTATTCCACAAGCAAAATGTTTTAGTTAATTTTCTAGAAGGAACATCTTTAAATTGTGAAATGCTTAAAACCCAAGATTGCTTTTGCTTCCACAACACTGAAGGAAGGCAAACTAGAAATCCTGAGATGGATTTACTGAAAAAGTTAATTCCTCTACAGGAGGCCACTGGGCTCAGATCTGCCTTTGAAGTATTTCCTACGGAAAACCCAAAGAGGTGTGAAGGGGGTCAGGTTTTGGACAGGATTTCGTGCTGAAACCTCCAAAGCTATGAAGGTAATTAGGATGGTGAAGGCTGGAGTGGGTGTGAGGGTGATAGGGAAGATGTGTGCTAATGTCTTCACAAACAGGTGAGGGGATGGATGCTGACATCTTTGAAATGGACCTTAATGTCTCTACCAGCTTCAAGCAGCAGGTTTGTTGTAGGGCCCAGACAGTTTTTACTCCTGAAACAGACAAATGGGGCCACACAAGCCTGAGTTTCTGAACTTTGGGGGGAAAGGACAGGTTTAAGGGACGAAATGTGGTAGGAAGTTTGGGAAGGCTGCACCTTCCTGGTACCTCAGCAATGGGGAAAGGAAGAGGGCAACGTGCGGCTGGGAGTTTGGGATAAATGGAGGCTGCTCCCTCCGAAACCTCGAGAGAGAAAACACCACAGGGGTATGTCCCAGTGGAGTCTCTCCCTTTATCTGAATAAAGTTGCAGGACTCCTCTGTCTCCTTTGTGGACATTGGATTTTCATAGTGGAATTTTCCATACAGGGGCAATGTTCCCCTTGAACACAAAGACTGGAGCTCCATGCAGCCATCCCCCAGCACTGGGGCAGCAGTGGGTTTGTGCAGGGACCTGGAGTGGCACAGGACCTCTGATGAGCTTTGGAAAGGACCAAAATCAGCCTGTGTTGCAAAATGTCCCAAGAGAAATGCTCTGTAAAAATAATTGCTTTCCTATAACTCTTTAAATCTTTGACAAATCCCATGTGATTTGCTGTTCTCCCACTGTGGAGAGCCCTGGGTATTTAAGAGGTTTGGGACCTAGTCCCAGCTATGTTCCATGAAGGTAGGATGGTCATTCTTTATTCAGGAGAGATGGAGGTGATAAATAAGCTTTTTACAATGAAACGAACTGAGTTGCAAGACTGATAAGAGGAACGTGTGAGACTGATCAGAACTATACAGTGCAAGAAGAGCCTGGCTTTAGGACTGGATCCAGAGCAGAAACCTGTGCACTGATGCTGGAAGAGTACTGTGTCTTTTGGAAAAATTAGGGGGAAAAGGTATTATTAAATGTACTGTTATTTGTATAATATATTTTATATAATGACATAATAATTATAATTTATAATATCATTCTAGTTCTATATATCATCACTGAAGATT
>JACBWW010000017.1:5491062-5647582 GCA_020086605.1 Lanius collurio | reverse complement strand
TATATAATATATTAATTACACTATTTATTTATCATTAGAAATATTTAGAAAAAAATAGTAAAAATCATAGAGAAAGTTTGAGGCACTGACTAGAGGAGAAACATGATCTTATTTGGTTCCTGAAGCACTGAGGGACCAAATAAGGATTATAGACAGTCCCCATCCCTACTGGAAGCAGCCTATGGACCCCACAGCATTCAGTAGCTGCTTAACTGAAATGGGGGGACAGTAATTCCCACCCTTCAGTGAGAGCAGTGCTGTGACTCTGGTGTGTAGGAAAGGCTTTCTCAGAGATAATTTTACATTTCTCAGTGGTTAAGCAGTGTGGCTGTGTCACACATCCCTTTACACACCACCTGCTGCAGTGTTGTCCTCCCAGACCCTGCTCAGCTCGGAGCTGGGATGTCCAATCCGCTGTTTGAGTGCACCATGGGCAGGGAGTGCATTTCTCCTCTGCTGAAAGCTCATGAGGACCTCGTAAACTCTGTGGGATAAATTAAACCTTGACTCAGCTCCAGTGGCACAGTGAGGCTAAAGCAAGGATGAATTTAATCACAGGATGGTTAGAATCGAGTGCCAGAAGAGTCTCCCTGAGCTGTCTTTACCATAATGTGAAATGCAGCTGGTGCTGCAGAGGGGGAGCTGCCTCTTGCAGGTAACACCAAAGAGATGCCTCGGAAAGATTTATGTTCTCCCTCTTCAAATGGATACAAACTACAGTGGTCTCTATAGGCACACACAAAGTGTTTCTGTAGGAGCAGCACTTCAGAGCAGATATTTTTCCCCTGAGGGTACCAGCAGGAAAGTGTGAAGTTTATTGGTTTCCTAAAGCAGCCCTGTTTGTAAACACAAACTGAGTTTTCGTTTGGGAAAAGTTTTCTTTCAATTTTCCAATATGTTTAGCCTTAGAGAGTGTTTTGTCACAGGGAGCATCCGGATGAGGCAGATCTGAGCTGCGACCCTGGGAAAGCTCGGCTCTGGAGGGGATGAGCAGGAGCAGGGGGGCACAGGAAGCGCAGGGGGTATTGATTTCAGACTTGCAGGCTCCTGCCAAAGGGTCGGCTCCGAGGCTGTGAGTGCCCTGCCATGCCATTAGTCGGTGACATTTCCCAGAAGCGAGGCTGTGCCGTGGTCTCCCCTTGCTAATCCGTGAGGCACATTGCCACGCTGTAGGTTTGTTTTGAGGTGGCGGCCAGGGGGGAGGCAGGGAGGAGATCAAATTATCCTCCTCCAATGTGCATGTACACAGGCACATTGCCCCCCTCCTGCCTCTCCGGGATCATCTGCCTGCATACAGCTAACATTAAGGGAGACCTATAAAATGCAACAAGCAGGATAACGTAGTGGGCACTTTTTCCCTTTCCAGATCCATGAGTGCCCCAGGGACGGGACCAAAGAGCTGAACCTGTGAACAGCTGCCTCTTGTGAAGCCTATAACATTTGTGACTCAGCTTCTGACTGCTCAGTGCAGGGCAAGTTTTTGGGGAGAAAACCCGCTGGGGCTCCCTGATGCAGTTGTGCCACGGGACAAGCTGTGCCCCAGTCTCAAGGGGCTCCATGGGGACTTGTGGCAGTTTTTCAGAAGAAATGAGTGCTACAACCACCCCCACAACATTCCCCAAACACATCCAGGCTGTCCTTTACCTCACTGAATCCCAGTGGACCACCACCCTTGCCCCAAAGAGAACCCCACCACCCTCGCCCCACAGAGAAGCACGGGGAGAACACCAGGGATGAACTTGACCCGCTCAAGCTCCTGATGACTATGTGTGTGCAAACACTGCCCTCTGCCTCCTGCAGAAAGGCTTTGTTGTTGGGTCGGGGATCTGATGGGTTTTTAATTTTCATCTCCTATGATTACAGAGATTCCTCCAGCTTGGCTGCATGCCAGCACACAAAATGTTGAGAGCAAAACGCCGGTGTGCCCAGCTTGGCACTGGTAGTGCCAGCCCAAATATTCAGAGCCATGTGGTGAGTGGGCTGTAAAGTTCTTCAGCCGGGAGATTTTCTTAGATGTCTTATGAAAGGGAGAAATTTGGGCTTGTTTTGCCTTTTAGGCTCATATTTTCCAGCATTTTTCTCCTAGGAGAAAGGTTAGGAACATTTTTGTTAGTTTTAACCAGTCAAGGGAAGGGGAAAATGAAATGCCATCAGACCTAGTACCCAAGCAGAGACACCTGGCTAGGACTGACTCCCAGAGCGTTCCTGGACAATCAGCAGCGTAGATAAGCACAGCAAAGCCAAAGTTGAGCAAGGAGATGTGGGAGCAGAGCAATGAAGTGATGTTTCCCAAAGTGACAGCTGGCCCAGGGCATGGCCAGAAGTCAAATCTGTGCCTCTGCCTAGCAGGACAAAGTCCCTAAGCCTGCTTGGCTTGCAGGCTGTTCCCAGCTGGCCCCATGAGCTGTGTCCCGTTGTTGATGCCCCTGGACCTCTTGTGGGGTGCCCATCACCCAGAAGCCATCACTTCCCTTCAGCCCGTGAAGGGCAGCACTGACTGCACCTCCCAGGGACTTCCAACAAAAGGGAGGTGCCTGGCTCCTATTGATGCCATGAAGACTTTTTGCTTTTTATTTTATATCCCTTTCATGCCTTTTTGCAGCTTCTGTTCCTGGTGCTTTTGCCTACATTCTTGGGCTTGTTTGTTAAACTTGGACACTAAATATTTTAGAAGCTTTGTAGGCAGAGGTTAACGTGCCCCAGATCCCGAGGACCTCTCCAGAATCCATTCTGTAAACTGAGACAGAACCATCCAGGGGAAGGTTCCTTGGGGAGGGGGGTTCACTCCAGTGTCTCACTGGGGAATTTTTGATAGTTATGCTAATTAGTAAGACCTATAATGTTATACCAGATCTTTTTGGTGTGTGCATTTTGCAGGTGAACTTCAGTGCACCTGACCTGGATGTGTGCACCTAAGGATCCTTAAAATAAACACCAAGGTAAAATCCCTTTTCCCCCTCCTAACCGTGTCTGACTCTTGATTTTAACACCAGGAAAAGGCATCACTGTCACACTGTGGAAAACCCCCTTGGCCTTTTATCTGGACCATGTATGGCCCCTGATAGCTGCAGTGTCAGGCTGGAAGAGGCACGGAGGGCAGGGAGGCAGCCTACCCAATCCTGTGAAGAGAAAAAAATGCACAGAGGTTGCACACAAACTGCTCACAAATGAGCCCATAGGAAGGACCTGGATCTCCCAGGCATGGTCTGTCCTTCCCCAGACTTGGGTTTCTCCACTGAGGTGGCATCTCTGCTCCCATTTTACGCTGTTTTGTCACGGAGGATATCACAGGGAACACGCGTCTAAAGAATGCATCCTTTTTTTTCCCCCTTTGTGGTCAATAAAACTGCATTTTGACTTTAGGGTGAAGATTTGGATCAATTCTCATTTTCTACAAAATGATTCTCACTTATACACCAAGGGATAGAATTGAAAATGTAATCTATCTTGTTGAGAGGTAGAGTCAGGGTCATGACTATTAACCCCTAAGTGCCATTTAGTGTGTCTTTTCACATGCCAGCAAATAGCAAAGAACATCTTTGGATTGCTAAACAGTAATTTAGTAAAAAATACAATCAGTTTTGCCCAGGCCTCTGAAAGAATCCACCAAGTCACTTTTTCTCCACATGTAAAAATAACTGAGAACAACCACTTTCAGCCATGATTTGTGAGCAAATACTGTTGCCAGATGAAAATTGGGATCTGAGTGACTTTGTCTCACAGAATTATATTCTAATATTTGGCTATATAAATTGAAGCAGAACTGGACTCCTTTAATTAGACAATTTCACTTTCAGAATCCATAGGATAAAAAAAATTGAAAAATACAGAATAAAATGTTATGAGTGTTCTCATTTAAGGCCAGGAAAATGTGACACTTTAAAATGACTCAGACTGATGAAGAGAAAATGAGGTGTAGCCAGGCCAACAGAGAAAGCTTTGAGGAGACACTACCCAGATATTGCCTTTAGATTTATAATTTGGACTTTATACTGCAAGCAGGGGTACTGGACATTTAATCCATCATTTAATGTAGACATTTAATGCAGACATTTAATCCATCAGGTCACTTGGACAGTTGTTACTGCTGTTCACCAGAGATGAGGCTTGTAAAAGAGGCCTGGGCTGAATAAATGGGAAATGTGATCTACCAGGGTGTGCAAGAAGTGCTGGAATTTGTGGGTGAGGAAGGAGAGTGTTGAAGTCTTTCTTTGCTGAAAGGGTAGTCAGGCACTGGAAGAGGCTGCCAGGGAAATGGGGGAGTCATCATCCCTGGAACTGTTCAGAAAATGCGCAGGTGAGGTGCTCAGGGACATGGTTTAATGGTGGACCTGGCAGTGGTGGTTTAATGGCTGGACTTGGTGATCTCAGAGGTCTTTTCCAACCTTAATTATCTTTGAAATAGGACAAGAGCTGGGAATGGCTCTTCTGGTACAAAGAATTTGTGTCAGTACCAAGACACATCAACGGATCAGTTCTGCAAAAAGCATCTGGAATCTTATCTGGGAGTCAGGCTGATGGGCTCCCTTCTGTAAATTCATCCAGCAATTGTCTGCCAGGGCTTTGACCAAGAACTTTATTCTCTTTAAACTAAGAAGTGGCTGTTTTCCATTGCTATGTGCTTTCCATTTGGACTGATTATTTAAAGCAAGGAAAAAAATGTTACTCAGGAGGTTTCTGGTGATGGATGGCAGCAGTGATACTTTGTGAATTGGGCTTGGGCATGTCTCAGTGTGCTGTTTCCATGATCTGCATGGTAACACAGGGACTGTAATGTACCACAGCAGTGATATGGGGGACAGGGAGGCAAATGATTTTCATTAAAACATCAAGGCTTCAATTCTTTGGGAAAAAAAAAAAAAAACAAAACAACAACAAAACAAAACAATAAAACAAAACAATTAACAAATGAAAACAAAAACTAACCAAACAAAACTCAACAAAAACAATCAGCAAACAAAAAAAAAAAAGCAACAAACCAAAGATACAAACAAAAACTAAAAAAACCCACAAAAGTTTCATAGTGGTACTGCAAACAAACTAGCCAAGCCAACAAAGAAAAGAGCCTTTGGATTCCATTCAAATGATGTATGAAGAAGAAAATTTTGAAAACAACTCAACTGCTTTTTATCCTCAGCTCTGAACTACGTAGTAGTGGTTGGCTCTAAATTACTATTCTTTTATTTGGCACTTAAGTTCCTGTAGCACTTCAGAGAGTCCAGGGTATCTTTGTTCCAGGGTCTAAAAACACCAAATAAAAAAACCCTCACAAGAGTTTCCAGGCTGAAGGAAAGAAAACATTTAATAACAGGTGCAATGGATTACTGGAAAATGATGAAGTGGTATCTGTCAGCATCGTGGCCATGATACTCATCCATCAGCCACTTAATTACTACCCAGGGCTCTCTTGCAGCAAAGGCAAGTTCAAAGGAGGGCAGTGAGAGCACTTTACAGGTATTTCTAGGTGCCTACAGGAAAACACAAAGTTATGTGTTCAAAAATTGTATTTGAGTGAGAAGGAGAAGGTGTGGGGAAGGTGAGAGCTGGGAATTAGAGGCAGAAAGAAACAGACAGGAGTGGTTTTGAAAACACAGTCTGATTGTTCTGCCTGATGCAAAAGGAAGGCAAAGCAGGGGAAAGTTAAAAGCAGAGAGGTGGGACAGCCACACAAAGGGATGGGGAAATGGAGGGTATGACTGATTGCCAAAGGCCAGGGAAAATGGTGCTGCAAACTTGGATAATGTAAATTTGGAGCAAATTTTTGCCTTTTTGGTCTGTGGAAGCATAAGAGAGGTTGTGTCTGCTGGATGGTAAGAAGAACAAACCAGAAAGAACAAGAAACAACCCGTGTGGGGAGAGATTGGAGGGGTTGAAGAAGATTCTTATTAAGGGCGTTGATAGGAACCCAGTTCATGCTGTCCACAGAGATTTGCCAGGGATGGAGTCAGCAGCTGAGTTTGGATACCCAAATGCCAGTGAGATAGCTCAGCCTCAAGAATCAGAGGAACATATTTGAACACCTCCCTGCCTCTTTCTGCCATCTCCACTCTCAGCAAGTGCATCTCTGTGGAACAAAAGCCAACAGAGCTGCGAACGGGCCCAGGGCAGAGGTGCCCGTGGGTGGGAGATGCGTGCACAAAGCCACCCACTGCCAGCCCCTGCTGGGACACCCATGGGTGACAAGGAGAGGTGTACCCAGCACAAAGACATCCCTCTCCCCACGTCCCTGGTGGCCGTGTCCCAGAGCAGTTGGTGTCAGCTTTTCCGCTCTCGGAACAGCTGCTCGAGTGCTGCTCTAGTACTTCAAAAGGGTCTGTCAGAGTGGCACTACGGCAGCCACCGAGCAAGCCACTGCTATCTATCTTCAGGGATAAGATAAGACATCAAAGTGATTGATTCCCAGCTCTCCACGTCAAAGCAGAGTGTGGGGGTTGGTGACAGCCCACGCATCCCCCCATCCCGCAGGAGTGTGGTTGCATGTGGGGAGGGCTGTCAGATTCCCAAAGGCTTTTCTTTTTTTTTTTTTTTTCAACTTTATCTCCTTCCTGTTGGCAACCAAGCTTAATTCATGCCTTTGAAATAATTTCCTTACCTTTAAATAACAATAAGGAACACCCACGGAAAAAATGTCTTGGTGCCCTGACAAGAAGATTTTCAATGGGAAATTGTGACCACCCAGCAGCAAAAAAAATTATCATTATAGGCACATAATCCGTTCTATCAGTCCACCAATCACCACAGCATGAAATGGCCCCATTAACATCCCCCAAGACTTAATCATTCACCTTCCTCCAATATTCTGTCAAATAAACAGCTCATGGAAATGCCTGTTATTTTGCTGGATGCAAAAGCCTACCTGCTCGCCAGTAGAAAAATGAAGGAAAGTTGTAAAAAATAACTTTTCCCTGATTTATTTTAAATTTGCTAGCAGATAGTTGTGGATGGTCTATTTGAGAAGCAGCTGTCAGGCTGTTTTGCCCTCCCTCTCCACTCTCCATGGTGCCATCCCTCCTCAGCAGCACTGGGAGGAATAAGTTTGTCACACTGTGAACCCAAAGAAAATAAGGACATCTCTTATCAGAGCTGAGCCACCCTGAGAAGGTGCTGGCTGATGTGAGATAGGAAGAGGCTTGTTTGAGGGACCTCTGAAAGCTCCTTATGGCGTGTTGTGAGGCAGCCAGATATGGGCTGCCACAGGGTGATCCCAGGGTGTGTTTAATAGGTGGCTTTCAGAGTTTTAACAGCAGAAAGGGAAATGCATTGTCCCTACGTCCCCCCAGAGCGACTTCTGGGCTGCCACAAGGTCCCAGGTTGATGCTTCTCCTGATTGATAGATATTCTCACCACGGAGAACCCAGCTGGCTGTGTTGATATGGCATTTTTAGGGACTCTTGTGGGCTGGTTCATTCAGCCTAGAGAAGGGGAGATTGAGGGGAGATCTCATCATGGTCTGCAGCCTCCTCAGGAGGGGAAGCAGAGACAGGCACTGATCTCTGTGACCAGTGACAGGACCCAAGGGAACAGCGTGAAGCTGTGGCAGGGGAAGTTTTGCCTGGATATTTGGCAAAGGTTCTTCACCCAGAGGGTGGCTGGGCACTAGAACAGGGTCCCCAGGGCAGTGGTCACAGCACCAGCCTGACAGAGCTCAAGAAGGGTTTGAACAATGCTCTTGGGCACATGGTGTGACTCTTGGGGTGTCCTGTCAGGGCCAGGAGTTGGACTGGGTGCTCCTTATGGGTTCCCCCCAATTCAGCTTGTTCTGTGATTTTGCTGATTGAGTGAAGGTCCCCAGCCAATGTTTCTTTCACATCCTTCACACTGTGAAGCCCCCATTCCTGGGGCCCACCCACAGACACACAGGAAGCCACAAAGTTAGGAAACAACTTGGGAAAATACAAGTCTTTGTGCAAAGCAGAGTGTAGAAGTGAATGGAGTTGGCCTAGAAAGCCAGAGTTGCATAAACCCCACTTGTTTTGCATTGAAGAAAGACGCTGTGCTGGGACAACATCAAGCTCCCCTAACACCTGGAGTGGAGAAACAAGGATGTGCTGCCTACTGTCCTAAAATCACCTCCTGCTGCACAGCAGTGACTGAATAAATGTGAGAAATTGAGTCCTGGGGCTGCTGGACTGGCAGAGGAGGGAGGAAAAAAAGAGAGAAAGGAGTGTTACAATCAGTTAAGCGACAGAATTCTTTTCCCAGGAGGCAGTCAGTGAGGCAGGAGACAACACGGGGATACAAATAGGAGCACTCTGGTGGCTTTAGCACTTCTCCATCAGCAGGGAGGGACGGCTCAGCCGGACACGCGGGGTCATTTTCCTCTGGGGTTCCTCCCAATCAACAGCTCAACCAACAGGTGCAACCTGGTGTTTAAATCTGAACAGGGACAGTGGAGAGCTGCCAGAGCAGAGAGGGGAGGAACGGCGTCAGATGCCGGTGGAGATGAAAGTGGGGATAACAGCACACAGGCTCCAGGGAGGGACAGCGAGGAGGAGAGAGGCTCAGCCCATCCCCAGCACCACGGCTGCTGGATATCCTGTGTAACATGAGTGGAGGAGCGGGACACAATTACAAGAGGTCAAGCATCCGCATCAGAAAGCTATGGAAATCACGGGAAGTGATTATTTATAGCCATAGCAGAGAGGCTGAGGACTTGGCAGGTGGTCCTTTCACAAGAGGGACGTACCTGTTTTGCAGGGACAGCAAGGTCTTGTCCCTTGGTGCTGTCAATCAGCCCTTTCTCTCTGACAGAAAAGGTCTCTGCTGCAGGAAAAATACAAATGGGAGTGGATTAGAGCAGTAGGTTGGACGTGTGTCCTGGTCTGCCCCACCCTTTCTGTGAAACCATGGGCAAAGCCTCCCCCTGCCATCCCACTTCCCATCCCACACAAGCAAATGATTTTTGTCTCTCTTTCTCTTGTGGCCAAGCACTGGATTGATGAGGCACATGGGAATCCTGGGGGAGATGGTTTACATAGAACCCCTGGGTCATGCTTAATGCTCTGCCTCATGACTTCTCATTTGTGGGTCAAAATCTGATTTTCTAATCCTTGAAAATTCAGGTATGGGGTATGCCTTGGGGTGGAGAGGATCTGCCCTGAAGAACTGGACTTCCATTGCTTCCAGCAGGCAGCTCCTGCTTTGGGCTGGATGTCACACATCACAGAAGCCACCAGGTCATAAGCCAACAACTGGTGTCAGCAGTTTCCCAGCTTTCACCCAGACCAAGGCAGGGGCAAGGCCATTTTCTCTCTCTAGATGGGTGACTCCCCATGTAACAGCCTTGTTTCTGCCAATCCTGTCCTTGGTTTGCCTCCCTAACTTGGACTTCTCTATTTAATCTGGAATCCAGTTACTTGAAATACTCAATTTACTATCCTGGGAGACATCAGAATGTATCAGAAATTCGGGCACATTTCTCCTCAGTAAAACACAACAAGTTTTCAAAAGGGTTTAGCTTTTGGGGGAAAGAGGGCATGGGATCAAACTCCATCCAGGAGCACCCCTAATGATGATGCCAGATTTGGGAAACCCATGAGGATGATGCCAGCTTGGGGGCAAGTTAGTTCTCTGGTCAGAAAAATTCTTTTTCACTAGGTATAAGGATGAGAATATGGTACATGCTCCTTCGAGGGGGTTGGATGGCAAATGCATCCCTGATGTTTTCTTTGAAACAACTCTTTCTCCTCCACTCTTGTGGAAAAACAGCTCGCAATACCTGCATTTCCAGGGCACCTTATTTCTCCTGTAGTCTGAAGCCCATAATTGTTATCCTGATGCAAAATAAAATATGTAGACATAAAATGGTCAGAAAATGCCTCATTTGCTAAGCAATAAATATGATAAGTGCTGCTTTGTTCACTCTGAGAGTCTGCAAAAAAAGACCTAAAAATTTGAAAATGTAGATTACCAGCAAATCTTAAAGGTCATCTTGACACATAAGGCATTTAATGAATTCTGGATTGATCTTTTTCTTAGTTGTTCTAGAATTGAATTATAATGATTGTATTTGCAGAGTTTTATTTTTTTTTGGAAACAAAGTGTTTGGTTTCATTAAATAAACTGGGGGCCTTACTTCAGAAAGTTTAATTGCAACTAAAATATGGACGTAGATGTTGCAATAATCATCCAGGTCCATTATTGTTTCAGTAATTCAAGTAGTCTGATGTACAAGAAAGGAAATTCAGCTTCAAACTGAAGGCTATGTATAGTTGGCATTTGTTACTTCAGGGGATATTTATCAGCAGATTATTTTGAGGAAATTCATGCAGGTAGGACTAGGACTGCATTTTTCAAGAGATTGTGTACAGACACCAAAATAAATGATCAGTGCTTGTGACAGTCCGGCCTGAAGATCCTTTAATAATGTAGGTCCAAACACTTGAAAAAACTCAGATCTAGAGTTTCCTTACACAGAGGGCATGACATTTTCATAAATGCTTAAATCTACTCAGGAATTATCACTAATTCCAACTTCCAAGAGCTACATTGAAAATGTGCTTATTTAAAATTGCTATTCAGCAGTTCCTTAATTATAGTTTACAAAGCCTGAGTGTGCAGGAACTCCCACTGGAAGACCTGTAGTTTTTGGCAAAGAGCAGGATTGAAGACGTGGAGCTTTTTTTCACGCTCTTGCAAGACAGCCTTGGGAGCTTTCTGCCATTCAGCCTTCCTGGTTCTACATTAAGGCAGAAAACCTCTCCAGATTCTGTGTGCAGCTCCCTAATGCCCAGCTCAAGGCTGCAGGGTCCATGGGATGTCAGGGAAATAAAAAGTCAGGATGAATATTGTAGCATTTAACCCAAGTGAGTCAGGTTTCAAGGGGGTTTTATGTCCTAGTACAAACCTCAGCAGTTAGTGCTGTAACATGTGTGACACTTCTGAAACTTTATCTTCTCTTTATCAGCTGAAAAATACAGGCCTCTGCTCAGACAGATTAAATGGGATTTTAATTGGATATTTCCTTTAAAAAATCAATGGCATGGAAACAACAGGGTCAGTGTTGCCTGAGCCTGTGCTCCACCCTCCCAAATGATGGCATGCACCCCCCAAACACATCCATGTGAGCAATGCAGCTCTAGTGTGATTATTATTATAATGTTCTTCTGAAATCTGCATTCAGCTCTCATTTCCTTGGCCTATGGGTATACTTGGGGAGCAGGCAGGGAATTATGAGTGTTGCAGCTGGTGCCTGTCACCTCACCCAAAAAACCTGGGATGGCTGCAGGAATTGCTGGGCACATCCTCATGACCTTCCCTCACCATGCAGAAAGGCAAATCAGATGAACACTGAGGTCTCTTCTTGTTCCTGTCCTTGCTAAAATAAAAGTCACCCTGTTCCTCACCCCGTGTTTGGTTCCCAAAGGCAAGGGCCGGCTCTCACATGGCTTCTCCAAAAACCCATGCGCCACAGTTTGGATGGGCTTTTGCCTGTCCTGATCTGATTGCAGGAGACAGCTGGCCATGGATCTGCATGGGATGGGGCTGTCTTTAAGGGCTGGCCTCATCTTTGGTCAAAACAGAGAAAAAAATATCCCTCAAAAGGAGTCTGAAGGGCTGGGATTCGATGACAGCCCTTGGAGGGTTCAGCACAAGCTTCACCCATGCACAAAGAGAGCTGTGCTCAGATCTGGCTTCAGGCACCTTTTGTCTCCCAGTTTCAGCCCTCCCCAACAGGAGGGGTGGCCTGAGCAGTAGTTTTGTGGTGGTGGGCTCCCAGCACAACTCAGATGACCCACCAGAAATGCTTCTGCTCCCTCTCCTCTCCATGGATGGGAGGAGCATTCCCAGCTCAGCTTCTGCCCGTGCTTCATAGTGGCATTTGCAGCTACAGGGCTCTCTGCTCCTGCATTTTTCTGCCCCTTCCCATGCCCACAACCCATGCCCATCTCTCTGCCCCTTCTCAGCCATTCCCTGTGCACTGCCACAGGGCTGATTCTGAGCCTGGTGGTGCTCGCTCAGCTCAGATAAACACACTGTGTGCTGTAATTCCTGCCGATTTTCCTTCCTGTGCCCCAAAAGGGACACATCACGTTGTTCCCCCCAACCAAACTGAATTTGCTTTGCCAGGCATGCTCTTGGCCCTTTGGTGGGTTTCCTTGCACCTCTGCAAATCTGTCCCCTTTTCCTACACATCCCTTCTGCTTTCCCCACATCATTCCCTTCACTGTGTCCAGACTTACCAAATTTCAAAGCTCTGGCTCAAACAGGGACATTTTTAAGCTGTGTGAGCACTCTAGAGTTAAATCCCTCTCCAGACTTCTATTTTTTTTTTTTCTTAACCCAAAATAAGGATTTTTTTTCTGGTTAACTCATAATATCTGCATCCCTCTTTGCTCCCAGCTACATCTGAGCCACTTCCCAGTAGTAACAGAGAAAGAAGAATTCTGTGCAGTGTGAGAAGGAGAGACAAGGGCTGCTGTGCAGCAGCAGCTGCTTCTGGGACCACTCCACGTCTCCACCTAAGCAGAGCTTGCATGGATGACTCAGAACAAAAAACGGTGTGTGCCCAGTACAGTCTGCACAGTGGAAATCTACTCCTGTGCTTGTGGAGCTGGAAGCTAAAGAATTCATACCAAGATCAAAATGCAGGTATCCCTTTCAGATTTACTGACAATTCAGTGAGAATGAATATCAGTCATCTTCCAGATCATCAGAGCCTTCTCCAACCATTGCTTTCCAAGCTTTGCTTTCCCAGCCCGAGGTCCCAGGTATTTTCAAAATATTGCAGCAAGGCAGTTGCAGTTTCTGGGACATTGATGTCGGTTTTAACCTACATAATGAAGAAAACCTTTAAGAATACTTTTTTTTTTTTTTCAGTTGAAAACTCTGTTTTTCTCTTTAGAAGAGCAGAAACTATTAAAATCAGACGTTCTGTAGTCCTCATTGCTCTAGGATGGGCTATTATTGCCCTACCCATGTTACAGCACATCAATCTCAGCAGCATCAAGGTAAGTTTTTTTCCCTTTCACCTCCAGGTTTATGTTACTCATGAGCTGATGAAGGGAAATGCAAAAGCTGGTGTTTGACTTTGGGGTGAGTGTTTTGGAGGACCATGTGCCACTTGTTTTGCCACTTGCTTTGCCACTGAGCAAGGCAAAGCTGTTTCTCCACATCCCCTGCAGTGCTTGGCTGGCTTGGTGGCTGTGATAACCCCACCAGCAGCCCAGACTCCTTCAGAAGGCGCCTTGGCTCCGAATCCACCCCCTGGGCTCCCCAGGGAAAGGGCTATTAGAGGGAACATGCTTCCCTTCAACTTCCCCTGGCTCGCTCAGGCTTGGAAATTCTCCATTCACAGCTGCTTGTACCAAAGGTCAGGGTTTTCTGTCGGCTTTTTTTCTTCCCTCTCTCTGGCCTGGAAGAAAGCAGCAGAACCACAGGTGATGCAATTTGATTAGAACTCCCGCAGCTTAAATTAAACAGAATTATTTATCAAATGTCTCGGCCTGTCTCTGGCAACAGCCATGCCAGGACCTCTCCCTCTCTCCTACCACATACATTGCCCTTCCCTTCCAAGGGCTCAGTGAGATCAAATAAAATAAAATAAATACCCCCCTCCCTTTCAAAAAGAGGGAAATGGCAATAGCAGTGACAAACAAGTGACAGCAGAGCTGGATGCTTTGCATGGCTCTGGCTGTGCTGCATCCCCGGGGGGCAGTGATGCCCCCCAAGCCCCTCCAAGGACCATGTGGGAGTTGTGAGGATGGCAGTGCTGTCCACTGCCATTGACCTTTCCTTCATCCTCATCCTCAGACTGCACAGTCTAGCCAAGCCTTCACCTGTATGAATAAATCAGAGTCCCAGGGGCTTGTGAGATCACTGCCATGCAAATTTGGAATGATGGAGACTGCACTTAGCACTGTCCATTCTCCTGAGCCTCTTCCAAGGGTTGATGCTCCCTATGCTGCCACCAATACCCCACAACCTCCATCCTCACCAAGGAGCATCCTGAAGAACCAAGATTTCACAGCTGAGACTGTGTGCATTTCATTTTTTCATTTTCAAATTTCTCTTTAGATTTTTTGTTCCCTAATTGACGAGAATTTAGGTTTCAGGAGAGCTGTACTTGTTCATATTTCACCTCTGCCACAGCAGCTGGGCTTTATCTGGGGCAAGACCTTGTAATGAAAGTCAGACTCAGCTCTGCCTTGTTGATGGTACTCAAAGCCCCAAGTCAATCATCAAGTTATTTTGCAACATAAGGTAAATCCGTAGTAGCTGATAATGTGGCAAATAATCTCAGTGTTGCTGAAAGGAAATTAATAAACTGGCTGAGCCTGGAAATTTTTGCTTCTTTGGCTTTCACATTTTATCCCATAGGTTCTGTTTGTCTGATTGAGTTTATTTCTCCAGGACAAAATCAGTCTGACAGACATGAAATTTCTGTTTACACTGAGAAACTTTGTTCTTTCCTGTTTTCCTGCCTAAGCAAACTAAACACTTTAAATTTTAGTCATCTCCAGCATGCCTGCCCTGCAGGAATGTTACTTGTGTTATTTGCAGAGAAATGATGCTGAATAAAAGAGCACAACTCATCCCTTGGTATTTTACACTTCCCCTACCCTTGGCTGATTATCAAAGATTTCAGTTCTATTTAGTACTTCTTCCCAGCTTTGTCCAAATTATTTGTCTTGAACAATTTTTGTCTTGAAAGCATGATGAGTTCAGTCTCCCCCATGGGAATCCCAGGACTTCTGCTCCAGCCAGGAAGTACTATGAGTGCAGCCTGTTCCAAAGCAAATAAATCAGCTTGCACTAGGAAAAGTGGCAGGAAAGCCTCCCCTCCAAAAATATCATTCACCTCTTGGGCCAAAGTTTAGAAACATTTCTGTTTGACTTGTGGTAATTTATCAGTTCCAAAATGAAATAATCACACAGTTAGATGCAGTCCAAAGCAATCAGAAAATGTGGAAAATGTGGGGATAAGAAACCCACAGAGTTTCTATGAAGGTTCTATATTTATTTATACGTATAAAGACAAACTTTACAAATACAAAGAAGATCTGGGTTTACCGTCTTTAAAGAAGAGAGGTCTGTGTTTCCTTTAATATTAATTACAAGTATCAAACATTAAAGTTCTTCCAAACTCTTGCTTACTAATTGGAGGTCTGTCATGATGCTTTGAAATGGCATTCAAAGGGAATTTGTGTTGAAATAAATGAAGCAATATACATGATTAAGATAAATATAGCAATTGTCTGATTAAATATACAAGTAATACAATAAATCTTATTTGAAAGTATGTTCTGACTGCCTCCTGAGCTGGGAGGAAATAAAAATTTAAAAGGAATGAAAAATCCAGCTCAAAATATATCACACCAGAACTGTTCTTTAGACAAAGGACAAAGAAAAGTCCCAAGGCTTAGTGGCCACTCCTAAAGACAAGAAAGAATTCAGACTGAGTGAACTCTACTTTTGACAAAACAAGTCATCCCATGCCTGCATTAAATCATAACCTGAAAATAAAGGGCATTTCAAACATCACGGTGATGTAGTGCTCTGACATGGCTGCATTTTGGTAAGAAACCTATCTTTAGCTAAACTTCTCTTTAAAGTTTGTACAGGACTCAGCATCCTTTTCATGTTCTGCTGCAGCACCACAGAGATAACCTCAATTCTGGCCTTTTTCCACCTGTCTGAGCTGGGCTGCACAACCTTAAGCCCATTGTCTGTATGTGGCAAATACTCACTTCAAGAAAGACACTGGGGGGCTGCAGCAGGCCCAGAGAAGAGCAACAGAGCTGGTGAAGGGTCTGCAGAGTGAGTTCTATGAGGAGCAGCTGAGGAGCTGGGGAAGTTTAGTCTGAAGTAAAGGAGGCTCAGGAGGGACCTTCTCACTCTCTACAACTCCCTGAAAGGAAGGTGCAGCCAGGGGGGTGGGCTCTTCTCCTGGGAAACAGGTGACAGGATGAAAGGACACAGCCTCAGGCTGAGCCAGGGGAAGCTCAGGCTGGACATCATAAAAAATTTCTTCACAGAAGGGGTGGACAGGCATTGGAATGGGCTTCCCAGGGAGGTAGTGGAGCCTCCATCCCTGCAGGTGTCCAAGGAATGACTGGACACAGCACTTTAGGCTTTGGTTCAGTTGACATTGTGGGGATTGGTCAAAGGTTGGACTCAATGATTTTAGAGGTCTTTTCCTACCTAAATGATTTTGTGGAGTAGAGATCCTATTTCTCTATTTCCTTACTTTTGCCCTGGTCATTCAGATCCATGCAAAGCCAGTGCAAAAAGTCACAAACTGTGCTCATGCAAGGTCAGTCAATGACAGTAATGTTGCCTCAAAGTTAATTGCCCTCTACTTCTGGAAAGGAGGAGTAAAACTACTAATATAATCCTGAATTTAACAAACACAAAAGAGCATTTAATTATTCTGGTTACATTGTTATCCCCAGACACTTTCTAGTTCTGCTCAGGATCTGCTCCTCTAGGGCAGGAGGTAATTGCTTATTTCTTTGTACACTTCAGTGATGGTTCTGGAGTAGTTAATGATTTTTTAGGAGAACTGGGAGTGTTCAGCTGCTCTTCAAGTCAGCCAGCACCGTTGTGCCCAGCACCTCCAATGCTGATAACAAAAAATCCAACAGCCCAGAATCCGGGTCACTGAACAGGAGTGCTGCCAGGCGGGGACACAGTGATGACACAGGCTCTCTGCAGAGATTCCCCTCCTGCCATGGGTCAGGCCCTGGGAAGAAAAGATAATTCTGGTGTTCTGACAACTTTCCCAGCCCCTGTTCACCTGCTGAAAAAACCTCCTCCAAGCCCGGGGAAGCCCAGCTGCATTGGCACAAAGCCTGTGGTCTGGCTGGAGCTCTCCCTGGACTTATAGGCTGTCAAATGCACATTTACATCAATTAAATTTTCAGTGACTCATGATTGAGTGATTCAGTCCCTCTCTGGACAGCCTTCAGATGGATCTGACCTTTCTTTCAATGCTTGACCTCAGGCGGGGATTTAGAGGAGGAACAGGGGAGTGATTCAAGCACACTTTGCAGCACCAGGCAGCTTTGGCTTGACAAGGTGCAGCTCACAGAGGAAGAGCTGTCACTGCAGAGATACCCCTGATTCCTGCTTTCCTGCTGCCTTGGATCCATTAGCAAAGAGGACAGCATGGATAGGGACAGGGCAGGGAAGCCACTGCAGGACAGAACGAGCAAGGACAGGGACCTTAATGCTGAGGCTGAAACGTGTCTGTGAGGTGAGACCTATGGGATGTAGGAGACTTACCCTGCTGACCCTCTTTGCCCTGGGGTGTCTTTTTTGCCCAGAACAAGCTGGGAGACACCAGTGTTAAATATCAGTAAAAGGGAGCATGGAGAAGTACTTGTGGGGGACACAGCGAATTTTCTGAAAGCACAAAGGCCCGTCCCTTTTCAGCCTCTCTGGCAGCTCCTGCAGGTCCATGTGCTGCCTCCAGACACCTCTCTAGTGCACAGAAACTGTGTTTTAACACCCAAGCGTTCCGGCAGGGGAGTTTTGATGACCAGTCCCTGTACAGGGTATTTGCAAAGGGCCTGTGGGCTCACCACTGCTGGGGAAGCAGAAGGGGCTGCAGCACATGGCTTGAAGGATGCAGAAATCAAATGTGGGAGTGACTTTTGTGTTTTGATAGAGGGGAAGGCAAAGCTATGAGGGGAGAGAAGCACCAGAGCAGGAACCCACTGACACCACTGGGTAAGATTTGCCAACCCACCCCTCTGGATGCATCTCCTGCTCTCACAAAACCAGCAAGGGACAACACATCTGAAGCAGGTGGTCAGACAGTCTGAACTCTGTTCTCAATACTTGTCTCAAATTGCCAAAATGTGGTTGGACAAGGTTGGGCTCAGCCTGGCAGTCACCTCCTGAGTGCAGCATGCCACTCTTACCTCACCACCACCAGCTAATGGGCCACCAAACTGCAGCTTCTGGATGATGCTCTGGCAAAAGTCTCACACAAGTCCAGGTCTGCATTCAACCCATGGTGATCACCCTCCACACCTCCCTTCCCTGCCTGTGTCATTTATTCTATATCTACAAAGGTGTAGTATTAAATGGTTTCTCTAAAGATCCTACTTCTTTACACCATTCCAAACAGTTCAGAGGGAAACTCAGGTTGGATGGGACCTGCTCCAGTCCTCCTGTGCCGTTCCACTGTTTCTTGGAGGAAAATTAAAGGTTTTTGAAGAATAAAGAGGAACTTCTGGGTTTAGGAAGTTCCCATAAAAATTACTGCATATAGCCCACCTTCACCAAGCAAAGTCAAGTCTCCTGTGGTCCAAAGTGACCTCATTCCCAACTTCCCTCCTCTTCTTCTTGTGTGTTCCCACTCTTCAGCACCTTCCACATCAAAAATCCTTCTTGCCTCACCCAAAAACTCTTTTTTGCCTCAGTTCTTTGATTTACTCCAGCTTTGGGAGCCACCAGCAACCTCTGTACCCTGCTGCAGTCAAGAGGGGCATGAGCCTGATGTGGAACATTCTGTCTTCTCCTGAAGGCTTGTTTTTTGGAAACTCTCTGTTTTCAGAGGTTACTGGCTTGCTCTTATCAAGAAAGCTGCCCCTGGCAACACTCGTCCTTCCTTTGTGAGAAAAACATCCCAGGCCTGAAGTTATACAAGTGTCACATGGGTTTAAGGCATTTTTTCCCCTCTCACTCATAAGTGTCAGCTGGAGTTTCTTATCCATGGGCTGGGAGTCCAGGAGCAGTTTGTGTCTCTTTGGCTCCCCTATCTTATCACAGGGCACTTTTCACTTCTGAAATCTCTCTTCTCTTCTCAGGCTGTTCCTCAAGTCAGGAGAAGGATGATCAACTGATGTCTGAAGGGGGGTTCAGCATACCAAGTGGCTTGTGGGGGGTATTTAGGAGCTGGAAAGATGCAGGGTTCTCACTCTTTCACCTGACATTTCCCTGGGAGGGATTGGCACTGGTAATTTTCCCATGCGTCATCAAAAGGGACACCAAAGAAAGTCCCTAAAAACTGCTCTAAAATCTACACAGCAAGCAACAAGAGTCCCTTTGCTTGACAAGTGACTGCATTCAAAAACATGTAGATAAGCATGAGAAACTCTGGGAAACAGAGACAAAAAGCAAGAGAAACAAAAGTAGTCCCAGGCTGCCTCCATACTTGAGCACTGAGCCAGCCACCAGCAGAATGTGCAGGCCCAAGCTGGAAAAGCCCAACAAATCTTTGTCCTTCACTCTGTTGTGGAAGTGTTCCTGCAAAAGCATTGCCAAAATCTCCCAGAAACCACAGCCTCTCAGGGTGTGAAGCTGTGTTGGTTCTCCACAAGAAACACAAGAAAATCACTAGCAGGAGATGGGCTCAAATTTCTCACAAATTGGACAAGATAGAAAAGATGGGAAGATGTCATCCCATTTTCTCCTGACCAGAGAGAATTCCATTTATGATGGTTGAGAGCAAGAAGCACAGGATTTGGATGAATGGCTCTTGTACCTCTGAAATTTGTCTTGCTGATCTATGAACTGTTCCCATGACTCAGCCACAAATTCCAGCTAAGCTTTAATATAGGTCTCTTTTCCCTCATGTTACATATGCTTGATTCACCTCATTTCACAGAATCATAGAACCATTAAAGTTGGAAAAAACCTCCAAGATCAAGTCAAATAAAATATAATTCAGCTAAATACACGCAATGTCACAGAAACAGAGCTGCTGCCATGCAAGGAAATACTTTCCAGAGCTGAGGTTTGTGTTGTTTGTTCTCTTGTTGTCCCTTTCTCCTACATGCTCATGGTTATGGTGGCATAAAAGTTTAATATCTAAAATTAGAGTCCCACTGTGGACACTGCGATGTTAATGTTTCAGCCAAAGCCCTTAATCCTTACAGAAGGGTGCAATGCGTTACCTGGTTTTAGTTTAAATAAATTTGGCCTTTATTTTTTTTCTGATGCTTTGGTCTTTTACAAGATCTTTACAGCCCACCACAGGGCTCTTTTGATGTGAACTGTCACTGATCAGGACTGATGATACAGCAAAAGTGTGATGGGATGGGTTTCTTCACACCTCATTCATATGTTGATGAGCGCAGTTCCAGGTCAATTATGTTACTATGCATAAACCCCTCTAAAATAAAATATGTTGATACATAGCTTGTTTTGAGGTTTTATTTGGTTGGGGTTTTTGGGGGGTTTTTTGTTTTGTTTTGTTTTTGTTGTGTTGGGGTTTTTTTTTTTTGGTTTGGGTTTTTTTGTTTGTTTGTTTTGTTGCTGTTGTTTGGGGTTTTTTTTGATGGGTTAGTTGGGTTTCTTTACAGGCTATACGAATATATCTTGTTTAATAGAAACTCAAAAAGAGGGCATAAATGTAGACTAAAAGCAACTTAGACCCTTGGGGCACCTACAAATAAGAGAGCAGCTGAGCTATGGCTTTTAGAGCTTGGTTTATGCCAAAATGTCTGTCTTTAAAGTTTTTCTTTTGGTTTTTCATTTAAAGTTTCAAGAGATTGAAATTCCCAATTAATTTTACTTCTCCAGAAGGTTTTAATGGGTCATTAATGTGTGCAGTTTATTAAGCAGGCGATAATAGCATTACAACAGGAAAAGAAGGGAAAAACTCAGTGCAGTAACTTAATCAAGTGGCTAAGCCTGCAAAATGGGGAGAGGGCTTCTGGGTTTCACTGACTCCGAGACTGACCTTGAGACAGCCCTGTCCATCTGCTCATTGTTCTTCCAAATGGTAACCTGCATCACAGATGTGCTCTCAGGCCTGCCTAGGGAGTGTGGATACAAAAATGTTGCTAGCAAGAATAATCCTTGCTATTTTTCTAGTCCTGTGGGAGATTTTTCTCTCTCACAGAATCCTATTAGTAAGTTCTGTAAACTAAAACACCTGTGACCTTGTAAAAGCTTTGTTTATAATATAATAGAAAAACATTTTAACAATGGATGTTTTAGGATTTTAGCCAATGATCCCAAGGAGGTGGCATGGCTTTGACCAATTAAGTTATGAAGAAAAGGTCTATGACATAGTGGGAAATAATGCATAAAATCATTCTTGGAGCATCATTCCTGCCTGCTGGTCTTCTCTCTCTCCTCCTCTCCACCACTACCCCTGCAGCCTGCTGTCACAAGGGAGTCCTCAAGGACCAGGTGATGAGTGGTACCTCCGTGCCCTTCCAAACCAAGTTTGCAGCACAGCTGGCAGGGAAATCCTGTCACTGCAAACAGCCTTTTAAACCGTGCTAGCACCTGGCTCAGACCCCGCTGTTCTCCCATCTACATTTCTTTCAGTAAACTTTTATCATCACCATTGATTGTTCCGCTGATACGGGGCAGCAGCCGAGCAGCCCTCGATCAATTACCTGACCAGGCGTCTCGCCCCATCACCTGCCTAATTGCATCCCTGAAAGAAATGGTGCTCAGCCCGGTAATGCTCTACTTAAAGGTGATACAGCTGTTATGGGAAGCTGCTAATGCTGCTGTGCCGCGTTTGGAAACAACACAGCTGTTAAAAACTCATTTGGGAGGAAGACGCTGACGGTAGGTATTGAGAGAAATGATGTAAAGCCTCTGTGTTTGCTGTTCTGGTTGTTTCACGCAGGAAAACTGCCCGAGCTTGTCAAGTCTGTCTTCGTTTTAAAGACAGAGCCATAATGCGAGGGCGGACACGGGGAGGATGGGGCACACGGCCACTGGCAGGGGCTGGCACGGGCCCAGCGGGGTCACCACACTTTGGGCAGATTTTCCATCCGCAGGAAATTGTCCAAGGAGAGAATTGCACATTTCATGGCAGGTCCTGACCCTCCAGAGCAGTCCTTAGTGCTGATTCCTAAATAAAAGTGTATCTCAGAAGGGTTTAACATCAGAGGCTGCAAGGAACACTTGGGTGATCTGCTGAGGGGATGAATATGTGCACAAGGACAGCAAAAATACTGGGTGTTCTGCTACACTGGGATGATCCAGACTGCCTAAATTGTGTCTTGCTGCATTGGGATGATCTAGACTGCCTAAATCCCTCTTCCCTTCAGTGGGAGGAGACCTCTGGAGGTTGAAGCCAGAAAGCTGTAGCTGAACCAGCAGGAGCTGGTAGGAGGCACCAGGCAGAGACAGGTACCTGAACTCCTGCTTTTCCTGGAGCTTGAGTCTCCCATCAAATATCTTTAGTCACTTTGAACTGTCTTGTGAAGTCAAAGGAGAGCTCTTGCTCTCCAAAACACCCACCAGTGAGGGAGCCACCACCCTGCCTGTGCAGGATATATTGGTACTGGGGTACCCTGGCGGGGCTGACAGATGGGAGGTTGAGTTTCTAAGCAGCAAGAATAGGGCCAAACCTCCAGCTCCTCAGTTCCAGCCTCCCACAGGCTGTGGGTGTGCCAACTCAGGCTTTCTCCATGTCCAGCTCTGGAGTTGGAATGGCCAAGATGGGCCACTGCCAGGTTAGAGAGATGGAAATTTAGGCCATCACCCTGTAGTGCAGGCCACAGGCAGGAGGACAGAACTGCTTTCTGGTCTGTCCTCACAGGACCATTTCTGAGTTTTTCAGCCAGTGACTGTCTCCTCCAAAGGGAGGAGCCCTGATTAAAGCAGGGATCAGCACCCAGGAAGACCCTCAGAGAATACTCAGCACCACCCAAGGATCACCTGGGCTAGAGTGTCACACGTCACTTCATAGTTGGGATGGCGTTCCCTGAAGCCTAACTTTGATTTTCTTTGATGATAAAATACGGCAATTTGTTCCTGTTCTTCCCACAGAAACATTGCCCACCATCCCAGATAAGACATTCCTAGCGCACACAACGGGACCAGGACTGCTCATTTTCACATTCTGCTCACCATTTTGTTCAGTCACACCTCCATAACATTTGATAAGTCCTCACTGGATGTGACAGCAGTTATATACCAGAAGCACAGACATGGCATTATTTCCTCTGGGCTGGAGTAATGCAATCATAGCTGGGTAATTAAAACTGTCCCTTACTACCATTTGGCTTCATGCTTTTCCTTTTATATATTCAAAATCTGGTCATTTTTCCCTGCTGATCAGCCCGGTCTGAAATGGGCAAAACCTTGTGAACTGCACGGTGAATGCAGTGACAGAATACCAAGGAATGAGGGAAGAACAAGTGAAATGAGAGCAAAAAATCAAGAAAGTACCCCAAAAAGAGTAAGGTGGATGGAACAGTGAGAGGGGACTATCTGCAAGTCACAAACATCTTGTGCCATTTTCCAGTAACCTTTGCAAAGTCACCACAAAAGTGAGGTGGACACACACACACACACCCCTATCTCTAAAGAGGCAAATTTCCTTTTTTATGAAGAGCCCTCTTGGAAGTAATTGAGAATACTCCTGTGAATAAGAGTCTGTAGGATCACACCTGAAAACCTTTAAGTCATTTGGGTAGGAACCTCATTTTCTCACACATACACAGACACAGGAAGTAAGAAAACACATAAATTCCTGTTCAGTAATATGTCACAGTCAAGACCATGTTGGATCTGCTCTGTGCTCCATTAAAAAGAGTGGATCTACTCAACAGCTAATGGAACTGGAAATCTCACCCTGTGTTTGCAGATACAATGTCAGAGCCAGAGGGACCCCACGTTTAGGATGAACTCCTTGAGCACACCTGTCCTTTTATGACCTTCAAGGTGTGGTCAGGCATGCCTGTATCAGTAAATTAAATAGGGTGCATACAGAATGGCTTGCATTAATGTGCATTACTGTGTCTTTTCCTCCCCCCAAACTGGCTGCTTTTATCCAGATTTCTCTGGAAGAAAAGCCCCCAGCCCATATCATCACTCCACCTATGCCCAGGTGTCCCACAGAGGAGTGGCAGATGGCGTGGGCCAAGACTGTGATAGAAACTGTGCTGCCATTTCACATTGTCCTAGCATGCTCCCTGATGCCTTGGAGTTCCCCAAAACAGGTTCTCCAGCCCCCTGCCCAGCTCAGGCAGCCCCACTGCTTGGGCACAACCCCCTCCAGCAAAGGGATGTTGGGCACCCTTGGAGCAGGGCACAGAACTGGTGTGTCACCATGGGGGATTTCACCTGCAGCAAGTGTCCTCTGGCATTTTTTGTCTTGTCTCCACCAAAACATGGTGGATCTTTGCTGCCAACTGCCTGGAGGTGGCCTCAGGAGGGACTGGGCAGCTGCTTCTGCTGTGTCCCAGCAGATTGGTATTGGCAAGCCCGGCCAGGGTGAAAGCAGCCCCTTTTGGGATCTGAGCATGCTGAAACCACATCTCTCCCATCCCTCAGCTTAAAAAAAATGTTACACTTCCTTTTATAAGCCCACTCCTTCTTTCCAGTTCCCAGGGATCTCTGAAAGGTCGTGAAAGCTGCAATAACAGTCTTTAGCAATATGTTTCTTTTCTACTTGTGTTATGTGTTGGACACTGCTTAATAAAACATTTACCTGAAGGGCACAGAAACGCCCCCTCAGATGCACACACATATATCCTGTGGGCAAAAGATTCTTCTAATTGCAGCAGGATATGTGACATTTCAAACTGGATGGATGAAGGCACAAATCATCCCTGGTGAGGAACAATCCTGAGGGGAATCAGGAGAGGGAGTGGGCAACGGAGCTGCTCCTTTCCAGCTCAGTGCCAATGTGCTATGGAATGTATTTTCTTAATTTAATAAACAGCCCTTTCCTCCCTCACACCACCCACTGCTCAGGAAGCAAATCCAAGGTGGGGAGAGCCTGTGTTGCAGCAAAGTGGGAAGTTGGTTCTGGTTCTGAGAAAGTTCCTCCACTTCTTTGTACCATATGCCAATAAATTATCTCCTGCTTTCAGGTTGTTAAAGAGGCAGGTGGTTCATTGCCATTGACAGACTTGTAGCTACCATTTAATTATTTTTTATTTCGAAAGGGAGGAAATCAGTTTCACTTTTATTCGAATACAAACATAAATCTTAAATATGCCACACATAAAGCTGCTTTACTGCCTGTCATTGTCCACTCCCACAGGCTGTCACAGTTCCTAAAGGAAAGCCAAAAAATTATAGTAAATTCAGACCTTCACCTCAGTGTAAGCCCACATATATGCAATGGAGTACCACTAGCTTAAAGGCACTTGAAATGACACATAGAAAAATTGACACATGAGCACGCAGACAATAAATTATCCATCTCTAATTAAAAAAAATCCTATTTCCCCTTTTCTCACTACCAACCACTACTTCTCAGGCACAAATCTGCTGCATGGATTATTTTTTCTATCTTTCCTCCTTACCCCACCTCCTTTCACAGGCCCAGCCTCTGCCATGGGGTGGGAGGTGCTGGGAGCACGGCTCAGTCCAGAGTGCCCAATACTGAGAGACCCAGCACAGGCTGGGCACTGATTAGGTGGGCACAAGGCCCATGAAAGGCCCACCAGGAAGGGCTGATTGCTGCATCCTTAACTCCCACTCCTCAAGGATTGAAGATGCCAAAATTGGGATGGTGTTGCCATCACCAAAGACACCTTTCTGACACGTTCAAGATGCTTTTTAGAAAGTCTGGTAGGTGGTGCACCTCCTGCCCCTCCTTTGGGCAACCCAACAAAGGTGAGATTCATCTTGGACTCACCTTGAAAGGTGCATCTTTCCCTGCCAAGGCCTTGCCATGGCACATAAGGGAGAGGGAGACTTTCCCTGTGTGGAAGGTTCTCCCCATGCAGAAGAGCATCAGCAGTGTTTTCAGTGAGCAAGATGTGCAGGATCAGGCATCAGGGACAGATGGATCTCCAGGCATCATTGGGATGCTCACACAGAAAACAGGAGACACCATTCCAAGGGCTGAGGGAAAAACTGAGCGTTTCCTTCAGTTACAGTTCAGCATGAAGTGGGTGGTTTAACCACCTAGAGCTGGGAAATGTTTCATGGCTGGCACTGGTGGGCCCCTTGTCATGGGGCCTTCCAAGCCCCAGAGGTAGCCGTGGCCATCAGGTGGAGGGGAGGGTGTCCAGAGGGACATGGGCTGTGCTCCTCCCATCTACCTCCTGAAGCAGTTTGGTGACAGGAGAAGGAGCATCAGGAAAGGGGACACCCCATGCAGGGACACAGAGGTGAGTGCCAGGATATTTGCCCATAGGACACTGACCATGGCACAGGCAAACCTGGCTCAGTAGGAAAAGGGATCTGGGTGTGAGTGGCAGCACCATCCTGGGAACAGGTACCAGGATCTGGGCTCATGGGAGCTGCAGCAGGGATGTCCCTTGGCAGGGTGTCATCACTACCAGGTCCCCCCGGGCCCCTCTCCATCTTTGCCTTGCTGGCATCTTGCTTTTCTTGAGCTTCTCATTTCAGTGTTACAGTACAGCTGTACTTGAGGTAAAAATTTGTTGTCTTGGTGGGAAAAAAAAAAAAGTAATTTACTGTGAAGCACTGGCTGAAAATCATTTTCTGAACCACTGCACAATTTTAATCAGACGACCATGCTGTATCCAATCAAGGGAGGATTTGCGAGGGGGGCAGAGGGGTGTTTCACTGTGGCCTTCCCCAGAGGACAGTAAATCCAAGCTCTGCTCAGGAAGATGAGACATCTTGGGCTTCACAGCCTGCCCAAACCTAATTTGCACTAGAATTACATGGCCATTACTAATGTATACAGTGACTCAAATTGATTACCTTGCTATTAGCAAGAGCAACACACTGGCTTTGGTGATGGCAGCTTCCAACAGAGGAGGAGGACAAAGGAGTGAGAGCAAAGTGAAGTTACTGTCAATGGGGATGAGGGGGATGAGGGGGATGAGGGAGATGAGCAGGTGAGGAGGACCACGGGGGTGAGGAAGGTCATGCTCCAGGGAGCGTTCAGCAAGAAAAGAGCGTGCGAATGTCTGGACTTCGTATTTTCTGCGCTTGTCACATGTTGCATTAAAAAAATATCACCTGGCTTAACCTTCAAGCTCTTGAGATCCCAGCACATGTAACAGGAGTGTCTCTAATTCAGGACTCCTAAGGCCAGGGAAATCCCAGATCTCCCAGGGTTCTCCCATTCCTGTGTGCAGCACTGGTGGTGCTCCTGCACCTGCAATGTGCTCCCACACAGCCTCACCCACCTCTTCCCTGCATTTACAGCCTCTGTGGGGCACAGACCCACACCCTGAGCACCCACAAGCTCTGCAGTGAACACTGCATCTTCCCTCGTTGGCCCAGTGGCAGCCAAACCTTCTGAGCAGTTTGGGGACAGTGAGATGCACTTTAGCAAGAGCATTCACATCCCACTTCTTCCTACACCTCCACCAAGGACATGGTGCCCCTGAAACTGTGAACTCAAGTTCAAATCCCTGGTGCAAATCAGGCACAAGGGTGGCTGAATATTGGCCTCCAGCGTTTCCAATGTTGGTGTCTGCTTTTTAATATGACTTTGGAGAAGAACATGGCCTGCCCTGGCCACCAAACTCCTGGCAAGGGCTCAGGACAGACAAGCCCAGAAGTGGTGAAAGTGCTGCTCTGCTACCAGTGGGATTTACCCTGATGGCAGCAACAGCAACTTATTTCCTGAAATCTCCCACGCGCCACAGCACAGATCTCACGTAATGAAAACACAACCCTGGAGCCAAAACTCCTCTCCCACACAGCCACACGCCGCTCCCAACTCCACACGAACACACATTTCACATTCCCGCCCACGGGAATCTCCGCATGCTGTAAAACACCTGAAGACTGGAGCAGAGACAAGAGAGGATGGGGAAATTTCCATGCAGATTTTCGCTGCTCCTGCACAGCTTTTCCCTGTTACACTTGCTTGACATTCTGGGATGCCTGTGACACAGGACAAGGAAAGGAATAAGGTGCTGTCTCCCAGGATAACACACACCAAGCAATCTCTACATTTGCTCTTTATCCCTGGCAGTATTTGCAGGGCTCCAAAGACCCTTCCTAGGCAGCGGAGGGCAGTGGGGAAAGGCAGCCCTGTCACCAGCACACCTCTCACCAGTGGGGTCCTGAACTCTCAGTGAGCATTACTGCATTCTCTGATTAGATTTCTCTCCACTGGGAAGTCAGTCTGATGTATTTATAATACAAAAACACAGTTAGCAATAGGGTAGCAGCAGGAGTAGCAATACAGATGTCTTCAGGATGCAGCTAAACCAAGTTAGGTGAATCCCAGCACCTTTTCCTGGAGCTCCAGCACAACACAGACTGAGGTGAGCTGGTGCCTCATGCCAGGGTGATACTCTGTAGTCCTTCAGTTCCCACTGAAGCAGCTCAGGTTCAGTCCAAGGGACCTGATGAGTGGCACAGTTTTGGCACACTCCCCTCTAGCAGTGCCATCGGTTGGGTCAGCTCTCTCACCCACTTTCAAACCTTCCAGTTTTAGCTTACCTTGCACCTTACAACACTGTAACAAAATCCAAACTTAAGCTCAGTTTTCAGGTTGCCTAATCCTTTGTGTCCCACTGTGGGTTCCCAGGAGCTTGGGCATGGCCACCTCGCTTTTGGAGGCACTGCAGCACCAAAGCGTCACAAACCAGCCATGTGGACAGGAACATTACATTTCTTAATGTATGCAAGTAAAAGGAGGCTGGCAGGGAGACAGGATGTCTTCCTCCATGTGGATGCATGCAAGGAAAGATGGGACAGGACTTAGGGCTGTCGAACACCAGCAGCTCAGCACATGCTCCCATTGTCTCCCTGGCTCCAGACTGCTTGATGCCAATCCCTGCTCCATCGGCTGCTGAGAGCTGATAGAGAAAACTTGCATGAGTTTTCATTTGTTGTCTTGGGAAATATTTATTCTTGACACAACCCAAATTTACTTCTGTGATCTGCTAAATAGCTCTACTCTGTTTCTTAAGCAGAGTTGGAAGCATTTCCTTCCAGATCTGTTTCCTGCCTCTCTTCCCACCCACTGATGGAGACACCAGGATGGCAGCCACCATATCTCTCAAACCAACATTATCAGCCTTGTGTTCAGCTCTCAGGAGTGAGTATTTTGGGAATANATGTTCTCTTTGGCACGGAGCAGCTCTGGAAGTGGTTTCACGGTTCACCACCTGCTGCCGCCCTCCGAGGGGAGCTGAGGAACACCAACCACGCTCAAACAGGGCTGAAAACGATCCCGGGAGGCCCGTCTATGCTGTAAGCCACGAGGCATGGAAATTATGGTAATTGGGGCTCTCAGGAATCCAAGGGGGCACGTAAGGCCTGAAGAGGTCCTCTTAGGGAGCAGCTGTCGCCATAGCAGGACTCCACAGGAACGCACTCGGCACTTCTGCTGCCGTCACAGTTCCAAGTTGTCAGCAGCGAGGGACGGTACCTGGAGCTCCTCACACACACCTGGCACTGTCCCAAGGCAGGGTTTTGTCCGGATGGACACGGATCTGCAGCGCTGAGATCTGCTTCAGCTGTACAGGGGGTGTGAGCATCGCAGGAGAGATCTGTAACCTCTCAGCTGAAAGGACGTAAAGGAAGGTGGAAGGGTGAATTAAAAAATGTAAATAATTGAAATAATGGGGAATAAGAAAGAGAATGCAAAGGGCAACAAACTGGTACTTTTTCCAAAGGGTGACACCATGGCAGTGCCCAAAGTGCTCAGACTCCAGTGAAGCACACTAAGAGGTATATGAAGCATCTGGCAATTTCTTATTCCATGCAACACCCCCAGACGTCTACCACATTCTGCAAAGGGGAATGTAGCTTCTTGTATTGCAATTTACTGTTTTTGGTACATCTGACAGGATTTACAACCACAAATCAAAATGAGCAAACATTCTGTCAAGATTTCACCCAATTTCTCTCTAATTCATGTGTGCAGTAGGCTTTTACAATGGCCTTAGCTAGTGACAATTCTCCAGATTTGAATGTCTGGATTTTGTGTACATGTTCTTGGCACACACAAAAGTGTCATGGGAACCACGGCTTGTTTTATGAAGTGATCTGCTTTGGGATATTACCACTGAGCAGAGATGAAGGAAACTACAGAGTTCTTAGAACCCCCAGCTGATGATTCACTGCATCTAAACAATGCTCCTGATTCATCCCCGATGAAAACAGCCCCATTCAGCCAGGCACTACATGACCCTTCTTTCATGTGGAAACTACTGAAGGTGTGTTTATGGCACAAACTCCAAGTGTCTATCAATTCTCACCATCAAATAAAATTCTACATATTTCCAGATTTTACTCTTTCTTTCCAGATGTAAGATGTCAGAGGTTACAAATCACAGTAAGTTGCATAAATAAAGTACAAAACTAATGACAAAAAATTCATTGAATCTTCCAATAAGATGCAAATCTGAGAAATATCACTTGCCACTGAAAAAGAACTGGAAATGCATTTTCAGTCAGTATACAAGTTTTGTTGCACAATTTATAGTCCAAAGGCAGATGTTGAGGAAAAAAGCCAGTGAGTGACTACCACAACCAAGAAGAAAGCAGTGTTCACCTCTCAAATCAAACAATATACAAGAAAACATGTTTATCCAAAGTTAGTGGTGAAAATTAAATATTAAGCTTACATTAATTTATGAAAACACAAACTACACTGGTAGTCATTTGTGTAAACTTCAGATCTGTTAGGGTTTTTTTACAAAAATTTGCAGAATTATACATGAATGCAGTAAGTTGGCTGCAAATGACAACAGCTGATGATTCCTGACATGCCAAAATATCCAAAGCACACAAGATCAAGAGAGGTTTTGGTTAGTTTAACAAAGGGAAGACCATAAGGGATTCAGACTATGTCTTATAGGTCTCTAATAAAAGAGTGTTAAATGAAATACTTTTTAATTAATTTAATTTTCAAAATATTTCAGAAAGTACAATTGCTTCTACAGCACTGCAGTGAAAGACATTTGTGGGCAGAATTCCATTTAAACATGTTCCAGTTGTACTCCCAAGGTGTCTACTGTCTATTTTTGTGATATTCCTAGAAGGGATTCCACACAAACCCTAAGTCTGACGTCCCAGGTGGAAAATAGCACAAAGCCTTTCCTGGAGGTCTCTGGTAATTGAATAACTTTGTCCACTGCTTAATTTCTGTGGTGAGCTTGCCTCTTTATGTCCTGGAATATCTCAAACCATTTACAAACAGCCTAAACATCCCTCGACTGTGCAGCCCCACTTTAAGCCAGTGCTAGTTGACAGCTACTCACCAGAAGCAGAAGCTGAGAAGAGAAATACAGCTCAAACCTCCTTTATGGTGTTAAGTCATTTACTGCCTGTCCTGAGAGACAGAGCACCGACCTGGGCAAGAATGGGCTGGGGTAAGAGGGTGAGGCTTTGTGTCCAGTAGGTTTTGTCACAGAGAGGGGGAAAGGGGATACCAGGGGCAGAGCTGGGGGGATAAACAACCAACCAGATCAGAGCCCGGGCTGCTGGAACCTTAGACAGACCCAGAGCCACATAGCAGGGACCTGGCCAGGGAGCCCAGGGGGGCCCACTGCAACAGAGGTCCAGTGATCAACTCAGGCCAGAAAGAAGTCATTTACACTTCCCATATCTAAGCAGTGCAGCAAACCACCTGTTTGCATCACATAACACAAGAATGACCATTATTCCAAACCCATCAGCTTCCAAGTATTTCTTTATTGTTTTCCCAATTCAAAAAAGGATGATTCAAGGAGCCCTTGTATTTGTTTTTGCTTTCAGTTCCCCTTTCCAAAAACCCAAAAAACTTCCTGAGTACTCAGCCAGCTCTCCCCTCTCTAGCTGCTACTGGTTTTTCCTGCAGCAGTTCTTCCTCCTTCTTCTTGTAAAGCTTTAGGAGATACTCATCAGGCTCAATTCCTGCCTCCTGTAACTCTGCCATGGCTTTCTCCAGCCGGCGCAGTGTCCGGGCGCTCTGCACTTTGCGGGCAGTGATGTACAACGTGAATTCCTTGAAGCCCATCAGTTTGCAGGTATCCACCTCACAGATATTTTTAACATCTTTGGTCTTGTCCACCTGGGGGAAGAAAACTAAACCTGACATTCTTTCCAGATCTTCAATACTGATTTGGAAGTCAGTCAGCTGGTGGTTGAAGCCTATGGGATCATTTGGCACCACGAAAGCCCCCAGGACCAGGGGCTCTGAGGACGTTCTGCTCCGTCGGGCGAGGATCACCTTGTACAGGTGGGATGGTACAGCCACATCATCCTTTCCAATTACCTGCCAAAAGGAAAGAACTGTTATAGGTACAGATCACAGAATCAGAGAACTGTTTTGGTAGGAAAAGACCTTTAAAATTATCAAGTGCAATCATTAACCCAGCACTGCCAAGTCCACCACTAAACCATGTCCCTAAGCACCACATCTTCATGTTCCCTCTCTCTGGAGCCCCTCTACTTTTTATAACTGCAATAACTTATATTATAACATGTAAGAAAAGTTCCTGACCTGACAGTGCCAAATCATGGAGGTTTTAATAAACACTTCAAATCAATTCTAAGTTACCATCTGTCACTTATTTTTTCTATCTCTATTACCCACACACAGGAAGCATTTAAAACCTACATTACCTAAGCAGGCATTTTTTTGAGAGGACCTGGATACAAAGTACATTTAGTGACCGACTATCCTCTTGGAAGAGAGGCCCATCCAAAGAAAATTCACCTATTTCTTCCACAAATTCTATACAATCCAATTTAGGTGCTTGTACATGTTGGGTTTCCTCTGCTGTTCCTCAGACCAGGATCCAGGGATTTAATGGAATCCCCAAGAGTGGAGGATCAGGACTGTTAAAATCTCACACCCACATGTACACAGTAGACACCCCACCCTGTACCAGGGCTAACTCCAAGGGAATACGCCTATTGATGGCAAATGTAATCTCCAGGACTCAGAAAGTTATGCATGCATTGAATTAGGCTTTTTTTTCTCTTCACTATCACTACTGCTGAACTGAATCTGTCATCTTAAGAGAGTATAACAGGCTCACATGTGGAAAACCTGAGTTTTGCATAACCCTCCTCTAAGTACCCTTCTCATATCTGTGCTTTTATTCTAATGGCAACAGAAGAAAAAGATGCAGATCCCTTACAAAAACCACAAAGGCATTTTACTCTATATATAACATCCAGTAATTTGGTGCTGTTTCCAGGACTTGCAATACCTGCAAAAGCAAAGACTGCTTGTTTTGATTTTTTTGACAGCTTTTTTTAGATACAGTGAAAATACCATTTCACGCAAAGCAGGTATTTATCATTATCCACTGAAAGTATTTTACAAACTGGTTCAGCATTATCAATTCAGACACACCTTGTCCACTCATATATTCAGTACAACTCTATCACTTAACGAGCACTTCCTATGTACACATTTTTCTGAGTATTCAGCCCTTCCTCAAATTAAAATGTGTTTTTAAAATTAAATTTTGCCTGTGGCTACTGAACCAAGGTACAAGTCAGTAATTTCAACAGTTAATTAAATTTCAGTTACAAATTCTTTCAGTGCTTCAAGTGTATCCTCTACCTCTGCTGCCAGTTTTTTAAGTGACTTGTCTTTAAGTCTGGTTAGAACAAAACCAGAGAAAGTACCTTCAGGAGAAAGGGAAAACTCTGATAAATTTTTTTCAAGTTTTGTGCACACACTAGAAACATTACTCCTGTTTCTGGAAAACACATGCTCTTAGATTTCTTTGCTGTGTTGTAAAATACTTCCCTCCTTGGCCCCAAACTAAGCTATTTAATAGTTTTGCTGTAGTTTAAACTTGTTTGTTTGTGGGGTTTTTCTGGGGGTGGGGTTTTGTGTGTTTTCTGGTGGGTTGGTTTGTTTGTTTTTGTTAAGGGTTTTTTTGGGTTTTTTTGTTAGTTGGGTTGATTTTGGTTTGGTTTTGGGTTTTTTTTTTTGTTTTTTTTTTTTTTTTTTGTTGTTGTTCTTGGTTTTTTGATTATTTGGGTTTTTTCTCACAAAAATTATCATGGTTATACCACCAACCTTCTCCCAAGTAATACTCTGCCTAGACATCAGTCATTGAAACTGGTTAAGGAATGAATGCTTTACGCCAGATGTCCTCTTCCTTTCAATGATGACAGATGTGTTGATAGGGAAATTAGAGCTCCTGAGTGTTAAAACACTTTGCATTTAGCATTCTGTGAAGATGAAATCAGAGCTACAGCTCCCCAGGACCAACACCATAAATAATCAAAACCAACTGATGCACAGGTAATGCTAAAATGTACTAAAACCAACAGCAGCAACACTCTGTTCTATCTGGTGAGTTAACACTGAATTACAAAATGAATGGTGCTGGGAGTTTTAACCAATTTGAGATCAGAGGCACTCGAGCTGGGAAGTACTACAAAATACTGGGGGTGAGAGGGAGGGAGCCAAGAAAATCCCTGAAGGGAGAGTAAGGAGTTCATATTTCCATATTCACCCAGTGATGACATTGCCAAAGGCAGGAGGCTGGGGCTCCTTTTCTCCCCTGGAGCAGGGAGCTTGCAGAGCCTGCACTGCAATCCCACCTCCTGCACGTTCCTAGGGCAGGGAGGAAGAGGAGGAAGAAGAGGATGTAGCCACCTGAGAGAAGGCAGAAGTGAGGCTAAACCCCAGTCCTCAGCTTCTCCCTGGGCCAACAATCCCCTGACCTGCAACATTCCCATGCCTGTATGGCCTTTTCCAGGCCTCTTTGCACACTTTTCCCACTAGAAATCCATGGATATGTACCAGGTCCTCCTTAGCTCGGCTCCCTCCTATCTCCACACCTCCCACACACAGGCACATCCCAGCATCCTCGCTCTGGTGCACAAAAGACCAGAGGAAGGGCGATCCCACAGATGGAGCTGTACAAGGATCTCCAATTAGTGGGGTACATGGAATATGTAAAACAAACAGGTGAACGCGTGTGGAGCAAGCTGAGGGAACTGGGGATTGAGGCTGAGGGCTGAGTGGGTGGATAGAGAGGCTGGGGAATGAATAGAGCTGCACACAGTACAGTTAGGTAGGAGATGGAAATGCTGAATGCCTGAAGTAGGTGTTAAGAGAAAACAGACCCTGTGCTTATGTAATATTATGCAAATATATATATTCTATGCAAAATAATGCACATTTATGCATAGTATGGGCACCTAGGAAGAGACAGAAGAAAGAGAGAGGACTAGTTCTAAAGGAAGGAGAGGCTTTTGAGAAATGGAGATCTAAATTCAACTCCATACATGCAATGGCCAGATAGGTAATTTATATAGTATTTCAGTTCCATGTAAACTCTCTTTTGAGAATTTAAATAAAATTTAAGCAGTGCACAGGCTTCATACCAATTCTCTGACCAGCAGAAAACTACTATTGCAATGACTTCACTGCATGCTAGCACTACTTCAGCCTGGCAAACTGCCAGAGTCCACAGATGTCCTTTCCTTACTCAAAACAGGGCATCAAAGTTCTATCCCCAGCTAAGTCTGCTGGAGGAGAACATCATCAAAGGGCAGTCAGTGCCTGACTTCTGTGACAGAATAAATATGCATGACTAAGAATAAATGTCTTTTTCTGCAGTTTAACACTTATGTGAACCATGCACAGGGATGCATCACCAGTAATTTCTGCAGTGGGACCCAATGATTTCTGTTAAAAAAGGAAATGCAGTTCTGGAGCATGGCAAAGTATTTCCATCATTACTCCCTGTAACATCCCACAATTTGCTTTTTTATGGGAGTAAATAGAGAAGCTGCAAATCGAGAAGATAAATGTTTCCACAGAGCTGCCCCCTGACCAGCTCAACTACCAGGGAAAGAAGTAAAGTGTGACCCTGCAAAAGTGAAGTTTGGCATAGAAGCAAGAGGCAGGGAAAACAAACTCCACAATTCCATTTCCTATTGCCACCTAGAGGATTTCCCTCCTGAACTTCAGCAGCCTCAATCACTATCCAGATCTGCACCCTCCCATTTATCTCAGTGCTCTGCCTGACAGAGGCAGAGAGCATATGCTCCCACGGAAACAGGATGGAAAATGGTTCCCGATTATCCATGCACAGATGTTGACTTTGATTTGTGCCTGTCTATCCACAGGCAGCAGATGATCTTTCAGAAATCAAGGTCTGAAACAGCTCTCTGTCCCAGCTGGAGAAGAGCAGCAGTTTTTAAGTGTATCCGTGATTCTAACAGGAATTTTGTGTTCCAACACAAGCAAGAAAATACAGCAATGGCCTGCTGAAATCACTGCTGTCCCATATGCTATCACACTATGTTGGTAACAGCCCACAAGGCAAATTTTTGTGCAGTTCTTTGAAAATTCCCACTTTGCTATTGCTATAAAATTTTGCTTAATCTTTCAAATTTTCAACAGCCTCACAACATGGAAAAAAAAAAAGCACTCAAGCTAAAAGCCTTCTTTTTACAGCATTAAATATATTTCTTTCCCATCATCATTTGGGAAACCGATGTGAAATTTCAGACACTTTGCTGTCTGTATCAGTTCAAAGTAAATATGTGCATTGCCCTAAATTTTTGCAGCTCCTTATTCCTTTCATTTTTGTTTCTTTAACTGAACTGGTATCTTAATAATGTAACATTATCAAAATACCATTTTCAGAGTAGTGTTTACTGTTTTTCTATTATTACTGACAGTGTTACTGCCATTCCACAAGTGTGTGTGAATTTGTTACTCTTCTCAAAGCCCAATTAAACATGGACAGCTGTCATGAGGACAGGCCATTAAAATGTGTGCAATTCCTGACATTTAGAGATGTTTACATATCACTAAAACAACAAATGTGTTGGTAAGCAGTTATAATACAAACCTAAAGAGCTCACAGGGACAGATAAGGGCAGAAGTAACATTTCTTAAAACAGAGAGAATTCAGTGAGCTTTGATAAATTCATAGCCAAGTCACTAGATGAGGATTTGTCTTAAACTTGGTTTTCCTCCTAATTTTGGCCAAATCCCATTCTTGACTGCAGTTTTTAAAAATAGAAGAAGCAAATTTGATAATATCTGTGGAGTCCTTCAGTACCACAATAATAATGAAGATATTTGCTAATGGCATCAAGGGTAAGTTTAAGCATCTGGCATTAACTAATGCCACCTTCATGGCGGCAATCAGATAAATAAAAGGCAGTCCCTAAAAATGTCAGTTTGGAGTTTATGACATAGAAAACTCCATTCCTACAAACGAACAAATGAAAAGAAATATATGAAGTATAAAGGCAGAATAGTTGAAATTATATGGGAAGAAAACAGAGTGTTACTATTACTGGAAATTTTAAATACAAATCGATGTTATCAAATTTTCATTTTACACTGGACTTTTTACAGCTTCTCAGTCTGCAAAAAAATTTTCTTCCTCTGCAAGGGTTCGGATCATTTTTAAAAGCAAGGGCTTGTGAATCCAAAAGTGGTATTTTGCCACCTAGTGACAAGAAACTGAAAATCAACCGTGCACAGAATTAGCAGAAGGAACTAATGAGCCCTTCATCAGCAAGAGCCAGCTCTGGATTGCCAATTATCTGTGACTCTCTCAGAACCTGGCAAACAGAAATCACGCTCAATCATGCCTTAACCACCAGCACACACCGAAGACACACAATGACACAAACGTACACACACTGCACATCCTTGCATCAGACGTACCACTACCAAATACTTTAAAATGTCAGCTCCAGAAACTCCCTTGACACGCCAGTAGCTGATTCCTCACTCTCTGTGAAGCTCTAACCTGAGTTTAGAAGTGAGCCAGAACTGCAAACAGAACTGTCTGAAAAGAAGCACATACAGCTCCCTGTGACAGTCTTTCCCCTTGCAACCGGCAGCAGCAAAATTAACGCTTCCATCCCATTTCTTGGTGGACAGAATTCAATGAATCACTCCTGTCCCACAAGCAGGATACTGAGCAGATCCATCAGATCTTTCACTGCAGATCTAACATAATTCCTGCTGAGGTGATCCCACGTTTAACAACGCAGAGCTTTATTATAATTTGATACTGAATTCTGTATAGAAACAGACTTTCTGGCAGTACAAAACATTGCATTTACCATCAGTGTAACTTTATTTACTCAATCATTGTGACAGCATTAACTACGTTCACTCAAGTTCCTTCTGGGTTTGTTAGGCAGCACTGATTCTGCTGAGAGTGTTTTCCCCCAATATTTGAGAGAGCTCTGTCAGATGGCACTGAGAAGAACTGAGGGGTGTGAAGGCAGATCTAGCAAAACACAAACCAGAAAACACTGCAGATAAAAATCATAGTAACAATCTGCACAGCCAAGTACTCCAAAATGCAAATGTATGTACTTCAGGAAAATTTAATTTGTTATGGCTTGTCTGACTGCTATTGCCAAATCATTTGGCAATCCTAAAAAGGAAAGGAAAAAAAAATAAATAAGAGATGCAAAAAAAAAAAAAAAAAGAAGCTGTTCCTGAGTACAGAGTTATGGCACTTGAAGACAGACACCATAACCCCTTTTTATTTTTATTTAATAAAAAGGGTGCGTACACATGTTATGTATGTAATAAACTATATTTACATGACAACAGACGACAACTTCCCCAGGATCCATTTGGTTTATTTAAAAATGAATCCACCTCAATCCTTTACAACCCTCTTCCTATAACAGCACAGCCTTCAGGACGGGCACAGTGCTAAATAAAAGCAATCCCAAATAATATACCCTGCACCTTCAGTGTCTCTTCTCCTCCCATCTTAACCCAGCATCTATTCCATTCATTTGTACCTCACATCTCAATACAGGGCTGACAGAGAGAGCTCTGGTGGTTTACACATGCTGATCTAAGATTGAGCCCTTTGCACAAAGTTTATGGGACATCTATAATGGACCTACATTCAGTAGTTACCTCTGTAGCCTCAGGACCACTTGAGCAACCAACAAACAAGTAACAGTTCCCAGGTTTATTTCCTCCTTTAACAAGGATTCCTTTAGGATCTTTGTAGGAGACAACCTCTACTAGTTCTGAAAGTTAACTGGGCAAAACCATAAAGTACTTTCTTGTATTTGAGAAGTGCAATTTGTTTCCCAGTTATTTGCCACAGACATAGATGACTTCTGGAATGGTTATTGTGCCTCTCTGGCTCAGCCTGGTCATGCAATGTAGAAAATTAAACAACAAACACGATTCCAGTATGAACCTCGTGTATCAGTAAAAAGTACATTCAAATGTCTTTTTCAAACAACAAACACAACATTATCTAAACGGTATTTTCATTTGCCAGCCACAGCTGATTCTTCCTAAATTAGCATTCACTACGATGGCATTGGGAATGGGGAGGGAGGAGCACTGAGAATGATGTAGTTAATTATTGCAAAATTTGTATTTTAAACTCAAAATCTGCTGACAGAGGAAAATCACTGAAATGACAGTTACTGGACAGCAGTAATGTATAAAACAAGACACTGTCATTTTGATTTGATCTGGACAAAGATAAAAAACCTGCATCTGCCTCTCCAATGACACAGAACAGATTCTTCCTGTTGGCATTCTATTCTACATATATTCTCAAAATATGTTTTTCAGATACCAAGCACAGTCATCAATCTCCTCTTTGCAATAAAAATCACTGCTGGAGACAGATGAAATGACATAATATATATGAGGATACCACAAGTTCAGCCAATAGACAGAACAATGCTGGCATCTAAGGAGTTCAAGGTTAATTCCCTTTCTGGAATTAAACAGCAAATGGTACCAGAGTCCAAGCAGAAACTGGGAACAAAGCCATGACCGATGCTCTGTTTCTCCTCTATAGTGATCTAAAAATAACCTTTTGGGATGTCTGATGAGGAAAAACACCAGCATGTAAACCCATGGATACATATTTCACCACTCCTTTAGCCAAAAACAAGGAAACTAAGATTGAAGAGAGGATCTGAAACAAATCAATGCAGACATTCACTGTAGCACTTCTGTGTTTTCTTTTTTTCCTTTTCACAGCTCTAGTCTGAGAACATAAACATCAGAGAGGAGCTGAGTGGCGGCGGCATCGGCAGATTACAGGTTGTGAGTTTCGGCACTCTCAAGTGTGCTGCAGCACTTCTCCTTTAACAGCACAAAGGAAAGGACATCTTCTCACATCAGCTTCTCATGCCCAAACAATGACGACTAAAACTCCTTTCAATTTGAAGTCATTTGTGTGAACTTAGCAGAGTTCACTCTGAAAGACAGCTAAGAGACACCTTCCCTTCACAACCCTTAGTGTTCTTCCTTTAGGGGCAGGATCCCAGACTACCAAAATCAATGGCAATGACTGCAATTATATCCGAGGTGTCTGTTTGAAAAGAACTTCTCTCCAGTGCTTTGACAGGTTGTGTTCCCTCCACTAAGTGCATGTGTTGATAAGAGAAAGAAAAAAACAAATAAAAAAACCCAACACACCACACTACTCTGAAGTCTCACTCCTTAAAGTATAAGTGCAATGCAAAGCACAAAAACTTAGGCCATGAAGAGATTTCAAAACTTTAAAAAAGTCAACATTCTCAGCCTGTCTTTATTTAGAGGACTCAAATCAAACAATTTAATATTTTAAACAAACAAACAAAAACCCCACAAAATCATTATTTTACTTTTTCCACCTGGAGACAGCATTATCTGTACTTAAATAAGAATCAATTTACATAATGAATGTCCCTGTAGGAAGCTGAGTAAAACGATTTATGAATGTGAACAAGTGATGACACACAAACATGAACACCATCATTCCACCAGTTTCCACCTCACACTGAACTTCCCTTCAGTTCACAGTAAGACCAAAACTGGTAAAACATTCCTACAAGACCTGTGTTGTCATCAAACCCAAAGACAATGAAGACAAAAGACAAGAAGTGAACGAATGACAATCACAGCAGCATGAGCATTTTGTGCCACTATTATTTCATCACTGTATTCAGGTATCAAGTTATTTGGAATAAAGCCAGTAAGATGCAGTGTCTGCCCTGATTTTTACCTGTGGAATACTAAAATTTACATTTCAAAACCAAGACTGAGAATGACAATCATTTTTCAGAAAATGCAATCTGCCTCTTCTAAGTAAACACTTTCTCTAGAGAAGAACGAGAAAAAGGTGAGCAAGATTAAAGTGAAGCTGTTGGTAGATGCAGTTGACAGATGATTCAACTTCTTCCAGAAATGATTTCCACTTATAAAAAGTTCAAGTCAGCTCAGAATTTTTAATTCTTTGCTATGTAAGATGAATATATATTTTTAAGGATGAAAAATAAATGCAATATCCTGACAGCTACCAGGAAGCAAATCCCAACAAACTGTGTGCAAGCCTGGAGAACTGTACCATTCTAAGTGACCGTAAGCCAAATGCTCAGTTGAAGATTGCTGAAAGGGAACATCTCCCTCCTGCTCCCAGCTATGTGCTTTTGGACATCTCAGGCTATCACCAGGAAGCACTGGACTACCCTGTGTGCTGTCTCAATCTTTCTAAACCAGTACAAAACAAGCCCAGTAAACCCAGTATGGATGGTTTTCCATTGCACTGGGTAATCAAGCATTTTGTGAAAGGATCTGACAGTCATCAGTGCTGGCAGACAAGAGCAAGGCAGAGAAAGGCCTGGAAAGCAGAAGAGGCAATGGTGAAGTGAGCACCTTTGAGTGGCACAGGATGACTGCCAATCTAAAGCTGGCTTTGCCACTACTACCTTATCATCTGGCATTGGTCATACCCCTTAACCATGGCTTATTTGTCCACTTGGAAATGAGCACAGTCTGCACTTCCCTCACAAAGACAAAGGTGAGAGATGAAGGATGGAACTACCACTAAACATGAAGAGGGTAATTTAACACTACTGCACTTTCATGTACATACCTTCCCCCAAAAATAACAAACCCAAATCCCAAGCTGTGATTCTGTGACAGTCAAGGTTTAACTGTCTGGCTGGGGACATAAAGGACAGTTTTTGAAGAAGTAAAAAGGCAAAAGCAAAAAGGAAAAATCACATTCTATTATGACTGAGTTCCAAGTTCAATCAAGTGGAAATCAGTTGTGTGTTTATAAAGGAGAAATAGTGCCTAACTCTTACTGATAACAAGCCAGTGTTGAAAGCTGAACATCTCTCTCTTTTGTGTCTCTCACCCCTCTGAAATATGGGGTTGTGCTGGCAAGCTCATTCATTGCTCCTCAGAGAACTGCTTGGAAGCTGAATCACTCATGAGCTGAAGCTGCAGTTGAGCTAACTATTTATTTTCAAGGAAAAGTGGTTTTTCAAGAGGTGCAAAATGCAGCATTTGTTATTTTCATAATGCCAGCTTTAATCTGCAACTGAAAATAGCAATAATACCTCACTACACTGGGGGCAGAAGGTAACACTCCCTTGAATAACTTACTATGCTCAAACCTTACAGATGTCTAAACACAAGCCTACAAGGAGTACGTCTGGGTAAGCAATAATAAATTCACCTCTCAACTCAATAGCCTATCCCATCTGTCTGTCAGTTTCTACAGACTGTGCATGATCAATCCTAAATCTTCAGAGTATTTTAAGCAGGTAATAAAAACAGGGGGCTAAAAGAAGGGTAGTACCAGTAGCACTGACCCATGATTACACTGCACTTGAGTGAAGTCTTCCAAGTGACTCTGGCAAGCCCAGAATCTCAGTTGCAAGGCTTCCCCCAGGTGATGCCTACGGTGTTGCAGCAAACAACTGCCGGTGAAATTAATGAGCACAGGCACTCCAATAGCCTGTAGAGTTCTGAGAGACCTGTACTACCTTTGTACTGCACTGTCTCTAAAGCACATGAAGAAAGTGACTGAAGAGATGCTGGTGCATTAGCAAACCCCACTGACTCTCTGCTTAGATAAACAGTTCTACTGCAGACCATGGGCATGAAACAGATCACTGTAAATAAACAAATTATTTCAAAATCATCCTTTTTCATATCTAGGCAAGATGTAACATTTCTACTCATCTTGTCCCAACAAATATTGCACATTTTATGCATTTTGCCTACACTAGGATGCCCAACTTTTGTTTTATCAAGTTATTATACAAATTTTAATTAAATAATTACTACTACGCTATTATCCCAGCAACATCTATACATACCTGATAAGTAACACTCTTCTTTCCATCACCATTTGTTTGAGGCAAGGTAAGAGGTCCAGAAACTACCCAAACATCTTCAAATCTCTCAGTCAATTCCCGACAATACATTTCCATTCTGGAACATATTTGTCAGATAGGGAAAAGTCAGCTAGGAAGATTTAATCTTTTGAGACGTACTGAGGAGGGAAGGGTGAACCACTGACAGGGAGCATTTTTCCAGACTCATCTGGGTGATTCACAAGCCAAAGAAAGTAAAATGTAGGCCCAAGTCCTGCCTCCCATTTGTCCTCTGTAAATAAGGTTCATTTATTTACAGACAGACGTGTTACTGCACACATCTGAAAATGGTTTCTGCAGCCTTACCACATGTCTGAATAGCTGAGTTCTCTACTTACTCCCACACTTGACTCTAGAAATATACTGTTGATGGTCACTTGGGATTAGTAAAGTAGAATTGTTCTAAACAGCAAGTTGAAACATTTTTACTTTGGAAGGTTTTATCATATTATTGGATTTGTATGTTTCTCCCCAAGGAATCAAAGTCCTGCAACACAGTTCTTTCTGTAGCTCAAAGTACTGAGCAAAGTTTCTGTGTGCCATTCCCACTAACTCTACCTTTTTTTTTATAGATATAAAACTGTTCAAAAATAAAGTAGTGACACCAGAAATACTACCATATTTTTGCTTTTTAAACTGATTCAGTTTACAACATATAATATTTCTCAAATAAGAAGGTTTCTGGACCACACCTATTTCATATAAAACAGAAGATTAACAAGGCCAGGTTGGATGGGGCTTTGAGGAATCTGATCTAGAGGAAGGCGTACCTGCCCATGGCAGGAGGTTTGTAACTACGTGATCTTTAAGGTCCCTTCCAATCAAACCATTCTGTAATTCTATGATTAGAGCCCATCTTTGATCTAGCACTCAGCTGTTACAGAAATCTCATGCAGTGAGGACGCATTGCTCCTCTACAAAGGCAAGTGTTACACTTCACACAGACTAAGTATGAGACAGATTATCCCAGCTAACCTGGCTGCTACTGAAAGGGGGAAGTTTCACCCCCTTCTCTGTCTCATTCCTGTTCCTCACACCTCTCCCTTGGGCCACTTGAGCATTCTTCATCTGTCAACATCCCTGAAAAAACTAGTATTTTTTTTTTGTGCTGGGTTAGTGAGTTAAATCAGCAAGAATGAGCCCTTTCTTCATGGGATACACCAAAGCATTGTCTACAAGTGAATTCTTTTCCTGCTGTCACCAGCTTTGCTTCCAAGCAGCAACATATGTGAAATATGGTATTCTTAAAAATGTTCATTATTAAAGAAATGACTGACAAAAAAGTGGCATCACTGCCTTGTTCGTGCATTTAAACTCTGGGAACAGAGCGCTGGAGTTGGGAAAAAGAGACAGTAACTGCTTAAATTGCAGGGCTCATAGTACCAGAGGAAATACTCAAACACTCCCCACGATTTCCTGATTAGGCAGAGATCCTGCTTAAGGGAAATGAAGAGGGTTTGCCTACCTTTAATCGGTACAAATGCCTAGCTTTGGTGTAAAAAAAATTTATGTTCAAACACTTGAGTTATTAAAATAAGAAAAAAAATCCTCTTAAAATGTTATGGCATTTTATTTGTCCATAAAACAGCATAACCTTACTGAATGGCTCATCTGATTTTATACACATTCTTGTAAAACAGGAAAGCAGGGTGCAGATGAATGATGATGCATTTCTGATGGACTTTTATTACAACACTGTATATAATTTTGCTGACCTTCCCTTGAGTGAACCTGGAGAAATCTATCATTTTCCCCTCCTGTTTCTGAGCCTTCACATTTTATAAGTCCTATGCAAGAAGCACTGGATGAATGCTACCTTTGCTGTGTTCTCTGCTCAAAGGAAGGAAAGAATAAAAATTTTACATGAAGCAAGTTTAAATTTATCAACCACTCTACCTCAAAGGTGATACAGTCAGCACTCACAAGTGACAGAGTGACTGCCTGACTGCTCCTTGGGAGCCAGGACCTGAAGGAACACCTCAGACCTGAAGTAGTGACGACTCAGCGGGGAGTGCTCAGTTCTGCGATTCAAAGGGAACCAACATCCACACACAGACATGGGAATACTCTCACTGCAAGTGCTTCTTTGAGGAAGATCTAAACCCTCTCCTTACCTCTGCTGAAACTTCCTTAAGGATAGACATGTTAAGCCTGATACTTTTACCCCACATCAGCCAGAAGAAATAATTATATCTAAATAAATGTCCTCAACAGTTTGATTGAATAAAAAACTACAACAGTCATTACACTCTCCCTTCACTGAAAGGATTGAGCTGCCTTTCATTTCAGAGAAAGCTCCTATGACCTCTACAGGTAGCCTATAAACTGCTGTAGAACAGCTGGATGTGAAGAAGCTTTATAAATAAAGCATTTTTGATTGATGCTACTGCCTGGTATTTTTCACTTAGTTTACTTACAAGTAATTTCTCACCTGTTCCAAAACCCAGCATTATTTTCATAATTCTGAGGCACGATGTTAGACAGATAAAACGTTTCAGCCATAGCTCTCTGCAAAGAAAAAGAAAATAACATCATTTCACTGAAACATTTACAAGCTGAGAACACATTTTAGCAGTTTTTGGATCAGAATCCCATATCTAGTTTAGTTTTAACATTTATTAACACAGAAAATCAGATAAAACCTAAGCCAGAACACCTACAAAATTGTTTTGGATTAAGAGGTACATAATTGAGATGAAATTTTGCAAAGTTATCTGTTTTTTTTTCCTGGCAGAAACAGTTTGACAATGTCCAATTCTAGAAGCACAGGAATTACTATGTCACACAGTGTCAGTTTGGTAATGTCTTTAAAAGCAACTAGTCATTTTTCATTCTGAATGGGAAGGACACTTTCAAACATGCTTTTCATTTATTTGACTGCTTAATGGCCAACCTTTTCTTTCCTTTACAAGAAAAAGTTTGATTAAATACACTCATCAATAACGTACAGGCAATGAAGTTATTTATGAGACCATTAATGGTCAAACATCCATATATCTGCTTAATTTCATCTTGTAGAAGTGTCATAAACATCTCTCAACAGAAGCTCACATATCTCCAGAGGTGAAGGACCTGGTGCTAAAACACTAGGCATATGCAGGGAAATACAGAGAAAAAAAATCCAAGATCTCAATCCAGAATTTTCACAGGTCCTGTATTTGTCATTATTTTTCACATACTACTTCTGCAAAGTAAAGGGACTGACAGAACGCTTTAAGGATAACGAGCAAACACTACCTCCACTAATTAGACTGTGAAATTAAATTTTGATTATCCTGTCTTTGAAAGATTGTATCATCTCACTGCATTTCAAGCTAGGTCCAGGAGCTCTGTGCACAGGGAGCTCAACAGCAAAATTTCCCCAGATATCACAAATAAATAACAACAAGCACACTTCCAGTAGAAATAAAATTACTGATTCTTTCATTTGCCACATGCCACTGTGCTGTCACTCCATCCCACTGAATACTATTCTGCCTGGAAGAAACACAAATTCAAACTGCTTTGTAATTAACAAATTGCTGCATTAGGCACATTTCACAAGAGGATCCAATAAATTCAAGGCTGCTTCATAAGTCAGTCAAGGCATTAAGGCATGCTTCTCTTACAGCTTGAATAAATGGCAGGTGAAGACATTTCATAGACTGAAAGAACTACAGCAAAAGGATCTAATTTACCTCATACACACTGCAAGAAAGGAAAAAGCCTTTTAAATCATCCAGGCAATCCCCTTGCCAATATAAACTGTACTTAACAGCATCTTTGCTTTGCCCAACCTAGCCTTAAATATCTCAGCAGCTGTTGGCCAGAATGACATCATTGTCCCTGTCTCCCACTAACTGAGCTTTGAAGACTTCCAGGGTTTTCTTGGTGAAGGTTACCATCTTCATTTTACACAGAGACAATGTGACATGCAAGAGGCTGAGAAGACTTGCTTAACATCACACTGTTCAAGACATCATCTCTGCCAAACAAGCTGAGCTAGGTGTGATTTAATTAAGAGAGGTACGTCATCAGAGCATGCATCTGATTTAGATGCCTGAAGCAGACTGTGAGAGCATCCTACACTGCTCAGTGAGGAACAGACCTTGTAACTCCAAATCCAGCTCTGTGCATCAATAATGACATCATGTTCCACCTCAAAACAAACTGCAAAAGGAACGCTGCACATTACTTCTAAGGGTCTTTTGACCCCTTCCAACTGATAAACAGAAATTAAAAGGACAGGAGGAAAAAATCCTACTGTTGAAAATTTGTTATCTCCTGCTGGTGCCATGTGTCCTCGTGACCATCCACTGCCCAGGTAGTCTTCATTGACAGCACTGAACATCAGAGGGATGTTAGGATCTGGTCTGAATTTGCAGTGCCTTCGATCTGCATCACCTGAAGAATAACACACTAAATGGTCATATTATCACGAAACCATCATAAACACAAGACAAAAAGATCTAATTCTGTCATATCTTGACAAATGACCCATGCTTAAGGACTCAGCACATTAATCTGAATTCTGTGCATCTCATGCTCATTTCTTTCTGTCAAGTGTTTTAAATCTTTAAGTTCTTACTTACCAATAAAATATATGGTTTTTTGCATCACAACTTTTCAACCTTCCCCAAACAACAAAGGTATGCCTCAGTTCTCAATTCGAGTAGCTACAGACATAAATCAGAGCTGAATGCCTCAAGATGTTTGATTTCAACTTGCAGGTTAGTTGTATCTGACTATCTGGAAAACATTTCAACAATTCAGCCATTAAGGCCCACTTGAAAGTAAGCCTGAAATTACTGGTTTCTTCGCAGAAAGAAGTGGGATCAATGATGCCACTTAAGGGTTGGTCATAATGTTTTCAAGATCATGCTTTTAATTTTGAAAGGTAATTTGAAGACAGTGATTAAGATATATTTAGAGGGCTATTGCTTTCATAAAACATTTTACAATTACATGGTTACCTTCATTACTAATAGTCTGCCTTATAAAAACTGAACTAATGCTATAAACCTAATTTACAATGACTGTATACCACTCATATTCCATTCACCACTGACAGCAAAGAATCACTGAGCCTCTGTCTTGCATAAAGACCAGAGGAGCGAGTATGAGATAAAGCACATCAGGAACTACAACAGAACTGCATCAGAGTAAATAATGGCTGCAGTGAGGAGGTAATGCCCTATCTAATTTTGAATAACTGCTGGTACCCTTTGCACAGTTTTCATCTCACAAATGGACATCTTCCTCCCATTCCAAGCAAATCTCTACAATCTGTACATAAAAGCTCTGGCTACCACTGGCATTGACTCCACTGACACAAACCAGACCTCAGAACTAACTCCACTAGCTAAGGAAGGAGCCATTTTTATGCCCCCAAGCAACTTTGCAGGACCAAATCAAGTAAGGAAAGGTTAATTTTTATTGTTTCCTTTTCTCTCCATTTGTATTATAAAAAGGTAAGTTGAGCTTCCCTCCCAGAGATCACTACAGGATTTTTCTCCCCTGCCTGCTCCAGGGTGCACCTTCTGTGAGCAGAAAAACCCATTCAGGGCATCACAGATGTAAGTAAAGTGAATAAACACCTACATACCCAGTGTCTTTTGTTTTGAAATATGTTCAATCACCCATCTAGGCACCCGTTTTGCCTGGTCATAAGACAGTGCATGATTTGTGTAACATCTGGTCTCTGTTCCAGCCTCAGGAAATCCGTATCTTTCCAGAAGAGCCTCTTCTATTGGTTCTACGGCAAAAAATAAACAGAAAGCCATGCAAAGATGAAATGTGATCATAAACAGGACAGTAAGAAAAACATCTCAGTGGGTGTAAGCCTACTGTGTAGGGAATCACTTGAGGTTACTGCCCAATTAAGACCTAAAACCTATTAGGAGAACTATACAGTGAAACTCTAATCGGCCAAAATAGTTGTGGTTCTCATCGTGTTTTAACTTGAGGATCTCAGCTCTAGGACTAACTCACCTACTCTAATGCCTACAGAAAGCAGAAAAAAAAAAGCTATCAGATATTTTCCTTGTACAGAACAAAAGCTATCGGATATTTAGGGACAAATCTAGAAAAAAGGAGTTACAGACACAGAAGATCAACACACACTTTGGAGCTAGAAATCAAACTTCTCACAAACTGAGATTTACAAGGTGGGCACAAGCAAGTCCTGCCCTCACTGGGAACGCTTATACTCTGTTGAATGAATAAAAGCTTCACTGAATTTCTGGGGTTTTTTTTGCAAGCAATAATTTTCTCTCATGGGGGAATATTTACATCCACCTTACTGTCTTGTTCATTCTCCAGCCATTTGTCCAACAGCAACTCATGTTTTTAGAGCCATTCTTCCTCTGCTTTCCAACCATCCGGTACCTTTAAAGCCTTGAGGCTGCGGAGAGAACCATTCACTCCCTCAGGTGCCCCGAACATCTCTCCCCTCACCTGAGCCCCACCAGACCCCAGATTCGATAAAGGAGCCTCGGCTCATCCAGGGCAGCAACAGCTGAAATTTAGTTATGGTCTGAGCCGACTTGTGTGTTTAAAACTAAATACACATTTCTCTCCTGCCGTGAGCAAGTGCAAAAGGAAGCGCTTTTAATTACAAGTTACAGCCCAGCATCCCAAATAACCTCCTCCCACCTCAGCCCGCCGCAGGTACTGGGGGAACCTCCCGATCTCCTCGCAGTCTCTGGGCACACCGGCAATGGAGGAAGGAGGGAAAACTATCTTCTGAGGGGAAGGAGAGGATTTAGAGACAGAAGCGGCTGCGGGAAGCGGGACTGAGGGACCACGCTGAGCCGGCCCCTCCCGCGTCGCCGCGCCGCCTTCCGTGCCCTCCCCACTGCCCGCGGCTCTTACCCTCTGCCGGGGCCCGCCCGGGGCCCGGCTCCGGCTGGCTCTGGCTGCGGAGGAGCCGCCACGCAGCCCAGCAGGACGCGGCGGCCCCGGCCGCGGCCCCGCAGACGAAGCCGCCGAGAAAGCGGCGGTGGCGGGGCAAGGCCGCCATGGCGGCGGCGGCGGCGGGAAGGGAGGGGAGGGGAAGGGGCGGGCGCGGCCCCGCAGCGCCCCCTCACGGCACTGCCCCGTGGGCGCCATGGCGGCGTCGCCTCGGTGTGGGGACCCGGCGTGAGGGGACATGGCGTGAGGGGAATGAGCCCGGCCGGATTTGCCCGAGAGCTGTGGAAAAATAAAGACTGAGTCCCCTCACGGGGACTACAGGGACAGTCCCGAAAGGGATGGCTAAACTGCCCCCATCCAGCTTGGCCGGGGACAACCAATCTGGGCTCCACGCGAAAAGGATCATTGAATTACAAGACCATAGAATGGTTTGGGTCAGAAGGGACCTTTAACGTCTTTAGCTGCAGAAGAAAAGCTCATCTCCCTTATGAGGAGAGACTGCAGAAGATGTGTCTGTTCAGTCTAGAGAGGACCGAGAGGGGATCTCATTAATATATATAAATATAACAAAGGTCGGTGCCAAGAGAACAGTGCTGGACTCTTTTCAGTGATGCCCAGCGACAGGCTTTTTTACAAGCCCTCTTTAAGTACTGGAAGGTCACCACCATAAGATCTCCCCAGGGCCTTCTCTTCTCCAGGCTGAACAAGAAAACTGTGGTATGGGGCTGGCTTTAGGCAATTTAGGATGATGTTATATTGGAATTCTTTTCAGGAAAACCACCAGCCTGATTATTACTATTTTCCCCTCCCAAATACTCGCTAATGTTCATATTTGCCTCATATCTGTCCACACTAAGCATTTCCAACCCAGCACCAAGCCAGGGGCATTTTTTTTCTGAAAAAACAAAGGATCAGTTTAGCAATGGAAAGCACCAGAACATGAAGATAGCATGGCCATACCATCACTTTACTGCAGGCAGCTTTCCTGGAGAGGTCTGGCCATGCTTCAGTGTGTGGCTGAGGGCATCCTCATCCCTCATGTGAGGATTACAGACCTCAGTGTGGTGCTATGAGTGCAGGGAACTCAGCCTTTTTTTTTTCTCTCTTTTTTTAAAAATCTTTTTCCTGGTCAAGTTCCCCCACCTTTGCCTTCTGGCAGTTGCAGCTATGTTGCTGGCCTGAGTTGATACAGCTTAACATGCACATACTGCACCATGTGAACAGTACTTTGCTAGGAGTGATAAGCAGCACTACCACAGTGCTACAAGAGGCAGCACACTCAAAAGGGCAGTTAAATAATAAAAAAATAGCAATAATGAAAGGACATGGGTTGCCCAGAGATGTTGTGATTGTCCCATCTCTGGAGGTGTTCAAGGCCAGGTTGGATGGGGCTTGGAGTAACCTGGGATCGTGGAAGGTGTCCCTTGGCAGGGGAGCTGGAAATGGATGATCTTTAAAATCTCTTCCAACTCCAACAATTCTAAGATTTTGTGAATTTGAGCTAATTCCCTCTTCTCTCTGGAAGTGTTTGTGAGGGATGGGTAGTAGAGGCAGGCCTCAGCTATGCCTCTGGAGGGACTTTTCAGGGATTTTGGACAGCAGAAATGCCATTGAAACACCAAAAACATTCATCTATGAAGAAGGAAATCCCCCTGCTAGATGCCAAAGACAATAAAATAGCAATGAGTTTTAATGTCACACCAACGAGGGAAACAGTTATTTGTAATTTACTGTTTATTTTCATATACAAAAAGATAAACTTGAAATAGTTCTTTCTAGGTTTTTTCCTCCTATTTGTTGGGGTGTAGCTGCTTCACACAGGGCAAATACTACATTCATACTGGTTTATTCGGACACCCAGTGCAAAGCTGAAGCAGCAAAACTCCAACTTGGCAGATCTAACTTCAAACTTGAGACTCATTTCTAAAATACCACAGTAAAAAGGAACAAAGATCCACTGCAAATTCATGAACTATGATACAATGTTCTTTCCAAAATGTCTTCATTTCATAACTGCAATACAATGGATGTCTGCATTAGGCCATTTTATACATACATTTTATATATGTATACTTCTGCAGAATATATATATATATAAAATGTACATATATAAAAAAATCAGCACACTTCAATCCAAAAGGGGTTACAGCAACGAGCTTAACTCTCTGTATACTTTTTTCTTTAACAGGATACTTTAGTATTACTTTTGTTAACTCAGTAGTACAAGCTATCTCTGTTCTACATTTTTATAGCTACAAGAGTGAAATATAACCTACAACATTTACATTTCACATATCTTGGTATACAAACAGTACTTAGTGAATTTGAGCCAAGGACCAAAAGACTCTTTAAAAATTATTTCACCATCTGATAGAGCTTCCTGTAATTTACACTCAGTTTATTCTGCAATCTTCTAAATCATTTAATCTCATAGTTTGAGTTTAAATCCATTCCAACTGGAAATCCTGGAGAAACAGGTTACTGCAAACTCTTATGTATACTCTATATATACAAGTTAAGTAACACAGCGTAATAAGACTTAGCTATTTATCCTAAAACTGACATACACATATTTCACTAAGCTAGACAAGTCTTAGGATTTTTATTTTATTTCTTTAAATAAAGCACAAATTTAGAAGTAGCTGGTAAAACTTACAATAAGATGGTTTTAAAATGACAAATGGTTAGGGTGAGATTTCTTCCTGCTGGTGTCAAAACATTTTCTTGTGAGTTTTTGTACTATGCTGTGTTGTTTAACTGTATGCATCTAATGTTTCATGCAGAAAGCTCTTTCCACAAGAATTGACATCGAACTGTACTTAAGTCAACTTTACAGTACAAAATTTGTCAAACTTAAGGACGAATGTGAAAATATTAACAGGTGAAAGATCAGGCTTTCAACTCTATCATGAGGATCATGCAGAATTCATAAGCAGATAGTTTGAGCAGATTGACAATGGCATTGTGCGGGCTTATGGCATATAATTGAGGGCAAAAATGTTACTTAGTTTGCAGTAACCACCTCCTTCAGTCCTCACCCACTAATAGATTGATTTTTGCATCATAGTTACTCCATTGGAAGGCCAGCAGCATTGCAAAATACCTCCTCCTGGGAGACTTTAGTACTTTGATTTACCAAAGATGATAATCATCAACCATCAGTAGCCATAGAAACATTAGGCAGCCAAGAAAAATATGGGGAAAGGGAAATATCTTCCTTTAGAAACAGTAAATTAATTACTTTCCATTCATTACCAGCAATTAAATGAATTACTAGAAATAGTAAATTCATTAGTATTTGGACAGGAAAGCTACTATGCTGTCCAAGTAAAATACAGACTAATGTTGTACCAACTACCTGGACATATTTATTTAAAAAACAGACATTTGGGAGGGGAACACATACAATAAAATGGCAATTTAAAAAATGGTCTAACTCTTATTTTTCCCCCAAAAAATATGGCCTGAACAGAATCCTCTTCAGCAAAGTACTGTTAAGAAGTTGCTGTAGTTGAAGGTCTGATTTTATGAGTTGGTTCTTCAGAGTAGGTATTTGGAAAAAGGAAAGGGCCAGACAGGTTCTAGGTCTTGCCAACATATTTTTTGTTTTCCACAAAGTTGCTCTGGTGCTAAGTCCATTTTCCAAACCTATGAGATGCTCCAATCTCCTCCTCTGTCATGGCCGAATTTTTGGTTTCAATTGTTTTTTGTGGTTTATTTTGGTGTTTTTACAGAGGTGGCAGTGCAGAGATGCTAGTGACTACTGAATTAGGATTTTAATTGACTAGGATGGTTACTGGTTAAAATTCAGTTCCTCAAAACACTAGAAAATTGAATGAAGTATGGCCTTTCTTGTCACAAAAACAGAAGCCATGAAATTTTCCCAGAACATGTTTTAGTTTTGCAATACCAACCTTATTGGAATGTTATAAACTGAGTTTTGGGGGTTTTAACAACTGGAAAGATTAAGAGGCTTCTGCTTCAAAATGGGCCAAAAATGCAGAAGTAGTGTTTTATTCATGTCATCTGCCCCATTCAAATACTGAAATAAAAGGCTAACAAAGGAAGCACTTTTCAGAAAACACTTTCTTTCTAAATATCCAGCACAATGCCATTATAGAGCTTCAGAAAAGCCCTCTTGGTTTCAATGTTTGAATACAAAGTAAGTTTTGCTTTTTTCCTTCAGTCCTTGGGGATCACTTTGCATTTACATATATATATCATATTTATACATGTATATAGTTATATGATATATATATGTAAAAACCAATATAGAGCAAGGTTCCTGTTTGTTTGCGTATGTTACAATATTGTAGTATCAAGGAGAATCCAGATAGCAACACTGTTTAACATGAGGTTTGAGGTAATTGGTTCTTGAAATACCTGGATCACAGACTGCATCCAGAAATGACAGCTGGGCAATGAAAAATGGTTTTTTTCAGACAGAAATAATATTAAAAAAAAATAGTAAAAGAAAAAGAAAGCTTACAGCAGTTGCTTTTGCATGGAAAAATAAAGGCACAACAGAATAGCATTACATTTCAGAACAGCTGGATGGACATAACACAAGTATGACCTCTCTTTGTGGAAGTGTCCTGACAAAAAGCGTTACTGCTGATTCCATAGGCTACTACTTCAGTCAGGGAACTGAGTGTCACCCTAAAAGGAGTCATGAAAAGGGAAGTCCCATGTAAGTAAGAGACCAGGTGTGCTTAGAAAATGTTCCAGGAACACACAAACACACTCATGGTCACACAGGACTGGATGGAAACGCTCTCCCTGGTTTCCACAGGGCCAAGACTTCACCAGAACACAGCTGAGGGACTCGGCAACTGCAGGAGCCTGCTTGAACTAGTGAGCACTAATTGCAAAAGGCTCCCTGTCAAACCAGCTCCAAGGCAGTGCCATGCACTGTTTGGTTTCAAGCTTTCTTCAGTACCTCTCACCCACTGACACTGTTCTATCACAGCTGAGACGACCAAAAAGACTGGAGTGAATTTTAAGTCCAATGGAAAATTAGGTTAAACTCCCCACACATATTTATTTTTTCTTTCATACTTTTAGAATGCCTTGGATTAGTTACACAGATTTGGAAAGCTTTCACTTAGTAGGACTTTGGATATGACAATGCTCCTTTTCTTTAGTGCCTCCTGTTAAAGCTGATTTTGGGAACACAGAGCATGTATCTGTGTGTTCTGGTGAAGCATGATTAGTTGTGTCACTTCAGAGAGAAGGAATTTCTAGGAACTGGTTTTATCAGGACTCCACTGGTAACAGCTCCTTACAGATCATATTGTCAATGCAGCAGACACGGCTGCTATGAACGGATACGGCAGCGAGCGAGATCAGCCCGGCTATTTGGCCTCGGTAAATTCTTTACACCCTGACTTCACAACTCACTGCAGCACCACAGCATCTGCCAAAACACACTGCCCACACATGGATACTCGCATGAACACATGAAAAACTTCCTGGGCTAACTGAAGATGGCCATAGAAAAGCAATAAGCATCTTAAGCAGAAGGGATGTGACATGCAAGATAACCTAAACATATACTCAGTGCCATCCTCAAAGCATGTCCAAGTACATCCAAACTTGCTCCTCAAACCGTTTTCAGGCTACACTTGTTCTATCCTCTAGACTTTGATGTAGTGCACACTTAATTTAAATATTATATATATATTTCTTTATTTATTTGCTGTGCATACATAGACCTTTCTCCCTTTTCCCTGCAGAAACATATTAGACATTACAAAAATAATTTGTGGTATAAAAGAATTCTCACACAATGTAGAATTTTTGTTTGTATATGTAACTAAAATATATATATTTTTTATTCCAAAAGTAAAAAAGGCAAAATGTCCTTATTTTCCTCTATTATATAGTCTATTTTATTTACAATGCTACCAAACAATATCCTGTATGTAAAAGTGATAAAAGTTTGTGGGACACTTCCTGCTTAGCAACTTCCCAAGTGGAGTGTGGCTTGAAGAGGACTGCAACAACAGCACTGTCACACCTTATCACCCAGCACCTTCCTCTGCAGTACGAGTTCCTTCCATACTAAATGAAACCAGACCTTTTCCCTGCAAAACAGGGCAAGCTCTGACAGTCTGCCTAGAAAGTAGTACAAGAGGAATAAAATGTGTGTTCTCCAGTTTCACTGCTGCAATATTAAGGGGGACCAGGTTTCCTAATGGCCAGGCCTGACCCAGCCAGCCTGGAAATATCTGCCTCCACTGAAACCACTGACTTCAAGTGGGAACAGCAGGGAGTTAGGAGACCCAAGGAAAATGCATGGGAGCTGCTTGGGGGCACTCACAGACCTTCTCTTCAATGTTGTCAAAACAAAGACCTCGGCACTTCCATAGGTGCAATTGTCTAGCACTGGATATTCTGTAAGAGAATTTCATCTGAAGAAGGAGGCAGAATAAAAAGTGGGTTTCTTTTGTCTTAAATAGAGATTTCTTAATGATCAGGAGCAGCTAAAATCCTTAATCATAATGAATAGGGCTGGTACTACTTCACTGATGATTAGGCTGGTTTATAACCATCTCTTATAATATGCACGTATATTTTAATATAAGCCACATACAATTTCCAGCCTTGCTGTACTAATGCAATTTCATCAGCAAGTCACAGCTCTACCATCTTAAAAAAAACTCCCCAGTTTTAGTTCCTGTGGTATTTCCCATTTAAAAATGTGAACTCAAACTTTCTCCACCTAGGAAACCAGCCCAGTCAGTGCAATAAATTCATAAAAGGGAGTTGCACCAGGGAGATGAGGAATCCTGGCTCTTAAAGTCAAGGAGAATTTTTACTCAGGATATTCAATGCTAATGTTCACCTGAGAACTTCCATAGGAGAGAGGGAGATGACCAATAAAATTCTGCAGCCAAATTTTTGAAGAGCTGCTTCCTCTAAGTCTGAATGGGAGGTGGAATTTGGTGCTTGGGAAGTAGCATAAGAGGTGTTAGCATCATATTCAAGGGAGCATTAAGAGGAAAAGAGCTGCAGTTGCTTATGACAGCTACACCTATGGATGTGTCCAATTCCTGACTTGGAAAAAGCCTCTGCAGTACCAAACAGAACCAAAATCATGTTGGCAATGAGAGTTCAAATGGATTAGAGGTGAGGGAACTACTTGCTTGACAGATCAACTGTTAAAAGACCAACAAGTTAATCAGAGCTTGTCTTTGTTAATAAAATAAATAAATGCCAGTTTAGAAAACAGCTTTAGCCAAATTGGTGCAAATTAAAAGTTGAGGATTTCCTTCTCTGCTGCAATAGCAAGACACACGTACCTATATACATATAAAACTTGTTACCCAGCACACACCCAATTTGGAATTTCTGTTTCAAATCAGTTTCTGAATCCTGTTGACAAGATGATCTATAAGGAACCATTACACCAGGAAGATATAACACGTTACAATCAACATTCAATCAAGGTTTATACGGTTGTGCAGTTCCCCGCAGTAAGATAAGCTACATGTGAGAATTTGTGTTATGCTTTCTCAAAAGAGAAGATTTCAGACACTGTTTAATAGGCTATTAAAATCATATGGCACTTTCAATAAATACTTTAAAGCTTCTTAAAGAAATCAGGATAAAAAAGCAACTGCTGTAATAAGCCTGTTTTAGCGATAATACATAATGCTGAAGGAAAAAATCCAGAAGAGCAAACAGATATTAACAGTTAAAAGACAGTACAGCTTTTTTCTTTCTGCAGCAACAGGAACTGGCTCCCATTCACAGGGAAAAGGGAGCAAGCCCATCTCGAAACAAGTATTCACTCAACTTCTCTACGCTCCACCCCAACCCTTACATCACTTCACTTCTAAAACACGGTCACATTTTCATATAAATCTCAGTGCAGAAATGTATTAAACATGAAAAATACTGATCCTGCAAACATTTACAACCACACTTAACATTAAGTGAGTGCCTAATGTCATGACACCAGAAGAGCTACCTACACCCTCAATGCTAAGCATAGGTATGTTGCAGCATCAGGCCCAAAGGTGCCAACGGCCACCAGGGACATTGGCTGGGTCAAAATGGTATCATTCTGTCTGGTTTTGTCAAGATTTTCTCAACAGAAGCACAGCAAGAAACAGAAACTTTCAAACCTACACACGGAAACACAGTTACATGTGTGTACATACTAATATGCAATATACATTCAGTAACTTGAAAGAATAGGTTAAGACTTTATTCAGATAGACAAATTAAGGCAATTCTCTTAATGTCTCTTCAAGATAAAGGACCATGTCCTCATTTGTGACCTCTAGGTTTTAAAGCTATACTTTTCAAGAAATATATCTCAATTTTTTTTTAATATTTTCTCCAATTAGCTGTTTTGCTTGCTTAATAAATTATATCTGTGCAAGGGTGCACACTGATAATTTGGCAGTGGAGAGAAGTCCAATTCATTTATATAATACAGACTTTTTACATTTCCATTACAGGGTGATTAGTTTAGGACTGCATTTTGGCTTAACACAAAGAAAAATTTAGAAGATCTGGCCATCTAATGGACATAACTTTGTCAGTCTAGCAAGACACAGAATTCATGTTATATTCAAAGTAAGAAAAAGAAAAAGAAAAAGAAAAAGAAAAAGAAAAAGAAAAAGAAAAAGAAAAAGATGTACTGTCCTTTCACTAAAAAAAAATATAATACAGAATGGAAACAGCCTTCACAAATAAGAGTGAATAATGCCCAGGTACCTTATATAGGCAGTTATTCTACAACTGTACACAGTTATTTACAATGGTGCTTTATTAAACAAAACAACAAAAAAATGGTAGCACTTCCTAAAAGATTTTGGAACTTTTTTTCTTTTTTTTCTTTTTTTAAAACTCCCTTGTCATAAAAGCCAACTTACATTAAAATATACTTACTACAAGACAACACAACTAACAAAATATATAATAAAACTCATACAAGTAGAAAATTTTGAGGTATTTCTGGTTTGAGGTGGTCTGTGGTCATGAAGTTTTTAATTTTTTTTTCAGTTTAAACCTCGGAAGCCACGTAACGTGTGTGTGTGTATGTTTTGTGTTTGCTTTTTTTTTTTTTTAAGTTTTTTTTTTTTAAACATTGCATGTTTTGCAAATTAAAAAAATATTTCAATGTTGAATCAGCAGCATTAGGAACATTCACTGACTAGAGCAAGTCTATGGCATAATAAGAGTAACGGTATTTTAGAATATGCACCATTTTAAGACAAAAGAGTTTCATCAGAGAGTAAGGAGAAAGCAGTGTCCAAGAAACCAGTGGGAGAGGTGCTGTGGGAATCACTGCTGCTGCTGAGCTGCCTCAGCTCCCTGCAGCCAGGCAGCTCTCAGGCTTCTCGGATGCTACAGGAGCCAGCTGCCACCATTCAGGTATTTTCACTCTCCCAACCTCAAATTAATAAAGAAAAGAAAATTATATATCCAGTTTTCACCCTTTTCCTCTTTCCACCATCTGCACCGTTAGCATGGGCTGACAGATAATCAACCCAAGGCCAAATTCCCTCAACTGACTCACACTTGAAACCAGATGCACAGATTCTCCCATCTTCCAGTATTTTACCAAAGTGCTTCTGAAATCACACTTCCCCACCTGTCCTGATGACGTTGCTTAAAAGCATTCTTCCTAATACTACCTGGAATTGAAAAATAAAAGTTATAGTCCTGCTTTTTTCTTTTACCGCCCAAACCCAGACTTTGGAGAAAGAAATAAGTGCCTTTCTTCCAACCACTGCCTCTTTAACTCCACTTTCTCCATACTCTGCAGCCGTAAATACTCTGCCCAGAAATGTCCTTCCCCTCCTCTAATGGTTACCTGAGAAGTAGCTCCATAGCAAATGATGTTTCCCCAAATGCTGCCAAGTCCAACGTCACTCTCCCCACCCCTATTCTATGCTCCCCCCTTCAATTCTACCATCAAGAATTAACATTCTCTGCCCAGTTACGCTTTTTTTTTCCATGTTACAATGACACCCGTTAGATCCGTAAAAGACACATCTGCTGTTTTTTTCTGAAGCTCACTTCCAAAAAAATTTAAAAAAAAATAAAAAATAAACTGAACCCAAAACCAAAATGGGGAAAAAATGCTTTTGAGGAAGGTGTATTCTTTATATAACAGTCTTAAGTTTCCTCCACAGTTTGCAGCATTGCATTTTTGAAGGTGGTAGGTGGTTTTCCTGTATGTCACAGAAGCTTGTGTCACAGATGCTCCGCTCAGAAGACAGACTGATAAAGAGAAACCCAGAAAACTGAATAAAATAAAAACAACTGAAGTGAGTTTGTTGAGGTTCTGAGGTACCTGCACCTTTTCTGCATTCATTAGTCGGCACCTGAATGCTTGCTGAAATGTCCATTTTTTTTAATACAGTAGAGCAATGTGCTGGTAAAATTGATCCAATCCAAAAAAATAATAATAATAATAATAACAATAATAATAAAAAGTCAAGATAAAATAGCAGCTGCATTCATGGGTTTGTTGAATTTTTGTGATTTTGTTTTTTTTGTACGTTTTTTTTTAAACTTTTTTTCCTTGTCGTTTTTTTTTTTTGTTTGTTTGTTTGTTTTTAAATCCGCTGAGTCTGGAAAGACAAAAGTGAACCAGGACCCAGGACTCAGATACTAGACTCTTTGGGTGGCAAGTCCACGTTGGTGACAGACGTCACGATGGAGACGAGGCAGTCCGAGGTAGTGCCGTTGACGGATTTGCGGATCTGCGCGATGCGCTCCTCGACGCAGCCGGCCGAGAGCCGCGCCTCCGCGTCGTGGTCCCAGCACTCTTCGATGGTCACGCAGAGCTGCGCCAGGCCCTGCAGACAGCAACGGGGAGAAAACACCTTCAGCAAGGTCACCTGCTCTGGGTGACGCCAAAATGATTTCTGCTTTTATATTTCCTTCATATGTATTCGTAGCTCTGTTGTTGTATAGTTATATAGTTCCTAGCTAGCTCCAGTACTCTTCCCACCCTGGTAGGCAGAAAGACAAAACACATTCCAAAGGCTTCTATCCTACCTTGCTTTTTCCTGGGCACCAAGGATCAGCTTCCCTCCCAAGGCACTTTCTCATAAACAAAGTACATTGGTACCAATGGGAGGCTCCAGAAGAGGTTGAACCAAGAGGGGGAATTACCGCATCACCTGTGTTTCTAATTGGGGGTCCTTGTCAATTTTGCTAATTTGCTAAACTTATAAAACTATTCGCCCTGTGTGGAGTGGGTATTTTTCCATATCTTCCCCTGGCAGCCTCCAATTAAAGACCAGTTTTTATATTACCTCCTTTACTAATGTTGTCTCGAAAATGTGTTGGTTTCTTTCTAGATCTTTAAGGCATCATGGACACCACCTTGGTGGAGGGTGAGGAGGTCCATTCAACACAGCCAATGCTCTAAAAATCCCCTACAAGTATTTTTTCCACAATATGCCAATTACCAACAATAAGCTTTAAGAACTGCTTAAAATATGTGTTTCTATGATTTTTTTTTAAATCTGCGCATCCAGCCCCAAAAGTGCTTTTTTTAATATCAAAATAAATCCCAAGATTCAGCATTTAGAGCTGTAAAAGACAAGTATTATGACTCCCATTATAAAATTGTGAGACCTGGCAGCACTGTACCAGTTACTATGAAATAATTTGCTTTGTTTGCAATCACTTCTCTCGATATCCCCAAAATAACTGAATTCATCAGTGCTTGAAGAACACAGATCTTATTTGAACCCTCATTTGAAGTGGAACTTATCTTTTTCTGCAGTCTACATCTCTCCCTAACTTATATGAAATGAGTTAGTACACCTGAGTCTAACCAAATCTGCAGCAGTTTGGTCAAAATAGAGGCATTTGACTTCTTACTGAAGCCCAGTGAGATGTCATCATCTCTCACCTTCTTGATCTAAGAAAAATCAGCTCTTTTATTAAAAACGTGAGCCTGAAATGAACTACCTCTGGGAAACCCATGCTGCATTTTGCTTCATTCTCTGCTTGCTTTCACATCTAATTAATTTTTCCTCCATAAACTGCTCCAAGTCTTGCATGGTATCTAACTTGAGAGGAGTGTGTCTCTAATAGTATGGATCATTTTCTTTTGCTTAGTGAAAGAACTTTATTTTCCATTCTTTCACCATATTAAAGGAGTCCTACTAAAGGACCACATGCTCCACATTCAGCACTAGCTGATTATTTGGTTTGTTTAGTCTCTAAATACAAGAGACAATCAGAAAAGGGAGCACAAAGGTGCTGAGCAACTCCTCATTCTGCAGAGCTGACTCTAACACTGGGAATGCATAACCCATCACACAGGAAATCATTTCCCACTGTTAACCAGGAGGGACGTACGGGATGTTTTAGCCAGTGATCCTTGAACACTGGGCGCATCTTCTTGTGAACCACCACTTCTTGCAGGTCCTCAAGGGATGGGTGCTGACCTATTTCTTCTTCAAAAGGCAGCATGTATTCATCCACTGGACCTATGGTGCACAAAGAGAATCAGGTTAGGGGAGAAATGGCCTCTGCAGAGCCACAGCCTCCCCATGCATGAGTGAGCTGTAGCTCCAGAGCAACTTCAAGCCACTGCAACAAAGCCTGGTGTTCACCTGTCACTGGAGACAAATGTGATTTACATTCCTCCTGCACAATGGTCTTTTCTGTCCCTGCTGCCTGTCTGACCGTGCATTTTCCACCTCGCTGGGTTACGAATCCGAACCCTCTGCCGGGCCTCTGGACCCCTCCATTTCCTTGAGGAAGTTTGCCAGGTAGTCCGTGATTTATTTTAATAGAAAAAGCAAATCAACCCATCCTCCCCACATTTTAAAACAGCAATTCAACACACAATAACCTAGGTTTCAGCATGAGCATAATTTCATTTTAGCACTGACTAGCAAGGTCAAGCATATATAACACCTATAATTTCTTGCTTTGTGATCTGGCTTGTTCATAGTTTTGAGTCAGCCCTGACACGCTGGAGCCAGATGCACTTGTCCCAAGTACCAGCTCCTAAGTGTAAAATGATTTCTGAATGCTTTAGTTATACCAGTAATGGCTGTGAACTGCCCAGGGCCACGGGAATGAGACAACTGTTATGAGTATCAGTGCAGATGCTGGATGATAGCAATAACTTCTGCTTATTGAAACATCATTTGGCTTTTGGCAATGCATAGATGCTTTCTCAGAAAGAACAGCCCAGCTTAACTGATGGGCTTCTCAGGGTGCTCCATGGCATCACTTACAATTTCTCAGTAGCAAAAAGTGACCTCTTTCCAGAGCAGAGATATTTCAAGAGGGTCTTTACAGACTAAAATAAAAGAGCTGACCACTTCATCTGGTCATGAATTGTGACACCAACAACACGTTATTTAAGTACTCTAAAGAATGAAATCACTAAACCAGCTTATCATTTTTCTTGTCTACTCAATGGCAACCACTAAACCAAACTGAAACACTTGCTCCAATGGATGGCACAGGGTCACTTACGACTTTCCTTTTTCTCCAAGAGGAACCCAGGCTATGAAGAGCTGCACTGGTGATCTCCAAGCTAAATGTGCTGTTTACACAACATCACTTCTGAGCTGGAAGTGCAGATGAGGCTCAGTGTAACTCCCTGTCAGCCCAAAGGAGGCCTTCCCTCTCATTCTGTGGTGCTGTGTGTGGCACATGGGGTATCTCAGCTGCCTGAATTGGCAGATCACAAACATGACAGGAAAAATGAAAGTGGGTGTTTGGGGCACCTCAACAGAGAAGGGCAATTCCTACATGAATGATCTGTGTAGCACTGTTTTACCCTTACCCTGCTCCTCCAGCAGTTCGCTTGGTTACACTGTACATTTTTGAAGAGACCTGTTACAACATACTTATGGGAGGAATTTTAATTATAATCAATCTCTTCAGTCCTACTGTAATGCTAACAAAAACATTTCAAGTCTAGGTGAGGTGCTGTTGTTTTATGAACTTGATATTCAGAGCACCTATATCTATGCAAGAAGAAAAAAGGTGAGGAAACAGCCTTGGAGCTACTACAATGACATGATCGCTTCCCTGTCCTGCACATGGCAAGGGTCACTAAAGGACAGATGTTCTAATTGGACAGAAAAGATGCCCCACTTTTCAGTCACATTTTAGTATAAAAAAAAGGAGAGACACCATGAAGTTCATAGTTTTAGATTCTTCAGGAGAAAGTGAGATCCTCCAAAGCTGTAAATGAAACAATGAACCTATCCCACTGCTGAGAGAGGGATTGATCAGCAAAAGGCAAAGTTCAATAACTAACGGGATTGCTGATGCAGGAAGATCCTTCCAGCCCCGTGTTCCTGCTATTTCACTAAGGTGCTTTCCATTCAGGCTACCCCACTGCCCTGCATAAGTGAGGTGACACCAAGCTGGCTGTGGGACTCTTCTCTGGAGCCCAAGGCATGCCCTGGTCACAGGCAGGAATGCAGAGTGCCACTGAGAGCAGCACAGAGCAGGCTCAGGACTAAAGGACACCCATGCGGAGGGACCACCTTCTCCCTCTCCATTCTCAGAAATTTGCAAGGTAACCAACATAGTAAAAAGCACTTTGAGACTTGAGCACTTAAAAAGGTTATTATCTACAGAGAGCAACACCTTATGTAAAAAAACCAAATGGAAAAAAAGTTAGCTGCTTTTAATAAAAATATGCCATTGCTTATTACTTTTTTTTTTAAACAGAGACAGATCCATTCTCTGGACCACTAAACCACACTGAAAGAGAGCCCTCCCCAGGGAAGAAAAGATCTTTATTCTTACCATCAACTGCTCTGCATCTGGAGACTAGCTCCCACAACACCAGTCCCATTGCATACATGTCTATCCTCAGGAAGGCGTCTCGTTGGAAGTTGATTGCTCCCTCTAACACTTCGGGAGCCATGTACCTCCTTGTTCCCACCTACAGAGAAAAAACACAGCTCAAGTTTCATTGCATTTGGGCCCCTCAGCCTCTGCTGGTTGGAGGTGAGTGACAGCTGGTTTCATTAGCTTGGAGGCCACTGCTGCTAAAGGTGCACCTCGCTCAGAAAGCAAGCCAAGGGGAGCTGTTTCTTCTGACACCAGTTCTCATTAAGATCACTCGAGTCTAGATAAGCTACATGAAGGAGAGAGCCAAAGTGCAAGGCCACGTGTGTGATACTCATTTGGTGCACACTGCAGGTCTGCATCCCGCTGCATGCCAAACCCTGCATGAGAAAATGCTGTCTTGGAGACACACAGAACACCCCGAGGTCAAGTCTGACTTGGTTATCATAATTGTTGAAAGTTCAATCCTCATGCACTCAAAAAACACCCCTCAAAACCCCCAAAAAGAAACAGATAGACATATAAAAAAACCAACAAAACACACCAACACCTCCAAAAAACATAATCAACCAACAAAAAAACCAAAACAACAAAAAAAACCTGCAATCAAAACAATAACAAATAACCAACCAACCAACAACAACAAAAATAACCAACCAAACAAAAAAAACCCCCAAAAATATCCCCACCAAACCAATAACAACTGAAAAACTGATATATCCTGAATGGTAGGAAAATGTGTTGGTTTGACAGCCCTGGGTAAAACAAGTCTCCTACATCCACAAGAGTAGTAAAGAATGAACCCTGCAAAGTCTGCCCTGCCCTAGCTTGCCATCGTTTGGAAAAGACATCCTCTTGTTTTGAGGGAATTCAGTCCTCATTATAGTGCCTCCATTGTTATGTTTTGTAGAGCTCATAATGCAGGAGAGTAGACAGGACAATAAGCGAAAAACCACCTTTTTAACATGGGAATTGAAACACCCTTAATAAGTTCCTTTAGGGAAATTCTCATCTGTTCTTGCTGTTACCTGAGGCAGTAGGGACAGAGGGAAGCCAGGATGTGAAAAGACATGCAAAATACTGGAAAAGTCACAAAAAGGTGACAAAAATGAGGAAAGCTGGGGAAGGCTAACCCAGAAGAGTGTTCATTCCTTCAGAGATAAAAGTAAAAAAGGAAGGCTGCACTGGAGATGGGAATTCAGAAAACCCTGGAGGCACAAGGAGGGGATGACAGACTTGCTGTACTCTGGCATGAGAGCAAAACGAGGGGCTGCTTGCTGCAACACAAAGGCAGAAAATTAAGAATCCATAAAATTGTAGTATATTGTTTACATAGTGCATAGCCAGCTGTGCAAAAGGTCACCCAAGAAGCCAGCCTGGCTGAATTCTTAAAATTAAATCAATAATTTTAAGATTATTAATATTTGTATTGTGGTATTAGTATTAATATTTAGGAGTTTTAATATTTGCGTTAGGGCCTAGAGAAGTGGTCGGTGCAGTGGACTAAACTAAACACTTCTAAGATTCAGCTGGACTGTCTTGCCTTGCTTTGGTCAAGAAACATTGGACCAGATGATCCTTGAGGTCCTTCCCAACATGGTATTCTGTGATTCTATGATTCCATGGATGTTTGTTACTGAAACAGTAAAGAGTCAATGAGCCCTGTGTCTGAAGGAGGAAGCCACCTGACCCCAGGGGTGGGGGGACCTCACCTGCACAGCACTCAGAAGGGTTTGAGCATCCTCCCCACTCACACAGATTAAAGCAGCTCCCAGAGTTTATGTCTGAGCACAAGTTTTTATGGAAAAAATAGATTTCTCAAAGAGAATTAAATGCATCTATACAAATTAGCCCCCACTCCAGAGGAGCTAGGGGAAGGCCAACTTTTAAAAAAGGTAAATGTAATGATTACCTGTCCATGAGTGTCCCCTGGAGGTTTACCAGGTTCAAACCGTACAGCCAGTCCAAAATCAGCTAGCACAGCTGTCAAGTCGTTCTTCAGCAAGACATTTTTGCTCTTGAAGTCCCTATGGATAAGCCAAGAAGTAAGGGAAGGGTTTATCATGGCATGTGTCTAAATCACATTGCAGCACATTGTATGTCTATAGGCTTAGCAGCTCCCAGTAAATCAGCTAATTTCTTCCTTTCTTCCCAGCTTGGCCAGTGCTGACAAACTTGGCTTCTCCTCACTGCCCTTGTCCCTAAAACACAACCAAGCAGCCCTGAGCTGACCAGCACAGAGTCAGCCAAACTCTACAGTGAATTAATAAAATTAATCAAATAAATTAATACAATCAATAAAATAAAATCTGATCTGAAGGGGCTCTTTTAATTAGAGCAAGCTGTATATAAGACACCATTTCTTGCTCCAAGTACCAGCTCTGGACCTCCACATCTGGGCCCTTCTCATTCCAACAATAAAACCAAGGTAGGTTAAGGGGTAGATTACTCTTTATCTTAGAAAGGATGTTTCCTCCTATGTACAAAATGAGGTCTTTCTGGAAATCAGCAGATTCTGGTGAGACTCTCTCCAGCCTGACTACATGCTTCAACAGACTTGTGCCGTAGTCATCTATTAGCCTTCTGTTGTAATTCCTGGATTGATCTTCCCTGGAGAATTTGGAGGCTTGGAAAGCAAGCAGGGGAGGGGGTGAGGCCACACTCAGACACACTGTCAGGATCAGAGCAGGCAGCTGACAGGCAGGTGTAAGAATCTGCAGTAGAGATGGTGGGTCTGTGCTTGAAGGGGACATTTGTGTCAGGCCTGGGCTGCAGCAGGATCATTTCAGGGCAGCTCAGGTAAATCTGCAGGGGCTAGGAAGGGTGGGGGTTGGAGGAAGATCACACTAAGATGCCTAACCAGTCAAGCCCTGTTCCCTGGGCTTCCTGCATTTTCATCTGAAAAGGAATGTTTGGCAATCTAATTAAATTACAGACCTTAGACAGCAGATGGCAATTGTCCTGTATGCTCAGCATTATAATTTCCCTATCATCAATTCTCTCAGTGACCCTGCTGATTGCAGGACATTGCAGGCCTGCACAAAATAATTAATGAGGGCAGATACGATTGTTCTGCACTAGAGAGACCTGTCAAAATTCTTTGTGAAGAGAGAAACTGCTGGACCATAGAGAAGGGGCTGCTCTTTGCAGCCTCGGATGCCAGAGCATCAGCTCAAAGCACTGCAAGCAAAAATCATCCTGTGCCACCCAGCCCCTGATTCCGAGCTTAAAAGAGAGGATTTATCCTTTCTAAGCTAAACACAGCATGATGGGCATTTCTGGCTTGAGGATTAAGATGGGGGAAGTGGGTGTGAAGTTGGAGGGCATCATGCAGCCAGTGAACCCCAGCAGAAAGAAACAAGCCTCCATCACCTCTAGGGCCACAGTACAGCTTTGCAAAGCCTCCCAAACATTGGTACCCCTCCACCACACAGAAAAGCTGCCTTTACCACTACCTGTCATCCTAGAGGCTGCCTGCTCCCATGCTTACAGCAGTTTCCCCACAGGCTTAGGAAACAGCCATCATCTAAATGACATGGATCAACGTCTTTGCTGGCTCAGCATTAGGGGATTATGCCCTCAGGATGGTACAGATTGTGCATGAGATTTTTGCAAAGCAGTGGCTCAATGAGGACCACACAGAAATTATCAGACAGCCTGCCTGAACGATGTGGTTCCAAGGTGAAACAAGATGCAAACCAGCATTACTGAACAGGCATGTGGTGCTGTTGCTCACCTGCATTGCCCTTTGGGCATGCAACAGTTAACTCCTACAACTTGATACACAATGCAGGGATTTCCCTTTGCAATTCCATTTTTTCCCCTGTTTCCATACATTTCCCCATTTTTTTCCACACTTTGCTTCCTTCCTTCCTTCCACAAACCACCTTGAACTGGCAAGTCTGAGCTGCAATGCAAACATATCCAGGCCAGGGAGAAGGACCTAACTAATCTAAGCCATGCCAAGTAGAATTCCCATAAAGTCATCTGCATTACGCCATTTTAAAATGGTCACTGACAAAGAAAAGTGGCAGGAAAAGAAGAAATGTTTTTTATCCATATAGCACTTTAAACCAGGGAATACAGAGCAAACAGACTATGAGTAACGGGTGAGTTAATTCGATTGAGACACTGGAGATTTTATTTTCAGCTTCCACGTGGGGGCACTTTTGCACCAACAAGTGATTCCATAACCTTAATCCTCCTTGTAGCGCCGGGGGCCAGAGAGGAGTTGGCTGAACCCCTGCCCGGCAGTGACTGGGGAACTCCACCTGGCAACCCCAGCATCTCCATCCATGTGCACCGTGGGAAGCCATTCAAAAACACCCCCCACGCCCCCCTCCTCAGATTTAAAATGCATTTAGTGTTTTCTTTCAAAAATAAAATTAAAAGGAGTGGAGTAATCCGAGGGAAATCCCTTGTGTCCTGAAATCCCTCCTCCACTAGGTATGTGCTAAATTCACACAAATGCTGCATTCTCCAGCTTTTATCACTTGTTGAATGGACAGGGACACTAATGAGCACGATCTGTTGCTTTAAAGGCTTTCTATGTAGCCTTCCTCTGTTCCCCACCCTCAGGAATTTTCATCTATAAACCACTGCCTTTATTCTATGGGGACAAATGTCAGGGACACAGAGGTCAGCTCCAGGAGCAGCACAAAGGCAGCTGCAGGTTCTTTCAACAGCCCCCAGCTCTTCAAAACTTTCAGATTTGGGGAGGTGGGGATTTTTTGGGGGGCAGGGATACCCTTGGAAAAACAGGGATTACCTTGCCATACATGAAGCCAGGCCTGCCAGAACGGCTACAAATTGCTGCAGCTGGACGTGGGGTTTAAGTTCCTCCTAGATGAAATGCTGTGGGTGGCAGGGAGCATGGCCACGGATTATGGCCTGTAAATCCCTTCTGGAAATCTCCTCCATCCTGCCCTGCCACGAGCAAACCACTCAGAAGAGATGCTTTAGTCTAGGGCAAGCGGTGTGGGGCTTTAGAGAAGGGCTAAAGCATGAAGATGGTTTAACCCACTGCTTTCCTGCTGTCCCCACTGTGCTGCTACCCATGTGGGTTGAAACGTGTGCCAGGAGGTCTCAGGGGTAGGATGGCATCTCATAGGATGGCTGTGGTGTCTCTCATAAGCACCCTGGCACGATTTGGGCCTTAAAAAACTACAGGCAAAAATAACTAGCAGCCATTTTCTACAATCCACAGTTTCTCCACTTCTTACCTTTTTTTTTAACATTTTTTACAGATTAAAAGCTCTGTGGGAAGACATGCAGTGGAGTTATCAAGTCTAAAAGAGGGAAAAACAGGGTCCAACTCTTGGTATGGCCATAGAAATACATGAATTATAATGTGTTGATATTATCAAGCAAAATTCTTTCAAAGAGCAGTTCTGCAGCGACCAGTATTCCCTTCCCACGACAAGGGAAGAGTTGATGGAAGAGGGAAGCCTCTACCCTTCAGACATTTGCCACCAACCACTACCAACTGTGCTATTCCACAAGCAAGACACTTATTTGCCCTTCACCATTTTACTTGTGGTTGAAAAAAGTTCTTATTTTAGCACAGGATTTGCTGGGTTAAAAGGCCTTTACTTCCTAAAAGCACAACCTCCTCCATTCAACAGCATCATTTCAAAGGTGGTGTCAACAAAAGAGGCTTTACCTGTGTGCTATAGCAGGTTTGTGTCCTTCACCTCTACACCAGGGGACATCTTCATGAAGGTAGGACAAGCCACGGGCCATCGTTTCTGCAACATGGCAAAGCTCATTCCAGCTGATAATGTTGCCCTTCAGGTAATCTGTCAGAGAACCCTGCAGAACAGGACATTGTCAGTTCTTAGTCATAGACCCTATACATGATAGATGTGCCAACTCATCAGTTTGGAGAATGGTTTAGAGAGTGCTTGAGAAATCCGAGCCTTGATTTAACAGGGGGGAAAATATCCCTAGTGAAAGTAAAAAGAAGGAATAAAAATCAGAAGCATCCATGAGTTTTTAGCCCTTGACAGTGCAGACCTCCTGATGTCTACTTATCTACCAGGGAAGGGGAGGGAGGTAAGGAAGGGAAAAAGTCATCTTTAACCAGAGCAATTTATCTAACTTAAGCAAGGGGAAAGCCTTCCATGTAAGAAGATGATGCAGGGTATCAGCTGGTTCTGGCAATGATTGACTCAGCAGACCTTGGATTTAACAGGGGGATAACACTGCTGGCTCAACCCCAGATTTGCACGTTTGTTTAAAGTGTTAGTCATGCTTTGTAACTAAAGCAATCCATGAAACAGGAGATGTGCCCCCAGCCTCAAAAGCAAACATGGAGCCCATCTGCAAGGGGCAAGTTGGGTCTGCGAAATCTGTCTCCCATGATGCTCATCTACACACATCAAGAGATGTTGACCACCACAGACGTGAACTGGGGCCTTTTGTGCCCCTCCCTTTTCCCAAGTCCCACCTTTATTAATCCTTGTTTGTGTAGGAAAGCCTTGAAAGCTAGAGGAAGGGCCTTTGAAGCAGGGGAGCAGGAGCACTTTGCTGCCACAGAGCCATGGCCCACCAGGAAAAGACTGGATAGATTACAGGGATTATAATCCTGCTCTATCACAACCAGCTCCCTCTCTGCCTCCCCAAAATGTATGTGCAATAATACATTACCTTGTCATGGAAAGCTGTGATCAGCCAGAGCTCTGTCTCCAGGTTTGTCCCCCTTTTCTCTGCTGCGATAAATTGCAAAAGGTTTTCATGCTTCATGCCAGGAGTGTTGAAAATCTCCCTCTCACTCTGCCAAGATTGCTTATCCTGAAGCAGGGAGAAAATGCACCATCAAAGATCACGCTTCCCTTTAAAGCAAACAGCTCTTTCAGTTCAGTCAGAGCTGCTCACACTACTCTTAAAACCATGCTCCACTGTTAGGATGCGATGTATCCCTTCAAAATGAGCTTGTTTTCCCTAAAGAAGAAAGACTGGAAATTGCTGTCCTCAGTCTCCCCTCTCCAAAATTATCCTCAGCTATTCCTAAAGGACATGTGTGGGGAGTGGAGAGGAAGCCAAACTCAACCTTACTGAGAAATCAGATTTGTCAAGATCTCCTAAGGATACTTGCAAGAATAAAGCCTGTGCATACAGCACCCAGATCAGCCTTGTAGCTGTAATTGTTGCAATTGCAAAATCTAATCTAGGCTCTATTGAATATTTACTAGTAGGTCACAGCTGGCTTGGACCGAAGATGCGCAGATCTCCTTTAGCAACGCTATGACAACAAACACGAGGTGAAAAAGTAACGAAGGAGACAGCAGAGGAGCACAAAGATGTTTTAGTCATTTTTCTTTCACTTGGCTTTTGATTGCTTTACTCTTTTCATCTGCAATTCCTAGAGAATCAAGCCAGGAGTGTTCAAAGGGTTCATAGAGCAGAAGACAGGAGCTGACAGAAATGCTGCACTGCAATTAGCTTGCACAGCAATGGAGCTCTGCCTTTGGAGGCTGTAAACTGCTCACTGGGTTTGGATCCAGACTTAAAATCCACCCATGCAGGACACAGAAAGCTGGAGTTCTGACCCTTTGTGTGTGCTCTTGACTGCAGCTGCACCCTGCCTTGCTGGATTTAAACAACACAGGCATTTGCAGGGAAGTTAAAATACCCTACAGATTTCAGAATGTGCTTGGTTTTGCCCTTCTTGCAACAAGTACTACTGCAGGAAGCATTTGGTAATGAGATAACATACAGAGAAGTGTAGGAAGGAAGGGTCCTTGAACTTTTTCCCCCAGCAGAAGAGCCCAAATGCTTCTTTGTTATGGTCTTAAAAACCATAATCTCCATAGGCACCTCAGCACTGGTGAGGAAGCCTCTGGCAAGTAAGAACCTAATGCAGTGTCCCTCTCACCTGAATAGGGAAGATTTTCACTGCTACGTAGTCGTTCATCAGCTGAGCCTTCCACACGCAGCCAAAGCGTCCCCTGGCCTTGATCTCCAAGAGCTGCAGGGGCTTTAGGCCAACGAGGGGAGAAGGGGGTGGTGGGCCAGGGTCCTGCACAGGAGAAAAAATCACTGTCACCAGCTGAAGCTGGACTGTAAAATAAAGGGAGGGGAGGAATGGAGAGACTGCATGTGGGGAAAGAAGTGAGAAGAAGTGACATTTTACTTAATACGAATTATTTAGATGTACTGTTTGCAGCAAGAACAGCCTGAAATTCCCTGTCTTGCTTGCTCTGTAGGGCATTGGTATAGAACACATATAACAGTCTACATCTCCAAGTGTCACTTTGTGACACTACTGCCTGCCATGCTCTGGGCAAAACCTGAATTCTCCTGTGTTTTCAAAGCAAAAGTTATTTTGGGCTGTAAAGCACTGATGTTCTCAAGGCTACCTCCTGCCAAAAGTAGGAACCTTTTGATCTTTGTGACCAGACAGCAAACTACATCTAAAACCTCCCAGTGCTCTTCACTACATTAGTATGTTCCACATCACCCCAGCCATGGGCAGTGAACAGCTCTGTCAGCATCTTACAGATCATGTCTGTTTGAACTCTGCATTTGTCCAGGTGAACAACTTAACTCCACAGGATGTGTGGGGTTGGAGCTCTGTCCTACCTGCGTTAGATTGCAAAGGTTTGCAACATCACAGAATGGTTTGGGTTGGAAGGGAACCTTAAAGATTATCCAGTTCCAACCCCCCTACCATGGACAGGGACACCTCCCACTAGACCATCTCAGAGCCCCGTCTAGCCTGGACTTGAATACCTCCAGGGATGAGGCAGTCACAACTTCCCTGAGCAACCTGTGCCAGGGCCTCACCACCCTCACAGGGAAGAATTATTTCCTACTATCTAATCTAAACCTGTTCTCTTTCAATTTTAACCCATTCCCAGTTGTCCTGTGGGAATGCTCTTTATATGCTCTTGAAAAAAGTGCCTCTCCACCTTTCTTGTGGGCTCCCTTCAGTACTGGAAGGCTGCAATGAGGTCACCCCAATGCCTCCTGCATCCATTCTCTGAGGGCTCATAAAATCTGAGCTGCATCAGGGAAAGCATATTCCCTCCTCCCACAAAGCTGGCAGGAACTTTATCATCTCTCAGAATCTCTGATGCTCTACAAAGTTGGCTGAAATCAGGCAATGGATTTGAGAGTTTGGGAGGAAGGGCAGCCACCAAGCAGGGTTGTCTAATTCCCTCCCCCAGGTATCTCAGACATAGTGATAACCTCCCCTAAACCCATCAGTCTGACACTTCCACAGAGGCCAACTGTGCCACCAACCTCCAAAAACAGAGAAAGAAAATTTAGGCCACTTGAAAAGAGTGAAGCAAAAGTGGACGTGAACTACACTGAGCAGCCTCCGTGCCTTTTGCAAGGCCCAAACAGAGGGGAGCGACTCCCTCACCTCAATGATGTCCACGTGGCCGTAGGGAGGCTTCCGGTGCCGGTACATCCAGAAGGCCAGCAGGATGGCCATGGACAGCACTGCAATGGGCAGCAGGGAGTACACCAGGATGTTGAGCAGGGAGGGTGTTGGCGGCGGAGGCTCGTATATGACTGCGAGGAAAGAGCAGGGTAAGTGAGGGAAAAGGACCTTCAGGAATGCAGCAGCACTGTCAGCTGCACATCCAGAGGCAACCAAACCCCGTCTGTCCCTCCATTCCAAAGCTGACAATGCTGGCTGGCATGTCCCATCATGCCCAACAGTATTCACAAGGCTCCATGGTTTTCTCTTCTCTGTAGAAGTACTGTTCGTAATGGAGTTACAATTGCCCAAACCACACTTTGCAAGCCGAGCCTCCATCTGACCTTTACTTAAGATAGGTATTTCTTGCTAGGATACATAAAAGCAGAACATTTCCTCCTCTTAACCCTTCCAAATGTATTAAGAGAGCACAAAATCCCTTGCAGCGTTGCTTTACCTTTCACAGTGATTGACAAGTTGTCAGTTTTTAGTAAAATGCTGCCGGAGCCACAATCAAATGCACTATTCCCACAGTAGTTCTTGTTCCAAATTACATCAGTGCAGTTGAGACACAAACAATGGGAATACTAAATGGAGCCATGTTGCTATGTTGGAGACAGGGAAGGAAAAAATAGCAAGACTTGCCAAATTAAACAAAAAACTGTGAGAGAAAGAATATTTGCTACTAGGTTGCTACGGGTACGTTAATAACAGGAGATAATATAACCCATGTAAACAACTAAAAACCTATCAAGAAAGCCCAGGAAAATCTGATAAAGGTCTGTTGGAACATCTCAGTAGATGCAAGTAGCTCAAAGTGGTAGAAACCAACCTAAGGAAAAGATTCACCTGCTTTAATAGTTTTCATACTTTAAAAAGGGTACACCTAAAAGAATCGTCATTTTTCTATTAGCATCTGAAGAAGGTCCTGCTATTACTTTTCTTCCTTGATGCATATCCACAGACTCTGAAAGCTGACACACACCCTTTCCCTTTCAATCCCCAGATCAACAAAACAGAATCAAATGCAAAAGTCCCAGAAGGTATCTGGAGACTTGTGACCTATGAAATTAATGAGGAAGGTGTCAAACACCTTTTGAGATTTTGAGGTTCAATCCACACTGTATAAATCACTTTGCCCTCTTTCCCTCATGTGAAATTTTTTTTTGTAACATCCCATGGTGAGCTGTCCACCATAAAGAAAACCTAATCCTTACTGATGGTACTTATTGCTTTAGCCACAGAGTGAAACAACCCTAAAAAACTGTTCTTAAAGAACTGTAGCAAAAGGATTTCTGACTTTGTAACCAAAACATCCAACAACTCAATGTTGGCATGAAGTTGAATCAGAGGAGGTTTAGGACAAATATTAGGAAAAGTTCCTCACGCAGAGGGTGGTCAGGCACTGGAACAGGCTCCCCAGGGAAGGGGCCACAGCACCAAGCTCAGAGCTTAAGGAGCATTTGGACAACACTCCCAGGCACATGGTGTGAATCTTGGGGATTTCCTGTGCAGGGCCAGGAGCTGGACTCGATGATCCTTGTGAATCCCTCCCAACTCAGGACACTCTGTGTTTCTATGAAAGTCATTGGAAACTGGGTCTAGGGAAAGAGACCCCAACTCCCCGTCCTCCCAGTCACTCACCTTCTGGGCCGGTGACTTCAGGCAAATGGGTGAATTTCTCATTGCAGTAGTTGCCCTCGCAGCAGCAGAAAAACACCTGAGGGTTTTCTTCTGTAGCTACGCACTCCTGCCTGCACCAGAGAGGGACAGACATGGAATGAAGGAGAGAGATAAACATCAGCCAACTCCTGCCTCTTGTCTTTGGGAGCCAACCTGCCCCAAATTGTCTTCTCCACACACCTTCTCCTGTGGCTGTGCCACACAGATCAGCAGTTTCCACTTACAGAAAACAACTTGGCACTCAAATACCCCAGTGGATAGCAAAAACCCTTGAAAAGACTGTAAGGAAAACAAATGCTTCCATGTGTACTGAGGGCATTAGATGGTGAGTAATAAATAACAGCCACTGCTGCTAACGGAATGAGAAGGAGAAAAACGACAGAGAGACGCCTCAGTCCCTGAACAGTGACTTTCCCACAGCCCATATGAATGCTGCCAGGGCAGAGAAGCATTTGATCATGCAATTAAAGGTTGTGCCATAAAGCGCACATGACGAGGGCTGAGCTAATGCTGCTCCCACAGCCCTGAGCATCACCAGCTCTGCGCACTCGAAGGGCACCAGACAGCAGCAGCAACAGCCCTGCTGCAGCAGGAGGAGGCTGCAGGTCCGAGGACATGTAGTGATAGCTCAAGGTAATGGCTTTAAACTGAAAGAGGGCAGGTTTAGGTTGGATATCAGGTGCAGATCCTTTACTGTGAGGGTGGTGAGGCACCGGAATAGGTTGCCCAGAGAAGCTGTGGATGACCCATCCCTGGAAGTGTTCCAAGGTTAGGTTGGATGGGACTTGGATCATCCTTGGTCCTGTGGAATGTGTCCCTTCCTGTGGCAGGGGGTTGGAACTAGATGATCTTTGAAAGTCCCTTCCAACCCTAACCATTCCAGGGTCCTATGATTCTCATTTTGTTTCTGGAGTTTTTAAGTTTAATTTTCAACTGCCATGTCCTCCATAAAAAGCTTATTTCTGCACAAAAACCTTTAAGAAAATCAGGTTGCAGCTCTCATTTTCTGCCTTAGCCTCTTATCCAGGTACTGCTACAGCCTTCCCAGCACTGAGATTTCCTTACACATTGTGCAAGGCCTTAGGGGACTTCCATGGATCAGACCAACTCCACTTCCACACATCCTCCCTCTCCCCACAGATCAATGGCAAAAGAGATGTGCAGTGATTTTTGCAGTACTCTAGCTGTCATTTCTTTCTGTTTCTTAAATGTTGCTTCCCTTCCCTGCCACCTTTTGCTATGCTACACTCTGCTTTAGTTATTAGGCTTGCAGAGCTGCTCTCCACAGAGAACTGTATCAAACTATTTCCTGAAGCCCAGCTAAATTATATGCATAACTTCCTTCCCTCGACCACTTGGAGGAAGTAGCAAAACAATCATATGCGTTTGACATTATTACTCATTCCTGAACCCAAGCCAAGCCTCCTTTTCTGTGGTAACACTGACATACTGCCACAAGAAGAATGGAAAGAGCTCTCTTCAATCCTAGCACTGGGTAGTTTTCAGTGCTTTATTCCCTTTGAGAGAAAAACTGGCTATAGCCAAACTGTCTCCTCCAAGGTCTCAGCTGGGAAGCACTTGGTTTGTTTTTCAGGCTCTCATTTTTTAAAACTTCAAAGCAAAAAAGCGGCAATTTGACTTACTCAAATGAACAAAGATGTTTCAACAAGTTAAACAATGTTTCCAGATGCTTTTTCGTGAAATCAGATAACAAGCCCTTTGGATTTAACAGCATCAGTGTTGGAGCCTTCAATAGAATACACATCCTTTGCTAAATCTGTTGGTTAAGAAATCAAGCTAATGAGTGAAAGCAGCCTGCTCCACATCTGCAATTCATTATCCCCTTCTCTGAGTGAAGCCATCCAGGTATGTATGATATGTTACACTTAGCAAATATTACAAATGGGACAGTGGGAGAGAATGACACATTTTTCTGTGGCAGTGAGGGCACGTTTTGGAGTGGCTCACGTGCTCTGCAGGGGAATGTGAACATGACCTCTCCGGCAGGGCTGTGTAAATAAACGAGCGCACACAAGTCGATTTTTAAACACTACCTTTTTCCTATAACCTTAAATGTACGTGTGCCACGTTCTTGTTTCCTCAAGATAAAGAATAGAGAAAGGAGCCATCACCCTCAACGTCCCAACCCTTGCACTCTGAAATTTTTCCACATTGTAGTGACAAAGGAGGCAGCACTCGGCACATCCCAGAATGTGCTGCCAGTGCTCCAAGAGGAGCAGCAGCCAACAGAGCAGGACCATGCCCTGCATCCAGGGAGACAGAACACAGGTGTATTTGCCAAGGCTGCTCCCACAAACTCAGCATCCAAAGGTGCCAGAGACACAAAGGGCATCAGCACAGCACCACTGATTGAAAAATCAGCGTTTTAGCCTTTTTTGCCACCTTGGTATGCAACACTGCCTGCATGAAAGTCTGCTGAGGGCACTCAAAGGAAAAAAAAAAAAGAAAAGGACTGCATTTAAAGAAGCTTTATTCCTTTATATAATTAAAGTTAACTTTTATTTAAAATGTTGCTTTTGATACTTGTACTGCTTTTTAATTCTCAGAAGGTGTTTTAGCTTTGCCCTGGAAATTGTGGCTTTGAAAATCAGCCTGTGGGATACTGGATGCTCAGTTCTATGGCTGCAAAAGGCTGGTGAGGAGCCTTGGAAACTTTTTACCATTGTAACAGAGCAACACATTATAGCAAAGTTTAAGAACCACTACATCCCTGCAGAGACACTCAGTGACAATACAAGTGTCACTGGATATGAGAGCAGGCACTGAAAGGAGAAATCTGTTTACAGTAAACACTTCTGCTTGGAAGTAGGAAACTACAGTGACCTTCTGTTCTCAGAAGAATCGGCATTAAGATGACTAATGGGCCAAGGAGGATTGATTTATTGGGAAAGAATAAAAATTTAACTATATATAGAGCCTGGCTACTCAATTGGCAAGGGAGTAGGTGTGGTAGGAAAGTAACCCTGGAGCTAAAAATAGAACAAAGATGAGGAACAACTCACAGTTGAGATAAGCCAAGACAACAGGCACAAAAGCAGGGGACGTGTACAGCACCAAAGGGAGAAAAGAAAACACTGCAGCCATTGGACAAATCTCGTCCCAGTTTAACCCCACAGCTTAGCACCTGCTGTTCCTAAAACTTTTGGAACGAGAAGCTACAAACATCCACAGCTGAGAATTGCACAAAGGTGAGATCAACCTACATCAGTGTTATATCGAGGCAAATCCTGGAATTTTATGTTGCTAATCCTTATTGAAAGGGTTGGACTTGGCTTGGTTTGTTGATCATTGGTTTGGGTTTTTTTTAACAAAACCCCTGAGCTTAGAGCTACTGAACACTGTCCTTTTCAACTGCGAAACTTCATAGGGCTGTTTTCTTCAGCTGTAATTCTTTTCCCCTCTGTAGAATTGCATCAAGGGAAGTGAGAAAAGACTAGTTAATTTTCCCAGCTATTTAATGAGGCTGGAGCCTTCGTACTACAAAACCTCACTTCTTTTCAGCTCTCTACAGGCAGTCCCACACAAACTCATATTGCTTTTGCTGCCCCACTCTTTCTCCTGGCCCTTCTCTTCACTCAGCCAAAGAACAGTGGAACTTTTTGCCACATCACAAACACCAGAATATCTCAACCTCTAACCACCCCCAGATATCTGTACTTTTCTAGACAGCTCCAAATGATTCCAAGTTTTCACTTCTATCACCAAATGCTCCTGGAAGAACATATTGCTCTTCATTTGATGGTACAGGACAGGTTTTTCAATGAATGCCTAAATTATCAAAGCTTTGCTAGGTATGAAAAAAACCAAAACACAACACAACACAAAACCCCTAAAAGTGCCTTTTGCAGCTTCTCTTTAGAAAGTCAAAGCAGGTCAGTGACAATTCTGAGAGCTGCATTAGCAACAGAAGTAATTACAGGGGACGATTTTGCCAATTAACTTGGACTTGTCTTCCTTTCCTCTGTGCAAAAAATCACAAGCCTTTGCACTTAGAGGATTGATTAAACCTCTATTTTCATAAACCAGTGGGGCCATTACCTGTCATAGCAGTTGAAGTCATCTAACCAGCAGCCTTTCTTCACCAGCTCGATGGAGCCCGAGTTGTTTCTCCAGGAGGCATAGCAGTGGAGCCGCTTGTCCTTCTCGCCCTCGCAGCGCTCCACGCCACTCTGGTTGGTCTTCTCCAGCTCCCAGTTGGCATTGTAATAGATGCACTCCCTTGTCTCAGCCTCCCCATGGCCTGGTCCTGAAAAAGAAATCAACCCCCAGGAACATTCAAGTAAAATCAGCAATAAATCTTAGGAAACACATCTCCACATGGCTGTGTTTTAGGTGATGCGTACATTTGATTGCCTGGGAGCTGAGTAGCTCAGCAGTGTGAGCTTCAGCACAGGTTATTCCTCTCCTCTGGGGTGAGGTGGGGGATGGAGAGGTCAGGTTTGCCTACGGTCACACAGGAGCTCATTGTGAAGTCAAGAGACCAGCTGAGAACTTTCCAGGTCTCCTCTGGACAATGCTTCAGCCTTAGGACCCGAAAAAAGGGGATGCACAAGGCAATGCATTCCCAGTAATGTCTAACCACAGAAATCCTGATTAGGAAAGACAGCTTCCCAGGGTGCTACTTGATGCTTGCTGAGATGTGATGCAGTGGAGTTACTCTCCCTCCCCACCACTACTCTGGGAAACATCACCTAAAAATACAGTTTCTTCCATGGGTAGGATGTAACTGAGCACAGATAATATTCATCCTGCAGAGAAGGGCCAGACCAGTGGCCATTCCTCACTTAGAGCCTGGTTCAGGCTTATTTGGGCAAGGCTCCATATAATAAATGCCATGTTTTTAGCTGCAGTTGACAAGGTTCACTGTGCCTCTCCACTCAAACAAGACCTTCAGCAACAAACTCTGTTCCCCAAACAAGACTGGTCACCCCAAATGGATGCTTGGCCACCACAAACAAAGGAATCTCCATATCCTGTGGGTCTTTCCTGCTTTAGAACTTTGTACCAAAGGACTGTGGAGCTCCTACTGTCCCCAGGGAAACAATTCCCCCATAGCCACCATATGGCAGAACTGAAATACAATTGCAGACACATCCATTAAAACCAGAGTCAAGTAAGGGAACACTGATATCTGCAGGTGACCTCCTTTGTCCTAAACCTTAGAAATCTTCTCTTCGTCTGGAAATACTCTGCTTTGTGGCATTTTGAAGGATTACTTTAAAAGAAAATGAAGAATGAAACAAACACACATCTTGTAAGCAGGCAAACACAAAAGGTACCATGTGCCCTGTACCATGAAGCTGATGATTCTGTAAATCCTGAAATACCCTGCAGCCATCTCTCTTTGGGATTACCCAACCTAAGGCAAGGTCAGGCCTGGCCATTATTTTGATGGATTGCAATCATGGAAAATGTAGGTATCTCAATAAAATAAGTTGACAACTGGGTAGAAAACACAAATAGGTCCCACAGGATGGTAAAATAAAAGTGCTGTGCTCCCAGAATAGCCAGACCTCTGTGAAGGCTAAAACCAGGTTTCTAGATGGAAAACCACAGTTCTGAATATGCTAAGGATGCTGTGTCCAACCTGCTTCCAATCCCAACACCAGGACTCAGCAGTGGGTTATTTTCATGGCACAGAGCACACATCACACTAAGATGTCTTTGCAGGCTGAAGAGGTGTTCAACCCTTCATAACTCTTTTTAAGAAGACTGCTTGATCTGCATCGTGGGAGAGACTGCAAGGGAGTAGGGGTATGAGAATGTCATAAAGCAGACTTCTGAAACTGGAAATTATATTCAAAGCACACACGAACGAGAGCTCAATTTCAGTAGCACCTGCAGGTTTTATCAGCGCTTGCAAAGCTCCATCAGAGTTTTCCTCTGACAAGTTGCTTACAATAATGAAAACAACCTACCAATATCCCTCAACACAGAACAATGTCAATATTGACAGTCCTTGTTAAAGCCTTGATATTTGTTCTCTTGGTACTTACACTGTGCATTTTTAGGGCAGATTAAGCATTTTTGCTAAATACTGGTTAAATCAGCAGGAAAGCAAAAGAGCTTTTTCTTGTGTGCGGGGGTGGAGGGTGATATCTTTTTTACTTGGAAAGAATAAATATCTTAACTTCACAGAATCATAGAACGGTTTGGATTGGAAAAGACCTTTAAAGGTCATCTTGTCCAATATCCCTACAATGAGCAGGGACATCTTCAACTAGACCAGGTTGCTCAGAGTCCAACCTGACCTTGAATACTTCTAGAGCCACCACCTCTGTGGACAGCCTGGGCCAGAGTTTCACCACCCTCATTGTAACAAGTCTACCATTGCAACACAGCTACCAGCTGGTACCTGACACCTAATCCTCACTTATCACTTTCTGCACGACTCCTGGAAATACACTTTGTAATATCATTTTCATCATCTCAAACTGAGTATTACTTTTGACCAAGGCAGAATTTTTCTCTCCCTCCCCAACTCCACCTTCCAGAAAGCTGGGAGGTTTAATGAACCTTTTCACTGGAAAGCAGCCCCAAAATCTAATCCTAGCTCAGCCATCATCATGTGCAACCCCAAGCAATATCTCATAGGCTGCGTTTTCTCCGCCTGCAACAACGGTCAAGGCAATGCACAGAGCTGCAGTGAGATTTGATATTTCCACTGAGCTTCAGAAAGGGAATGTTGAAAAGATGTGAAGCAGGAGCTGTATCGGATCTGGGACCAGCAAACCGAGGCTGCTAAATCCTGTGTTGAGCCCAGGCTCCCTTCCCCCAAGGCAGTTGTCTTTTCTGGAACAAGTTTCAGCTGAAGACTAAGAGCTGCTTGCAAACACGCAAACCCAACTCTGCAAACAGCAACCGCGCCAGGAAAAAGGCCTTTCCCAGTTTTCCCCCCGCTGTCAAAGTTTAGATGATTTGAATAAAAGCGTGTATAAAGTTTTGGATGACTAAATAGATGTATACTTTCTTTATAACAGCTCCTAAGGATGCTTGCATTAAGAAGACACTTTAAAAATCTGCGTGTTTGTTATCTGCTTTCAGATCTCTTTAAAAGCCATTTGGTAGGATCCTCGCCCCGCTGGGTGCTCACGACTGCAAGAAACCCTTCTGTTTGTACCCAAGATGGTCTCAGCAGGAAGGGGCACGGCTCCAGGCCTGGGTATTAATTTACCTGCTGCTTTAGCTCATCAAGAAACACTCACACCTTGCTCTGTAATGGATCATGCAGAGACCAAAGTTTGCAGCTAACTGCCTGCTCTGCACTCTCCACGGTAAAACCCTCACTGAACAAAGGGGGGGAGTCAAAACAGGGCCTTGTCCCTTTGAGGGAGAAAGGTGGTGACTAAGAGAAGGAAATCTGAGCTTTGCTCCTGAATCCCCAGGAAGCCATGTAGTTTTTCCTGCCTCCTCTTCCCACCCTGGGCAATGGATACCCCCAAGACCACTGTATGCCTGTAAAACACACTGAGCGGGACACTGAGCAATGGTTTTAAACTGAAAAAATAGTTAGATTTGATATAAGGAAGAAATATCTTTTCTCAATGAGGGTGATAAAACACTGGAACAGGTTGCCCAGGGAGGTGGTAGATACCTCATCTCTGGAAACATTTATGGTCAGGTTGGACAGAGCTCTGAGCAACTTGATGTAGTTGAAGATGTCCCTGCCCACTGCAGGGGAGTTGGACTAAATGCCCTTTAAGGGTCCCTGCTAGCCCAAACTATTCTGCTAAGTGACCTAGGCATGGATAACCATATCCTGCTTCTCATTTCAAGTTGCAAGAAGAATCAGAGAGTGTTCCCCAAAATATGTGCACGGAGAGCTTTTCTCCTTTCACACAGCTGATGCATCAGCACAACAAGGACTTCACTGGGCTCCCCTGTGCTCCCAGCAGTTCAACCTGGCTCAAGAGAAGTGTTGTACCAAACCTGAGCATCTGACAGGAGGGACACCATTAATTCTGGCCAAAAGAGCCTTTCCTGAAACAAAAATCTTTCAGTGCAGTCACAAACCACAGCCTGAGACAGACTGAAGGGGCTGTGTCCCCATAGTCCTGCTCTCCTCCTCACAATGCTCTTGTCATCTCCCTCATAGCAGCCTTGGTATGTAGGAAAGCTCCTGAGCTTCTTCATTTGATGGCACTGCCTGGTAACACCCTGCTCATGCAGGACAGAAAATAAACATCCCAGAGAACTGCTTGGCTTTTGGCAGCAAATCAGTGGGACTTGGGTGCAATCAGATATAAAACCTTTGCTAAGCAAGTGTTTGAAGATCTCTGTTGGAACCTGGTCTCATTCACTTGGCTCCCATTCCTCTCCTACCTAAAGCCTATTCCACTAGCCAAAATGCAAAATTTGGGAAAAAAAAGTTGCAAAGCAGAAGCATGGATGTGGGGCAGGAGCACGGACATGGGGCAGGAGCACAGCATCCCCAGCACTGCATCCCACTATCAGCCCCAGCTCTCTCCATGGAAAAGAGCCTCGTGTCAGCAGCCAGGCAAAAACAATCAGCGTTTTAATACCACAATCCACAAATAGTCATTTAAGCAATAAAGCCTGAAGTCCTGTTTGAAATCAAAGTCTAAGGAAGAATCAGGCTTTGCAGGAGCAGATGGGTTTCTGGCATCCCACTGCACCCACCCAGAGCTTCGGGGATGACGCAGCGTGGCTTGTCCTCAAACAAAAGCTGCACAGAAATCCCTTTACACAAAATACCAAGCCCAAATAACTCCCATAGATCATGAGGGCAGAGGGAGGCTACCCAGCATCACCCATTTTTGGGGTGGAAATCAACTTTTTGACCTCAGTCCTGAGGAACTGTCATTACGCTGATTCCCCTGGGTTAATTTTGTGCTCCAAATGACTGAAGCACCTCTAGGTTTTTGCCAAGCAGGACCCCCAGCACCCATCTGAGGCACATAATGATGGGAAGAGCAGTCGAGGCACCATGCGACAGGGAAAGACCTCTCGCCTCTACTTGGGAGTTGCAAGGCACAGAGGGAGCTCATTAAAAACAGATCCTCGTGAACTGAAGGACTTTGGCTTGCTGAGACATGGGACCTTGCTGCTGATCTGAAACTAAACCCTGCTCTCCTAATTTGAGTCGCTGACAGATCACTGAGGCTGTATCATTATCCAACAGCTTCTAAATTATAGCCAAGATCCAGTGTAGCAACTCCAGGTCTAGGTGTTAGCAGCTGCTGGGCTCCTAACTCATAATTAGATACATAGGGAATATCTTCCCCAAAGCTGAAGGCTGCTGTAAATCTCAGTTCTTTATCTCTGCCTGTCCCCTTTTGAAAACCTAAAATGAAAGTATATATGAAAAGATGGGATGTGTCAAAATAGTCTGCATAAACACTGAGTGATTTACCAGACAGTCTGTTTGCCTGACTGTCAAAACCACCGGGCTTTATATATGAAACAGTGTATGCAGCTGAAGTTATTTGCAAACAGTTCGTTATGTCCCTATATAGCTATTTGTACATGTAATTTTATAATATAAAATGGCAGAGATTGTACACTGAATTGGGGTAATTGCCCTCTAATTTGGAGGGTAATTGCGTGTAGCAATTAAGCAACTGTGGATGCATTCTTGCAAGTGTGATTATGGAAGTCGGGCCCTTTGTTTGAGGTTTGGATTTGCTTTCAAGATTTCTCCCTCAAACCATGGCAGGGGTGAGCAGAGCTGGGAAATCAGAGGCTGCTGGGTGCTCACCTTGCAGTGCAGCATCTGCTGGGATGAGCCCCTTCACCCCCTTCCCAGGGGATGCTAAACCAGCTGCCTCCAAATCCACAGCTGCATTTTGGCACGCCCTTCAGTGGGGGACCACAATCTAAGCATTTGTGGAGCACTCTCGGAGGCACTGGTGGGGAGGGAAAAGCAGGGAAAGAGAGCTGCTGCCTCCCAGCTCTCCCTCTCCCAGACACCTGCCCAGAAATCACGTGCAGGACTGCAAATTAAAGAATTTCAAATAGTTGTTGCTAGAAACTCAAAATCAAGCCAGATGAAGGCTTGCAACTGGGAATATTTGGAAAATGTTGCTCTGGAGAGACCACCCAGTTGCATCTCTACAGAACGAGTGTGTGATTCCTAAGCCTTGCTCCAGCATGTATTCCCCATGTGGGGTGATTTCATTCCTGCTGTACTTAAATAATAGGGGTGAAATACATTTTTAGGCAAAACATCAAACTCGTGATGACATCTGTGGTTAAGCATGCAATTGTACACGAGGATTTGAAGGCTTGTTGCTCTTGTCCCCTGCTCTTTCACAAAAGTCTTTAAACAACAGCAGAAACAAGGCTGGCTCTGTGACTCTGCAGAGCTTCTTTCTGAAGCCAACACTTCGCCCCACCTTTGGGGACCTCCGTGGCCAGTGTTTGCCCAGGCAGAGATGCTCCATCCAACCAGCTGGATGCAGAGATGGCTAATTAGAAGCCTCTACTATTGCAAAATGATTTGGTTCTTAAGCCAGATCAGGTAAATCTGGGCGCAGACAGCACTGAAAAAGCAAAAGTGTAATGCCAAGGAAAGATATTACTTGGAATTTTGTTTTCTGTCAATAGATTTGGCTTATCCCACAGTAAAAGAGCTCCAAGTTTTGGAGTCAATCAATGGCTGTTAATCTATTATCTCAGCATATATTGCCATGGTAACCTGCAGTGATGCCATTGACAACCACTCTCAAAAGGACAGGAGGCTTTAAGTCATTTTCTTTTAAAATTAAAACAGGAACTTTAATATTAAGAAATATATCCTCACTGCTCACCAGGGATGACAACTCAGGGCTTCTATATTCACACCATGACTCACACTTCACAGCTTCCACGGACATCTGTGTAGCAACCCCCCCTCCCATATATCTCTTTTTTAATTTGGGTTTAAGTCAGTAAACGATAACAAGGAAATTATTCCAAAGAATTAGATCTTTATTACAATTTTCCCCCAAACTGACAGCAAAACCTATTTTGTAAAATATAAGGATTCTGTTTTAGGAATTAGGAGCTATGGGAAAGGATGCAGTAAAGGTTTAATACTTCTGAATAATTTCCCTGGTATTTTAAGTCAAATGGGTGGGTAGGAAAAGGACATGGAGAAGGACATGGAGCATCCCAGCTCCTCACAAGTCCACAAAACCAGACAGATTCCTGCAGAGCCAAGCGAGATGACAGCAACACTCAGCTGAGTGAAACACTGAGTGTACACACACACATACATGCACATGGAGCTGATGAGATTAATCTCTTGGCCCAAAGGGGAGGATCTCTCAGGAAAAGGTTTAGTAAATCATTCCTCTGGCCAGGCAGAGCAATCCAAGGAGGTTTGGCCAGGTCACCGGCTGGCCTGGTGTGCGGCAGGACAGAAATGTTGCCAGCAGTTAATCAATTTTTGGAAGCAGAGCATTTTTGACTTGAACTCAGAGGGTTATTTCTATATTTTATTTAAAGAAGAGATCATTTTAGTTATCCATTAGAAAAATCCTATTTTGTATCATTTCAGTTAAGGACGAAGCCAAAAATGTAATTACATTTCTCTGTTCACATCACTAACTCTATCTGTCTCCCCCAAAAAGATTTTAGTTCTTTAATAAAACCATCAGGGAGATCAATCAAAAGCATTTAATGCTGTGGTGCTTCTGCAGTTCATGTTTAAATGCAGTTTGGGTCACAAATGAGGCAATTTAGACAGCAGAGCTCAAACTGGATTAGTAGTAACACAAAAAAAGGCCTAATTTCTTTGTCTTTTTTGGTTTTTTGGGTTTTTTTCTGCACACATACACACCCTTCAGCGACACCCAAGAGAATGAAATCAAAATCAAGCCAGCCCCAACAAAGTCACAGACCCAAAAAGGGCACTGCTGCTGCCCACCTGCCTGCACACGGCGTGGGGTGGAGGAGAGCACGAGAAGCTGCAGATCACTCATCCAAACTCCCAGAGCTGCTCAGCTGCTGCCTGTCTGTGTGTGACCATCCCCAGGGATGCCACCTCAGGCAGCATCTCTGAAATGATGCTCCTCCATCCCCCCAATACACTAGAAGACACCTCCTGGCTTCCTTTACACTGTTACACCAAGAAAATTACTTGCTCCACAGAGGAATTCCATAGTGGAGAAGTTGTGTTTTCTCCCCCAGACCACAAGTTTCCAAACAGGCATATAGTTATCAAATTTTTTCCCTTGAATTTGAGGTGTGCATTTATAAAAGCATTAAGTAGGCCATTTATTTGGCTTGTAACAGCAGGGACTACTCTTCAGCATGAAAAATGGCCCCTTGTGGGCTGAGCACTCTGCACACAAGCTACCAAGAAGGTGTCTCAGCAGCCAAACTTTGCAATCTCTGTAACGGAAAATATTAAAGCTTAATTGCAAGATTAAGGTATTTCCAACTGCACTTCTGAAAAATCAAATAGAGGGCAAGTCTTGACCAGATGCCACAAATCACTAAGTAAAATATGCAGCAAGTTCTGAAATGACATTTAGAACACAATCATTTGTTCTTTCCCATTCTCCTCGGGAACCAGCATGGGGTCTCCAAAGAGCATGGGAGGAGGAAGTGAAATCACGTACATTCGTAAATATTTTCCCCACACACATCGAAGTTTTGAAAAGCTTTCAGAGCAAGCCTAAAAAATTAATTTCCTTCCAGGCAAAGGAGCAAGGGTGTGGGAGCATCTCCTTGTAGAGTGCAGAGGTTTAAGGAACAGCAATAATCATGTGGTGATGCCTTTCCCAGCTCTTTCACGTGCATCTGCTCCATCCCACTGTCCTCATCATCCCATGCCACTGCCACCAGCAGAAATGCTTTTCAGAACTCCTGATTTTTAAGGTCTTCTCCAGGGAGAGAGGGATGTGTGTCCAACACAGCATAGCACACCTGGTGTGCCACAGAGAGCTTCAGTACCCAAACAGCAGCACCTCAATTCATAATCTACACAGGGTCCTCACAGATTTATCAGCAGGGACATTTCAAATATGCTTTAAAATGTGCTGAGTCTACTAAGATTGGGCCCCAAGTGCTTTTCTATTGATTCTGCTTGACATTTCCAAATACCACAATTCCAAATTTAATTCACTGGTAATTGGAAAAACTGTAATGCATGTAAATGGACAAGAAGATGTGGGAAGTCCAAAAGGTCAAGCATCAGGAAAACGTGTCCCCAAGAATTAAATGATGCTTGTTTGTGTTCCTGTCACCCTCTTCTGCTTGAATAATCAAAGCTTGGAGTTGAGCAGTTTTCTCAGCAGGATGGAGGAAGAAAGGCAATAAAAAACCACAACCACTCTAAACCATGGAACCGGTTCAAAAATCACTGTTTTAAACCCCATCATTGACCAGAATTCAAATACACCATAGAGATGACTCACTTAATCAGCAGATTACATGAGCAAGTGGGAAACTCAGGGAAGGATTAATTTTGAAATGCTCTCAGTGGAAGAAGATTCTCTCTACCTAGAAATCAAGTTTCTAACATTACCTTTCTGCTACATCAAAGCTTCTCCTTGCCAGCCAGTTGAAGGGGAGGAAGTGGCAGAGAGAAAGTCTTACAGATGACTAAGTTCAAACCTCAGTTCCAGCATGATGATGGCTGGTTGTTGGCAGATGCCAACTGGTGTCTCTTCTTTATTCACCTGAGAAAAGCAAACATCTGCTTCAGAGGAACCAAGGGCTTCAGTGACAAGAAATGGTGCAGGACCATGCAGGGGATGCTTGCCCAGCTCTTTGCACAGAGCTCTGAGCGGCAGCAAAGCTCAAGAATTCACTGTGTTGATTTGAAATCAAGCCCTTTTGGGCAAAGACCATTCATGTACTATACAAAATACACTATGACAAATTCCCCCTATTTCTCCATGTTCTAGAGAATAAAACATGCACATTTTAGCTGCCAGCCTGACCTGCATTCCCCCCAGCACATGAGCAATCACCGACGGTCTCACACCCTGGTGCATTTCAGCTCAAAGGGTAAGAACATGATGGAAGTGCAGTGCACAAAAAAGCACAAGCACAATTTATAGCCAGTCTCACTCTGATGAAGGACAAGCATCCATTACCACATCCCAAGCAGAGATTCCTTCATCCAGCCCACACCAGTACATGTGAAAATACTTGATAACTCCTTGGTGCAAGGGAGACCTTTTGCATTACACTCTAGACCTTCAGGTCGTGCAAGGTTTGCAGAAGAAACCATTGACTTTTAAAAAGCTCTTTCCCTGTGTATGCTGGTATTTCAAGAGTTAACAAGCCAGCAGAACCTAGGCTGAAAGAGAAGAGAGGCAGGAAAAAAGCAACTCTCTGGCCCTTGCAATCACAAACTAGCCCTAAGCCCTCCAAAAGGAAGTAAAGACATTCCTAAAATTCTTTGAGGATGAGAAGCAAGTTGCCAGCCAAATCAGAAGTCCCTTTCTCCAGTCTTTATGCTCTTAATGGCAAATCCCACATGAGCAATTTAAAGAGCCTCTTTTACAATGGAATTTTCTCCCAGGTGGCTACAGCACATCTAGGACTTGTCTCATGTTTACAGAAACGTACCTTTCTCCTTTGAGTCTATTGAAAAAAGCTGCTGTCAAACGACCCGAGGAAGGAATGTAGCACAACCCAATACCATCATGCAATTTCCAGTGATTGTTTCTGTTACAATAATGAAAGGCACGGAAGAAACGGCTGGATAACTGCAGTGATTCTCTAAAGTCAAGTAATAAAAGAGATGCTGAAGAGATTTTATGTAAAGGGGCATGGGGGGAAATAAAGTCACCTATTAGCTTTCATTTTGATTACATGCATTCACCAGCATCCAGATCTCACTTTGAAATAAAAATGGTTTTGAGGAGATTGTCCCAGGAAATGGAAATCCTGCCTGTTTCTCAGGTGGGAAGCAATAAAATAACTGTGTGCTCTGGGACAGATCTTTTCCTTCCCAGTTTTCTCACACCATAGGAAGACTAAAACACTTTGGACCACAGAGCACACATGGAGTGAAAGAAGAGCTTACCCCACATCGAAGCTTTCTGGATGGCATGAGCTCAACAGCTCCACCCCAGAAACTGGGAATATTCCCTTCCAGTTCAACTTTCTATTTAGAGGCTCATTCCCATGGTGACCAGGCTCCAATATTACGTAAAAAAAGCATAAAGTAATATTCTAAGATTCAGCACAGTACTCCCAACTTTCCTGACCTTGGATAGGTGGGGATCTCCACTAGCACCATCTCTGATGCTGCTCCCACATAATTAGATGCTGATGTAGGAGAATAGGGAGATGGGGGTGCCCTTGTCTGGGCACTTTAAGAGACACCACAAGTATTTAGAGGGATTTATCTCTGGAAATACAATAAGAATCCAAAACAGGAGAAGGCTCCAGGAAGATCTTACTGCAGCCTTTCAATATACAAAGGAGGTTTACACAAAAGGTGGAAGAATCTTTCTTACCAAGGACTGTAGTGATAGGACAAGGAGAAATGGCTTTAAACTGAAAGAGGATAAGTTTAGATTAGGAAGAAATTCTTTCCTGTGTGGGTGGTGAGGCACTGGAACAGGTTGCCCAGAGAAAATGTAGATGCCCCATCCCTGAAGGTGTTCAGTTTGGATGGGGTTTGGAGCAACCTGATCAATGGAAGGTGTCCCTGCCCATGGCAGGGGGGTCGGAACAAAAGGATCTTTAGAGGTCCCTTCCAACCTAAATCTTTTGAACGCTCCTTCATAACCTGTAACATGACCATTTTAAGCTGCAGTTAAACCCTCTCCTTTCACCTCAAGAGCATCATCAGCAAGATGCAATAATCACTTGTTTTGGCCCATATGCTCCAGCTGGAAGATGGCAGAGGTGCCTGCAGGAACGTACACACAGAGGAGCAGCAGCTATAGAGAGATGAGCAAACTACAACCCCAAACACATCTTCTCACTGCCTCCCCCTGCTCAGATTTACCTGGGGACACAGGCATGCAAACTACTCCCACCTCTGGAATAAAAAGGTACTTTATGTGACACTACTGTACACTCCTGTTAATCAGCAGGAACAGAAATGGAAGACATGCTACCACTAAATTCCATTCTTCACTAAAGAAAATAAAAAGTTCCCAAGGCAATGTGAAAACCTTCACAGTGACAGCAGCCAGTTGAGCAATAAAACCACTAATCTCCCCACTAGGTTTGAACACATGGAGTGCTCTTCAGCCAATTTCCCTGAACTTTGGTTAGGCATTGCAGGCATCTGAGAAGAGCAAACAAAGCTTTTGATAACTTTTTGGAGGGTGCAGGACCATCAGCTTCCATACCAACAAGCAGGTGAACACACCTGCCCCAGGCAAGGCAGCAGCACAGACAGGAATCCCTCCACCTTTATATCTTTCTTAGGGAACAAAGATAAGACTGTAGGAAAGTGTCAGCCCATGCTGCTTGAACACATTTTCCATGGGCATCATGTCACAGCTCAAGCATTTCAATATAAACACTTTAGTACAGGATTCACTGTCTTTAACACCACAAGCCCAGGAAAACATAACCTACAATTCTAGCTACATCCTGGGAGCTCTGGTGAACACTGAGAGATGCACTCTTCTTCATGCTGAATTAAAACTGGAGAATAAAACTGCTGATCAACCTCCTCCATCTCTATGACAGCCTCTACTTTGCAGGAGTGAGGCAGCTGCTGAAGAGTGAAACAAGTGATGAAGGGTGAACCAGTGACAGCTGGTGAGATCCAAGCTCAAAGCACACCTGCAGAAGGCAGTTCCTCACCCAAAGGGCAGGTAATGTGGGAATCACAATCTTCTCAGAAAATTCCCCATAATGTTTTAAGAAGAACCACATGCACTTTCTTGTTCTGCCTTTCCTCCCCAGGCATCTTTCACCAAAAGATGGGGTCAGACCACCGGGCTGGGTGGGCTTTTGTTCCAGCCTAGTCTGGCCATTGTCCAGTTCTATACTGCATGCCTTCAACCTAAAAACATCATTTAAAAATAATTCAAATGTCAAAAGATCCAAGCAGCTACTGGCCAACCAAATGCTGTATGTTATTGACTGCAACTTTGCTCTTGATTTCCATTCCCACCCATCCAGACAGCCTGCATTTCTTTTCATGTTGGGATTTGAGGAACTCAATCCCTCTGAACAACTGCCCTGAGCCCAGAAGTGCCATTTGGAGCCAACAGCTGCTGAGAGAAGAACACAAAGTCCTCTTCCTGCCAGAGTCCATCCCTGCTGCCCTTGCAACCATTTCCCAACAGACACAGATTTTGCACAGCCTTTTTGTCTCTTTGCTGGTATTTTCCATCTTAACAAGTTTTTAATGTTTTATGTAGCAAGGATGCCCCTGCCATTTAAAGAGGGAAGCATGCAGTAGTAATTATTCATTAACAACACATCATAAGTGACCTTTACACTGAAGCAGAGGAAGCCACGTGCCTGCCTGGCTGTATTCTAGAAGGGCTAAGGGTTTCAAAGGGAGTAAATATTTTCATGCAGGATAGGCAGCCCAAGCTGTCTTGAAAAGGTGCCTCATTCTTGAGAGAACAAAAAAATGTTTAAAATGTCTCATATTAAGTATCCACAAGTCACTATACAGTTTTGAAAAATCTAAGTGGGAAGGAGAAGTCACCATAGTGCTTGGTCCAAGCTGGCATCTCACAACCCCCTTTCAACTCAGCATAGTGAGAAATGAACATTTTGTGTTCCTTGGCATATAAAGAACAATTTCTAGACAGGACAACTAATGGGGATTAGCTGTCTTACCATGAAATATGAAGGGTATTGGTATTTCTACTGAAAAGTAATTCAGCAGATTGAATCAAAATCCAAGGCACACCCAACAAGCCCTGCAGCAAGAGCGGGAGCCCTTTGTTTGCAGCAGCTGTTTTAGTGGGATACGCAGGTTAGTTTTGCTCATACAAGCCACACATCCCTAAAGCAGCAAAAATATAAATGCTGGGTTTGCAGAAGGAGGTTATGTAGCTCTTTTATTCCTGGAAGAGAACGAGTCCCATCTTTGGGTTGCTGTTTCGGGTGTACATGGATGAACGTAGGAAGCAGAGCACCATACAAGCAAGTGAGAAGCAGAGCCAACACACACACACAGAATCCAGGCACCAGAATCATTAGCAAAGCAAAACTAACGTACATCACTTTATGCATGATTACATTTTCAAAAGCAAAAAGTGTTAGGAAATATTTTTGAAGACAGTCAGTAATGTTCTGCAAGAACCGCTGACTCAGGCCCTTGATCTGGCCGTTTAGCTGATGACTGGAAAACAGCCCTGGCTATGTTTATTCTTTAGACAAAGTCCAGCTAAAAATGCATCCAGGCTTAAATAATCTGTGTAACAATGATCTCAAAACCCCAAATACAACACTGCATTGCATGCAGGTTTCCCAACAGGACAAAGCATTGTCAGGACTCACACCCAGCTATCCGCTTTCGATGCACAGTCTCCCAACACGGCGTTTTCATCTTTAGACCACTCTTGGAAGCAATGCACTATTTCATTTTCATTTGCATTTCAATATGGCCCCAAGGGCTTAACATACATCTGGTCCTCACTGTGTTAAGATTCTTCCCAAACACCATATTGCCTAAAGATGGTGAGACAAAGGATGTGCTGCATTTTGAGCAACCTCACGCGTCGGCTCTTGGCCAGAACAGTGAGCAGCACATCCTGCATCCTACCTCGTTCCACTTTGCAGATCTCCATGCCAGCACTGCTTCACAAAGAGCAGCAAATGTCACCATCCCAGTTATCACAGGTGGGGAGAGCCGGAGGAGGAGGCACAGCTCCAAGCTCAAGGTTATACATCGAGTCAGGAACGAGCCACCAGGAATATTTGACTCATCCATGTCAGAAGATCCCAAACTTTCCATGTTACCTAAACAACAAAAGCCTAACAGAAGATACTATAACGGGTCTGCTGAGCACAGCTTGGGAACTACAGATCTCCCATGCAGGCTGGGAGCTTTTTATCCATCACCTTGCTCTGAGTGCTTCCCTCTCTTCTATCATACAGCCCACCCAGCAGCAGTTTTGCACCCATCATGCCTATCACCTTCAGTGGGAGAGGACTTCGTATATATGACATTCATACACTTGTACAGTATTACTATTTAGGATCTGTGAGCTCTCCCAGAGAACAAAATGCTGCTTTTTTTCCCCACTGAGGAGTATTTTTATTCACGCTTTCAGTGTCTCCCGCCCCAATGCTGGCCCTAATTCCCCTGGCACAACCACCATCCTGGGGCTGAGCACAGGCAGAGATGATAAATGAGACCAAGTGCCTCAGACCAGCCATGCAGCTAATTAACCCTCTCTCCTTTTCACAGAGCTAGGGTTGGTCACGTAGATTTTGTTTGTGCCATCCAGGGGACTGGCAGTGGGGAGATGGTACCTGCTGCCTGGAACAGGGTCAGCATTTGGCTGCTGGTAAGCAGAGAACTGCAGACAGGAGGATTCTCAGACCCATTTTAAAATCTTCTTAAAAGAGGGCGCTGCCTCCCAGTCGAGCCAGCAGCACAAGCCTTGCCAAGATGCTGAAGCTTGCAGGCGCTCACTTTTCACATCAGTGTTTACTCCTACCCAACCACCCGCATGTCCCAGCCCATTCCCAGCCTCCACCACCGACTGCTGAGCATCCTTTTGGCACAGGTGTCTTCAGAAAGGGCTCACTGGCATGGAGCATAAGACACTTACCTCTCCATATGTAAAATAAATATATAATTTTCGAAGCAAGGACACCAATCAAAGAGCACAGGATGCAGCACAGTGACTCATGAAACCAGCAAAGTAGTAACTTGGCTGCATCCATGCCCGCACAGGGCATTCTGCATCTCCTCCTATAATTAGTCCTTCAAATGCTAGAGGGGAAAGGAACAAATTCAAAGAGGTTTCACTTCCCAATTATTCACATATTTCCAAATCAAATGGTTGTCTGTCAGAGAGCAACATGCCATTGCCCTAGGATATCAAAATGCAAACTGAAAAGTCTCTCCAGGAACAGGATTTGCTTTCATTACATTTATATCACCTAATTCATTTTAAGATTATATATAATTAGTCTCTCCCTCCCTTCCCCACCCCAATCCAATATACTCTCCTTAGCAATTTCAGAACATGCCACACATGCCAATGGCACTTCTAAGGCAGCAGTCTCTTGCCTTTCAAACCTGGAATTTTAATTTCTTTTTTCAGTATTTTCTTTCTTTGAATTGCCAAATCTTTCAGGTGTGCATCAGTACCAATCTGCCTCCACAATATTTTTATTTTAATTTTTTTCTTTTTGAAGCAAACACCTCTAAGGAGCTTTTTATCTTTACTCTTTGTTTGCCTTCTGACTATCTGAGATTTCAGTCTGCCATCCCTAATGTTTCACAGCCATTTTCCATCACCATCAGACTCTGTGCTACCTTCATTTGAATGTCTCCATCTTCATTTTAAATCCTCCTGATTCCAGCAGGTAAACCTGCTGTAAGGTTTAATTGAGAAAAGGCCAAAGTGCCTGGATCACTTCCCCACCAACACATTATTACAGCATTGCTCCCAGCAAGGATGCAATTTTCTTGAATCATGGGATGGTTTGGGCTAGAAGGGACCTTAAAAATGTTCTCATTCCAATCCCCTGCCAAGGGCAGAGACATCTTCCACTAGACCAGGTTGCTCAGAGCCCAGTCTGGCCTGGCCCTGAATACTTCCAAGGATGTGAACTAGAAAAAAGTGAGCCCACTCATCCTGTAAAAACTCCCAGCTAACACACGGGGAAAGTCCTGAGACAGGCAAGTGTATTCTGACCAGATGTGAATATAAAAGAATTATTTCATTATTGTTAATCTTCTAATAGGGAAGGAGGAGGATCTTTCCCCAAGAGGGAGAGATGGTGTTTGCTGCTGCTTCCTGCTCTGCTCCACCCTTCTGCTGAGATTTCCGTGAATTTAGGGGGAAAAAAATCACATCAATCATCAACCGCTGTAGCACAGATGATGTTGGAGCTGGATGAAAAGCATCCCATTTCTACCAGAGGTGAAAGAGCACATTATGAAATACCAGGAATCTGCCTGGGGTGTCACTGCCGTCATCCCAAACCACACGTTAACTGAGATGAAATCGAGTGTTCCCCTACGGCAAGAAGATGCCACAGGGCTGTGATGAGTCTCAACAGTCCAGGATCCCACAGCATTTTACTGCTTTGCACATTCAGCTGCAGCCTTGTACCTCTTCTCTTCACCCTTTTGAAACAATGGATTTTTGGTTTCTTAAGCAACGAAACAGAGAAATCAGTTTTGAGAGCTTCTTCCGCTTTGGAAAAACTACTTTATACAAAAACCCAAAAAACAAGGGATATTTCACCCAAATTCCACATGTGTCCTGGGCAGCTGGAGCTTGGATCAGCTGTTTAGCATCAGGGCTTTGAGCCCTCTAAATGACCAAGAGGAAAACACCAGAGCTGTTAACTCAGTTAACTCACAGCCCTAAAGGCAACACCAGGGTGAAGATGGGCTCATTTTATCACAGAATAAAGGTGAAGGCAACCTCAAAGGAAGGAGCTGCTCTGTGCTGAAATAGGGACCAGTGTTAGCAGGCAGGGTTGTCTGAATGTATAAATACCCAAAGCAAAAAAAAGCATCACAACCCTTCTCATGGAAAGAGAAGGAAAGAATGAAAATAAAAAAAAAAAAATCATTATTTAACTCTATCAAGGAGAAATGTGGCATCCTGCACAGCTTCCAGGAATCTAAAATCCCTTCATCCTGCCCAGTAACAATGGTGCTGGGTGTGAGGACATCGGGGACTGCCAGCCTGTCTGGGATCACCGGCACAGTGCCAGCTGCACAGGCAGGGAGAGGATGAGGAGGCAGCCTGGTGTGGCAACTTCTGCTGCTGTGAAGGCACCCTGAATGCACCTCAACCCCTGTGAGCTGGGAACTTCTCTCCCTACCCCAGAATCTGTCCAAAGGAGTCAGGAAGGAGAGTTTCTGGTTTGGCATGTCCACATACACAGACAAGCACCAAGAGAGGAGGGGGTGATGGAGGGGTGAGGCAGCCTGGCTTGGGCACACTGAAAAGGGAAAGTACAGTGATAACTTACACCCACCATAGATTTATGTGGGTTTTTTAGCCTAATGAGTTCCCAGAATCACTTTGAAAAATTCCTCATCTCCTCACACGACCCTCAGTGCAAACGAGTCCTGCAGAGCTGCCTGTGACAAGAGCTGGCTAACTCAGAGCAGGCCTCGTGCCAGCACCCCAGAAAATGCTGCTTTGAAAGGAATTTTGATTAACCTTGCTGCTTTTAAAACACTGATCAAGATCAGGAGCACCAGCTCTCAATTCTGTATTTTCCAACTCTTTTTACTTCTTGTTCTTCAACATTAAAACCACTTATTCCCCTCACTGCAATTCCCCAGTAAGTCCCAGCACCTTATTTCCAGATTCACAAGATGCACACCTTTGACTGGGAAGCAAAAGTGCTGTTTGTTATCCCTCCCTCCTGGCTGATCCTCAGGTATGACTGACATATCATCTGCAAGGGATTTTCCACATCATGGGTTCCCTCTTACCACTGTAGCAGCTGAGTGCTGCCTACAACAGGTTCGTGGCTTGTGCACACATGGAGCTGTTCCAGCAGAGCTGCTCAGGCTCCTGCTCCTTCTCAGTACTCACAGGCGAGAGTGTTTACCCTGAAATAATACTGTTTTGTTTCAATTTAGCTTCGTGGATATATTGCAGTGAAATAAAACAGATTAAAAATTAATCTCCACTCCAGATTAGGAATATCTAGATGGATGAAGCCATTTGGGAGCAGCTATTTCACATTAAATTCATATCGTGTTTTAATTTCAACAGCTCATGTGACCATATCTGCAGCAGGCACTTCCCAAAGCTGCAGTGCTAAAAAGCAGGGAAGCTATTGAGTTCCTGCAGATGGTTTCTCCATTCAGGAGCTAGTAACACTTTAAACCAGGTAGGCAAACATGGGGTGTGCTGAGCCAGAGCATTACAACAGCAGTCCAAAGAGCTCTGCCCAATGCAGCATCCAAGGAGCTGTTGGCAGCAGCGCGAGGCAGGTTCGTGTCACTGGAGGAAAGCCTCATGTGGATGTCATTTCAGTGGTGATTTCACTGACAACCCACCTTCCTAGAGACTCAGAGTCACTCAAGAACTCAAAGAGCACAGCGCTCAGGACAGGGACACCTTCTCCATTGCATTTGTTGTTTTAGCATCAAGACATGCTGGTTGCATCCAAATTCCCATATTCCTGCCTTGTCCTCTTCTGCAGGGCACCCTCTTGCTCATCATCTAGGAGAGTTTGCAAACCAGAAAGCCACTGCCTTGATTTTTTCTGTACTGGAAATCTCACACGCAGCTCCAGGGATGCCCTCTGTGTCTCCCTGTGCTGAAGCTGCCTTGGATGGGGGTCTTCACTTCTAAGAATGATCACCATAATGGCAAACATGCTGAGAGCTGCTGCAGAACAGAAATTATAAGTCTTCAGGAATGCTGACTATCTGCTCTCCACAAAATCTTTGTTGTAAAAAGCTGCAGACAGAAAGATCAAAGCACGCGTGGAAGTCCCCATGGACCTGAGCAACTCCAGGAGGTGTTTTCAAGTGCCTCAGCAGATATTTCCCTTGGATTCTGGAAGAAGGGCTGAGTAAATATCCTTGCTTTTGGGAAATCTCCCCTTGCAAACCATCCACCTAAGGGATGGCAAGACCTGAGCTCACTGCAGCAGTGTTGGAAAGCCAGTGACTCTCATGCTTTTCAGCACACAGGGAAGCCCAATGAATCTGCAAGGTGTCTTCTGAGGCACAACAGGAATTCCAAACTCAGGGCATCCTCAGTAAGAGATTAAGGAATGACCTTTTGTTTTTATCAGAGGAATCATCTCCATCAGCCAAATGTGCATTCCAGGTATTTTCTTCGATGCTCTATTACCTCATCTCAGTATCCTAGAATGGAAGATGTCTTCATTACCACAGGATGAAAGATTTCTATCTCCTGATTCTTATTTCCATCTTCCACTTAGAGAGGAAGGACACAACTTCTCCCCACACTCTCTTCTCATGCTGGACTAGCAGGAGAACTCAAGCAGATGGTTTTCAACTCAAACTCCAGAATGGATATTAGGTTTCTTGGTCCCATTACTTCAGCAGAACTTTGTTGGTAGCAACAGCCTCTGCCACATCATGGGCAGGATTTGGAACTGATTTACCCAATATCATTCTGCTCCTCAGCAGACCGTGCATTTTCCAGCTCAACTGACTGCTAAACAATCTTAAAGGCTTAAGTAGACTCTTATCTTGGAATGGTTTTTAGGAATCCAGTAAAAAAAAAGACAGGTTGCAGGTATCATAAGATCAAGTTCCTCTGTCCCTGCTAAGTAGAAGGTTCAATTAGTGCATCACAGTCCTCTTCAACCTTAACACTCAAGCCTATCACACTAAGCTGCTGCTGGTTGCTTCCTTTTGTCATCCCAACACTTCCCTGAATGGTCAGCCTATGGCTGAGTATCACACAGCAAATTCCAAGCACACAGATACATCATAAATCCTGCTGAAGATAGCATCTGTCCAGCTCTGTTTGACCAGGGAAACTGAGTAAGTTTGGCTGGTCACAGTTTAGTCTTGTTTTTAAAATGTGCTTGTTGGAAAGAAAGTGAGAAATACACATCCCACCCTCCAAAAATTAGATATTTAGGAAAGTAAAGCGCAGGGCTCATTAGAAATGAGCTTCACTTAATCACACAGCATTCCTCCCAGCTGGCCTTGTAAAATGTCACGGTTAATCCAGCCTCATTGCAAGTGGATATTTTTTGACAATGCATCAGGTGCAAAGCAGTAATTTCCTCACGAGGAGGCTGAATTAGGAAGGGCTGCAGCAAAGGCAGCTCCAGCAGAGCAGACCAAGACTTCTTTCCAGTCTATCCCCCTCTAGGGAAGAGGGACACATGTCACAGATTTTCCACATGGGCATTTCTTGGGGTAAAAGATCATTCCTTGCCTGTTACACCGGAGCAAGCAGACCATGATCTGCCTCTTTGGAGCCACTTCTCACACAGGGGGATTTCCCATAGCTGCCTCCTGTGGCACCCACCCGAGGCCAGCTCTGCCCTCTCCCCTGGGTAAACCACATCCCATATTCCTGTGTGAACAAGGTAAGATAATGGGACAGAAAGGGAGATGAATAGGTGAGCAATTATATGTATTTTATGCATTATATGTATTTTTCCTCAACCAAAACAAACCACTTCCATTGTTACTGGCGGGATGAGTGCGTACTTTACATTCCCCACTGAACAATTGCTCTGTTTCAAGAGGATGAGAGATTCAGAAGGTGAAAGAGATATGGTCCTCATGAAAGAGATACTGTCCTTGAAGCAGTGACTGCAATGATGTGTGCCCATAAGAGGACACCTCCCTTAAAAGCAGGAATCCATCTATAATATACAGTGATATAACAGTACTTCCACAATAGGGACAGAGCCCAGCTGAGAGTGACACCTCTGTAACTAAAGGCAGAGATTTTCATATCAATTTATGTAGGCAGAATCAAGCCTCTGTTTGAAGGATTTCCCCCCAACAGCAAAAAATCTGCCAGGTTTTTTGATGCCTTTAATTACTGTAGCATCTCTGTTCCAAAGCCAGACTGCTTACTCTCTTCCCCCAAACAAGAGGGGTTTTTTTGTTAACATTAAAACATTCATGCCCATAAGTGTCCGTTCTCCATTTCATTTATAGCACAGTTAAATTGAGAGTCACTGGCCAAACAAAATTAGCAGCCTAGTGTTCAAAGCATGGCTAATCTTTGTGTATAGTACGGAACACAGACAGATCACAGGCACGTTTTTTAAATGCAATCTCCTTCAACTGCAACTTTTTTTTTCCTTTTCCCCTGGAATTAAATCCTTGTGGCAGGTACTCTTACAAACAACATGTCACATTCAGCAATCGATGGCTGGATGATGCATGGTCACCCTCAGTCACTAACACAGGTGGCCAAGTTTGCCCATCCCAGCTGCAGCAGGACCATGTGGCAGATACACCTCTGCCAGGGGTCACGAGTGCAGGGTGTGTATCCCACAGCATAAATCACAGAACAAAGAGATTCTCCACTGATTTTTCCTTCCACCGATATTTTTCACCTTTTTTTATTGTTTTTTAACAGGAGGGTGTCAATGTAAAGCACCAACTCTTTATCAGAAGACGCTTGTTCTGTGTTTACAAAGGAACACAGACTAAGCCACAGCAACCGTGGGAGGAATTAATGCAATGGCAGCTCCTACATATCCATACTAGGGCCAAAGTAAGCCCAAATAGAAGCAGCACATCTGCTCCTACCATCCTCAGTGTATTCTTCAAACAATGGGAAGAAAAGCCTGGAGAAGCACTGACCCTCACTTCATTCAAAGAGTGCCCCTGCTCAATTCATGAAAGTTTGCCTTTCCTTTTCAAGTGAAAAGGCCAGAAGAATACTTGGGAAACCAAAAGATTGCTTGGGAAAAAAAAAATCATTTTAACTGCAGGAGGCTTCAAACCATCAAATCTCATAAACTTGTGTTAAAAGATTTGTAGCAAACTAGCATGCTGGAGATTTGATTTTTTTTTCTTTCTGGGTTTTAAAAAAAGGGAAAGCAAATATAGTTTTTTAATCAGTCCTTCCACAAAGAGATTTACAACACTAATGTGCTGAAGCATAAACTGATACAGTGACAAACCCCCTTTCTCCTTAAATGTGCTAATAAGGTTGATCCTTTCTCCAAAGCTTTGTTCTTGGGAGGTTTCTGCAATGAGTTCACTTCTTTCACCAGCACAGAGCCCTGCTCATGTGGAAATCATCGGGCTGAATACATTCACTGCTTCATCTGGCCCTCAGCATCAGGTCTCAGTTGGGATTTGGAGTGGTGGGCAAATGACTGGACAGCAATGGAAAAAATATAGCAAAGGAAAAGAGAAAAAAAAAAAAAAGAGATAAAGAAAAAAGGAAAAAGAGGGGAAGGTTGCTTTTACAATGCAAAGTGAAGCACCATTTAAAATGATCTGTCTGGGAGTAGGAACAGCTAGCACAGGGGAGTGCCAGTCCTGGAGTGCAGCTTCCCAGCACCTTCATGTTAATGAGCAGCAGCATCCACCTGCAGTCATCACAGCTGGCCAGGAAGCCCCATCCCACACCACTTATTTATCAAGGAAGCAATGACCCCATGCTACATGTTTAAGAACAGAAACACTAAACTGAAATTACCTGCAGGGGTAAAAGGCCCTAAAGCAGAAGGTTAAGCCAAATGTAAGAAATCCCACCCGACTGAGACCCACACGGGAGCAGTTTGACTTTTCAGGAGAGGTGAACTGATCAAAAGCACACACAGCCAGGGAAGACAGTCAATTCTCGGGGTCAATATTCATTTTGCCCATTAACACAGCAAACTGGGCTCCTGGCTTGAAGAGGAAGTTTTGGTGTCACAGACTGATTCCTACAAAAAGTTAGGCTGAGACCCTTCTCCTCCCCCTCCCCCTCTGTGCAGCAGCAGATTATCACACTGAGGAGCAACCTCAAGGTGCTCCATCCTGCAGCTACTGAAGTCCAACTCATCCCAGTAACCTCCAGGTTTTCTGCTTTTGTAGGTAACAGCAAAAAAAGCCAACAGCCTCCTCCAACTCTTGTTGCAAATAGCTGCCAAGAAGTCCTACTGCATGTCCATCAGAGGATGCAAACAAAGGTCAACAGGGACTTTGGCTCTTCTAACACCCTGCAGCAGCATCACTTTGAAGACAGATGAAGTTTAAAAACAAACAAAATCCCCGCAACTCACAGCTGCTCTGCCATATCGGGGCTGTGGCCAAGGAAGCATTCCTCCTGCAGTATTTTTAGCTGAACACGTGCTACATTTATTTCTTGAAGACAAGAAAGCTCCTTGAGGCTGTGGCAATGAGCACTTGTGAGAAGACATTTAACTCTTTCCCACTCTAGAGTCCATGAGACAAATGTGAGGATAAACGTCCTGCTGACATTTCACAGGAAGACAGAAATTTTCTTTAATACCCCACAGATTTCAAAATCTTTTTCTTGACCCCTCCCTGTACCAAGAGGCATCTCCAAACCCCTTTTACTCATCTGAGTGCCCAATGGCCTGTTCATACCTATGACCCAGGGAGGAAAATGTATATTACACAGTATTTTCCAGGGACTTCACAAATGGGATCATTGCCATATGAGCAGGGCCAATACCTGCTAAAAAATCATCATATGCATGAACCTGTGATTTCTCCCAGTCCAAGGTGCCTGAAAATCTTTCCAGTGTTGAAAATTAAGCTACCAAGGGATGGAGAGCGGACACTCTGCATCACCCAGCCCACTTTTACCTCTTAGTGCAGGATGTGGTCCTTGGGAAGGGTCTAAATCCTATATAAAACCCCCTTCCCAGCCATATTCCTCCATCCAAGCTGGCCCCTGCATCCTACAGCACCCTGCTCTTGCTGCTGACTGCTGCTTAAAACAGTATTTATGGCAGAAGTCTTTCTCACTAAAATAAACATAAACGACTTAGCAGCACAAACACAGGCTGGACACGCAAGACAGAGTATAAATAACCTGCTTACCCTTAAAACCTTTTTCCAGCTCACCTATGCCAAGTGTTTGTGCAGAATCCCCATCTCAATTTAGAAACCAACTGTATTTTGAACAGGACCTGACACCGAGCATCCCCCGCCTCCAGGCGAGCAAACCGGCCACGCCGGCGCCGCTGACAAGCAGGGAGCCAGATCCTTCCAGCTCATGGTTTCACCTTCCCAGCAGGAAAATACTGCAGGGGAAGGGGAAGGGGAAGGAATAAAATAGAGATGAATGCAGAGCCCTCTATTTAGACATGCCTTCTCCTTCCTTTTAAACAGAGCCTACGAGCAGCCTGGAAAGGCAAACCCAAGGTGCTGGGATCCATGGAAGTGGCAATGCTGACCTGATGGCAGCACTCAGGTGAGCTGACCCAGAGGGATTTGAGGCTTGGCCCCAAAGCCCACTGTGTGCATGACAGCTGCCTCTCGAGCCCGTTGGGAGCTGAGATGTAACCAAGGCTCTCAAGGACAGGAGTTCTGCTAATCTGAGCTCATCTCACCTGGTGCCACCCTGCTGAACTCGAGACATGGACTCCGTGGCACCGCAGCTCAAACCGCACACTCACCACTTAGCAGCGGCCTTTCCATCCATTAATTGGTCCCTCTCTTCTGTTTGAAGGTCAAAGCAGCAGCCTCTGGCCAGATGTCACAGAAAGAACAGTTCACAGAGCACAGCTGTATCCCTGCAGCACCCACCTTCTCCCCACGTGGCTTTTTGGCTACAAAACGTGGTCCCTGCTCAGCTGAGTCAGGGACGGCTCATCCATGAGCTGGCACTGGGCTCCATCACCGCTCTTGGCATGGCCAACCCAGCTCATCCCCTTCCTGCACCATCCCAGGGCGACAGGGATGACACCAGGCAGAGCTGGTGGAAGGGCAGCTCATGCCAGCATGCCTGAATTTTCATCCCTGATAGCAAAGGTGGAAGGCCAAACTCAAAGTATGCAAGCTGAAGTTGTGTTTACTCATGCAATAAGAGATGAAGGGGGCAAGATTATCACAAGATAATCACTCCCTTGATTAGTTATAAAGCAAAGCCAGCTGCTTCTAACTCCTGCATGGTACCGGCTGCTTCCCAAGGAACCCACCAGCACAGGAAAAGTTTCAATTGCTTTCCTCCTGAACTGTTCTGTTCCAAACTTTAGGAAATAATCACACTACAAACAGTCCCGCATCCGTCTCCCAAAAGCGCTCGCTGCTTAAACTCAACGGATTGCTGATTAAACATGAAAAAAACCACCCAGTCATACAAAAACCACTCATTCTAGATTCATCTGTGCTCAATTAAAGAACAGAGCAGCAGCTGATGAAAACATTTACAAGCTATTATTAAATTTTACCAGGTGGGGAAGCCAAGAGGAATCCAGATATTCGAATTTTTGCCAGGATTGATTTTTATTCCAGACGCACAAATAAAAAAAAAGCAGTTGTAGAAGGTTGTTTTGCCTCAACAGAATTGGTAAGTGCAGCTATCAATAACCATTGCAATAAACAAAACATTTGCAAGGAATAAAATACCTGCATAATCATAAACTCAATGGAAGTCATCTTTCCTGGTACGGGGTGTGTTAAGCACAAGGTACATGGCCTGGCACTAATTATTCAAATAGCAAAATACTCCAGGACCCAAAGTGCAGAAGGACAAATGAGAGCAATTGTAAGAGTGAGGAAAACGGGGACACCCCAGAGGGGTTCAGCACCATCCCCATCTCCCACAGTATGGGCATAAGTGAAGAAATCACTGAACATGCTGCATTCCTTCCTAGCAAGGGAGACTTGGCAATTCCCCAAAAGCAATCCCAGAAGGAGCAAATCCCCAATTGCCTCATTCCCCAGCACAACCCTCAGGGACCAGCTGTGATGCCACTGGGTAGGATGTCCCCAGAGCACTCATGGGGCTGATTGTGTATCCCTCTTTGGGGGATTCTTGCTGGGCACCACTGCTGCCCCTCAAGCCTTGGGACAATTCCAGCAGCTTTTTGTGACTGTGAGTTCACCCAGGAGGCCACATGACACTCGTACAAAAGGGAACCTGCACCATGGAGCTGCTGTGGCAGGGATCAGGTGAGAGCCATGCAAGCATCCCTGCTCGTGTTTCCCTAGCAACTCCAGCTCCTGCTTCCCCTTATACATTCCCTTCCTCTCTTCAAAGTAGGCCAAGGCTGTCTCTGTCACTCAGCCACACAAGCCAGAGATTAGGGGAGTTCAGTGAGCCCTGTGTCCATTCAACACCAATTTTGATGGAGGATGCATTGGCACTAAATCCTCTCTCTGCACATGCACTCAAGCTCCCCTACAAACACAGAAGGAACCCCTTTGGAGAAAGGGTATCTCAGCATCTCACCCAAAGCCTCCCAGCACTCAGTAAAAAAAACAAGGATGAAGGTGGAAGACCAAACTTGGATGTGCCTGGGCAGATATCACCTAAACCCAACAATCACACAAGGGGTCCAACATCCTTTAAAAAAACAGCTCTAAGGCTCAGACCTGACCAGATACTGAGGTATTCAAGTATTATTTTTTTATGGTTGAGGCCTACAAAATCTTTGTCAGGCTGGAGAACAAAGCACAGTCAGGGTGGACACCTCAGACTCTCACCCACCATCCCCTTCCTCTCACTCAACACCGACACTTCACCAGTTAAATCAGCTCCTCACACTGCTTTTTGCCCCTTCCTATCATGAAAATGACACTTGGAGTTCAGGCATGAATGCCCAAACTCAGTTGTGGGCATTAATCAGGCTCCATCCATTCAAACCTATCCCACAGCAGAGGAATTTGCTTGAAAAGCAGATATTTAATCACCCAACAGTTCCCCTCACATTGTGGCTGAACCATCCCTGGCTGATGTAGCTACAGCAATAAAATCCCAAGTACAAGCACAGTGATATCAGTGAAAAAAAATACCAGATGGGTGGATAGTCTCACCCAAAATACCCCTGTCTGAACAACAAGGGTTACTGGATATAGTTTTGGAATGTATTAAACACTGAGCTATTTATTTACTCATGTCACAGGTGTAGCTGAAAAAAACTGGAGGTTTGAGATAACTTTTTAGATGAATTCTCAGAGAAAGTGGCAGCTCAGGGCTCGATCCTCCCCTATCCAAAACAGCACATAAGCACATGTTTAAACAGAAATTAAAAGATGCTTAAGCTTCTAGGCTTTGTGGAAGCAACCTGGACTAGTGGGAAGTGTCTCTGTCCATGGCAGGGGTGTTGGAAGTAGATGATCTTTTAGGTACCTTCTAACCCAAACCATGCTATGATTCTATGAGGGCATACACGTAAAAAACCCAGCCAAACAACAACAACAAAAATTGAGCAAGAAACAGTACAGGGAAGAGGAAGCAGAGAGTTTTCTCATGAGAAGACATACCAGATTGCAGCTAAATCCAAACCCACACCACAGGAACACACCTTCATCCCCAACGAAGCCAAGGCTGATCTTTCACCCACTGGATTAAAAGGAAAAAAACACATCCCAAAAGCCCATCTCACAAATAAATTATTTGATCTCTGGTTATTTCTCCTGCTTTTACACTGTGTAGAAAGAAGCTAAATCATTTTGATTATTTGGCATTAGAAGAAAACCCACTGTAATGCTGGACCATTCGGTGCTCAGTGCACACGTGCTTTGCCAACCAAAAAGCCTTGAGACGTGCTTGACAGTACACACTCAAAACTCAGATGTTTTAGACTAAAAACCACATGTGGCCAGAAGGAGAGAGCACTTCTGGGGCTGAGGAGAAGCTGACAATGAGACACCTTTGAGTGGAGCTTCTGTCTGTCTCAACTGCACAAAATCCATTACAGTCTGAGATGAAGTCCAAATGCTATTAATAAAAAAAGCTGTGAAAAGGCAGCAGCTGTAGGAGTCTGCAGGATTGCACCAGCTCTGGGATGCCTCATCAGCCAGACGTTTGCTGAACAGGTTGCTGGAGGGCTGACCCATGGGGCAATGCCTCCTGCAGCTCCACCTGGCAGCTGGGCTTTGTACCCCAAAACTCCAGACAGTCCAGATGGGAGAAAACATCTGGCCAAGATGATGGCAGAGCAGTGCTCTCACAAGCCAGCAGCCTTTACTTGGGACAGCTGTAGGAACACGTCAGCTTCAAAAACTCCATCCATTGGAGTTGGTACCAATATCAAAAAGCTGAGCAGGAATGGAGAGGGCAGAGACACAGTTTCATCACCAAACACCTCTTTCAGGAAATACTTGGGAAAAGATGAGCTCATGGAAGGAAAGCCCAAGACATGGCAAAGGACTTGGACAATTTTCTTGAAAAATAGCTAAAACTTGGAACATTTTTTTTTCACTTGGATATAAAAATGTGGGTGATGAACAACTGTGTCCTTGAATTGTTAGAAAAGCAGAGCATGATAGAAAGATGTCACTGCTACATTCCATCTACACATTTCCCCGCCAAAAGCTGCCTAACATCTGGTTAATGTCATTAAAACAACCAATTCAGAGCATTCAGACCACATGCTTTAGTCCACCTCTTCCAGCAAAGGCCTAAGCCATGACATTAACACAACAGACATTAATATATGCTGGGTCTAAACAAGAATAACAACATGTGCTCCACTGAACAGGGACCAAAACTGAGACATAGGATGGCTTCAGTCAAAATTTCATGTTCTTGGAGTGAATTGAGCAACTTCTACAGTAGAATAAATGAAAAGAGAGAGAAGTTTTGCTTTGGAAGAACCAACATGCTCAACTCTACCCTGCACGCAGTTGCCCCACGGGGAAGGACTCCACTGAAGACATTGCAACCTGGAGACTGCAACTCCAGCTGCAAGGGATGGCAGGCAAAATGTATTTAAATCGAATTAAAACACTAATGTACCACAACTAGCACTGGCAGTGAATACATGTTTATTTTATATTCATGTATTCTCTTTAAGTGTGTGTGTGTGTGTATACATGGTATTTAAAAAATTCAACAGTAAACCTTTCACTGGCCACAAATCTCTTTTTTTTCCCTTCCACAAAAATGAAGCATTGTCTGGGTTAGCTGGCCACAGATCTCTGAAATTTATTTTTATTTTTTTTCCCCCAAGAATGAAGTATGGTGCAGGTTTGGAGATGAGCACCGTGGATCCAGCACATCTCCATCACACGTGAATCCTCCTCACGCCAGGGAACACTTTGCATCAGCCTCGTCAGGTTATATGGGAATATAATTAATAAGGTGACACATCCCACATAAATAACTTATGAGAAGCCTGTCGCTTGGAGGAGAGATGGTAGCCAAAAGGTATCTTAATTCACTCTAATAATGGATTGGGGCGAAAATACAAACACCTGGATGAGGCATCCATCTTTGCACTGTCAAATATCCTCGGCTAAGGGGAATCTGTGCATCTGCCTGGCAGAGATTCTTTTGTCTTCCTTTCTTCCCCCTCAGCCCTTTTGGGGGTGGAGGGTGGCATTTGCAGCACATTGTAGTTTTGAGGTAGTGTGAAAACGAGTGAAGGCAGAACTTCTGGGCAAGATGGGCTTTTTATTATTAAACATCCTGCAATGAGTTGTTGGTATCACACACCCTTGGCCACCAAGGGACACTCTACACCACAGTGAAAATCAGATGAGACGTCAACCACCAGCCAGGCAAAGGAGAAAAGTTTATGAGGAATTTTCAGAGTGGCAGATCAGCTATTGAAAGGCAGAATAATCTATAAATCACTCCTCCAAATTAATAGAATTAATGAAACAGCTTTTGAGAACAGTAATCTGACAGTCGCCTCAAAATAGCATTTTACTCTTTTAAACATTCCCAGTAGTGCATGTCAAACAAATTTGAAGTAATTTAGTTCATACCAGACTTGGCATCAGGGCATCTGCTTAGAATCATAGAATTGTTAAGGTTGGGAAGGACCTCTAAGATCAGTCCAACCACAAACCCAGCACTACCACTCCCACTCCACCCATGAACCACATCCCCAAGCACCTCATCTACACCTTCCCTCTCTATGGAGCCCCTCTCCTCTCCCATCTGTGCTACAAGTGCAGAGCTCCTTCATGTGTCCTACCTTTCCCCCTGCAAACTTCTGCCTTGGAGTTGCCTACACAAAGCCACAGAACCTTCCAACAACCTGAGGTAACCCCAACCCCTGGGTTTTTGCACCCCTCTCCTGCCCTCATAATAAAACCAACTTCTTGCGTTGCTGTTTTTCTTTGGTGGAGAGGGCAAGGAGAAACCACCTCGAGGTCCCCCAGCACATCGCTCCTACCACCCCTTGTGAAGGAGCACAGAGCATTTCAGGAGATACATCAAATCTTCAGCTATTACGTGCAACAGCTCCAGATTATTTGGTATTTTATAGCGACGGAGCACGGGACGCCCTGGCATCGCTCCCACTCTTTGAGCGTAACTAACCTCCAAGACTGCTCAGACTGTCAGGAGGCTGATTACATGAAATAAAACACTGCATTTGACTATTAATTAATATTGACTTCACTGTTTGACCTCTGAACATGTTGAATTTATAGGATCGCTCTCCCGGTTTATTAGGGCACTATTAATAATCTGAGGAGTATTTGGAGTCAGGCACCTTAAGGAACTCAAAAGAGCTCTTAGGTATGATGCATAGACATCATCCTGGGCTACTTTTGGCTTGGAAAAAGCATTTGGCTAATTTTCAATTTGTCAAGTGAGCCCCTGACAAGCTGGTAACGTTTCACAGAGCAGATCTTCGGGAATCTCCAGCGGGCTTTTTCCCAGCCATGGCTGGCCACAGCACCATGGCATGGGGATATTGCAACAAGCAAGATAATAACCAGATGGAGCACAGCAATCATCTAGGCTATTTTGGTAGATCCACTGCAGATGAACATGATACAAAAGCCAATTAACTCCAATATATCTGACATGTAAAATGGTTTCACACGGAAATTCTGGGTGGTTTTGGTTTTTTTTTCTTCCTTCCACCTTTTTCCTCCAATGATGGGCCTTCTTAATATACAACAGTCTGAATGAAACACAAAACCAGACATTTAAAAAAAAAAAAAAAAATCAAAGGAAGCATTCAAGTATGGAACATTTTGAAGTCCATAGAAAAGTAGAAAGAGTTAACAACTTTCCTTAAAAACTTGGGTTTCTCCAAAAAATACCCAACCCAAACCACAAATTAAAACCACAACCCACCTCGCTATTTGCAAGCTTGTTACTTGAAAACTAGAAAGCATCTTAGTTTCTTACATGTGTCACATATGAAATTGTTAAGGACTATATTTTTGGGTAGTTTATTCAGTGGCAGGGAAGAGACTTATGACAAAGTCTCCAGAAATTTTACCTCTAAGCCATCTCTTTCCTTACAAAACCCAACATGTTTTTCAGAAAGACCAAAATCTGTGATGAATCTCTAAACATTACAAAGGGTAAATTTAGTCAGCATGCTTTCTCCAAAATAATAAATAAGATGTACTAAGAGAACTACTAGCATCCAGCATTTTATCTTCTGTGTGTGACTCACGGATGCTTAAAAGCAGTGGTCCAAGGCCTGGGAGCTCAGTGCCCGAGATGCTAAAAGCACTTTAAATCCTTTAGGCTGCTTTGAAAAATCTCCACGTCTTTGCCACATGTGGATATTTTGCACTGCGGAGCCAGGAATCAATGCAAGCATTTAAACTTCCTTTTGTCAGGAATGACTTAAAGCAGAGAGCACGGAGGCTTGTAAACAAAACTGCTGACACCTCCCGCCTCATTGCAAGAGAACCATGATGCAGCATTAATTGAACGAGCACCTTCCATCTGTCAAGTCAAACAACACCCACAGGGGCTGTTCCTGGCAGAGCTCGGGTTGATGCTGCGGCCGTCAGGGCCGTGTCATTAAATCGGGAATTCTTCAGGATACCTGAACAACTGTGACAGCACTCGAGTCATCTTGGAAAGATGAAAGGAGCAGCACAGCTGCTGAGCCTGGGCTTGATTATCAGTGACTAAGTGGCTCCTGGGAGTCTCACTGCCATTGAAGATTTCTTTCAGATTGGTTGATTGTCACCTCACTAGCAGATTGTCACCTCTGATGAGTCTTCACTGACCCTCCAGCCCATGGAAATGGGATTTCTCCCACTGACATTGGTACTCTAGGCCATGGAAATGGACTTTTTCCCACTGAAACAGGTCCTCTAACCCCAGAAAATGGATGTTCTCCTCCATATCCCCCCCCCACATTTGTGTTGTTTCCACCATGGAAAGTATCAGTTGCAGCGGGACAGCTCTGTTTGCTCACCAGGCAGAGAAAGGAAAAGAAACTCAACACCCCATCCCAACACAAAAACTAAACTATTTCTTTCCAGCATTGCAGAGTCACCACAGACAAAGTGCTCAGTTTTGCACAGTTTGCTGAGATGACCCCAAACAGCTACAGCAGAAAGGAGCTCCCAGAAAATAAAAAATAGCACCACCACAAAACATAAAACATAAAAACTGATGAATGTCTGAGCCACCAAACCAGCATGACTGCTCCTGCAGAGCTCATGCCTCTCCAGACCAGGAGACTACACTACTCACCAGTAAACTTATTTGGTGTGAGCGAATGATGATGCCAAAAAAACAAGCCAAAAAGGAAATCTAGTTTAAATGGCTCAACTGTTTAAAATCACTTTTACCACAAGAAATCAAGCCTTGCAGTTTTCTCTGTGTTAAAACAGAAAAGAGTAAGAAGATGTTTGATTTTTAATCTCCTTCATTGCTACCTCTGCTCAGAGGAGACCTGCATTACACTTCCCTTTAAATGAAAAGTTAGAGAAGGGCATGCCTTCCTTCAGTGGAGAGCACAGAAAAACATGCAACAAAATTAAAGACTAGTTAATTTAGAACCAAGTTTACAACCAGCAGAGCTCCAAACTGCTAGAAAGGGACAGACAGAAGAAAGGCAAGACCCAGCACAAAACCTGTTATTCAAGGATCTTCTCTGATGGGGAAAACCAGAAACGGGTAGGGTCTGACCTCAGCCCATCAGATACAGCTAAAGCAACCATCAAGCAGCCCAGTATCATTAACACTTCACTGACGAAAAGAGTGTTTTTACCTTTGCTTTCAACTCCCCATTCTTCTCCATTTCTTCAGGCCATGGCATTTTGCAGCAGAAGCTTCTGCTCGGCGCTAGAATTAATTCTCCCTACAGGCTCATTTTTGGTAAAAACCTGTTAGTATGAACACTTGAATTTGACAGACATTTGCACTATTCACTCCTGCAACTCAAGGCACAAGACCTCTTGGAACGCCCTCTCAGGGTAAAATTACTGCTCTTTCTTAATTACACCGATGGTTAATGCAACCTCTGACAGAGAAAAGGTTGAACATTTAATTTGGCAAGGTTTAGTGCCAATCTGCATTAGGCCACAATGATTTAACCTCTACCTCCGTGGCACTGTGCCTACATCATTCTCCTCATAGCACATATCCCTGCCCTACATTTCACTGGGATCCCTGTGGCAGCTCTGCCACAGTGCCCGGGACCAGCAGCTCTCACTGAGTCACCAGGGACACTGTGCAACCCTATCATAGCAACCTGGATTCTTCCTTACCACCAGTATGCTATTTTGGATGTCAAAATCAAGACTTTTGTTAATTAGAAGGCTAATTACTCTTCTAACTACACTGCACACACCAATATGCCCCTTTGCACAGTGTTTTTGAGATGTGCAATCTCATGCTCTGAAGTTCAAACAAAGTATCCAGAAATGCTTTTACTGCTGATACAACCCCACAAACCCCTCTCCATAATTTCCATGCACGTACACATATGAAAACATAAGTACATAAGTAAAAACATAAGTAGCAATAAAGAAGAGATTTTTTGGTTGGGGATGATGCATCTTGCTCTTTGCATGCTGAACTCACTTAAAGTCCTTCAATCCAACCCGAACTCCTGCAATCTCATCACCTAAGACACCTTATACTCATGTAGGATTACCACAGTGGCAATCTGCATATAACCAGGAGACAATTTCATAAGGCACATGCTGGGTGAGTACACAACTGCAGCTCTAACTATTATTTGTGTATTTATTTTTCTTATAATTATTAATTCGTGATTGTTATTTATTATTAATAAACCATTAATACTGCATTAGTTTTTAATTATTATTTCTATTATTTGAGTACCCCACAAACACTGATACATCACTTCCAGCCTCCCAGTGCAGCTGGAAAGTTTTCTCTGTGGTTACAGGCATGAGGTTGGGACACTGGAGGACAAAGTGACTTATGGAGGACACGGGGAAAATGAGCAAGAGAGCAGCGGATCAACTCAGGACTTTCCACATGCTCAGCGTGTCTGATGACTTTCATGCTTCCTCTCACCAACAGGATGAAGCAAAAGTGGCCCTCAAATATGGCTATAATAACCAATATGGCCATAGGGTCTTTGAAGAGGAGCAAGTCTATCTTTTCATTCCCCTTTTTTTCTGGCTTAGCAGAGGAGTTAAACATGAACTCTCGTACATTGTTTTGCCTCTCATTCGAACAAGCAGTGTGGTTTTAGTCTCAGCACTAATGCATGACCTTCCAAGTTGCACCAGGAGATGTGAATCCCCTTCTGGAGTGGTGAAATTTGGGTGCATTGCACCACCTCAAGGTTTTCAGCTCCTAGCTATGACCATAGGTGCTTAGAGAAAAAAAAAACAACTCTTATGATGCCAAGTTCTAACTTAAAATACCTCAATACAATTAAAAAAAAAAAAAAAACACCAAAAACAAAACAGAAAAAACTCCAATGTAAAATGTGGAGGCATTGTACCACAATTAGCAAAAAGAAGGGTTTGGCCCCAAAGACAACATTAACTTCCTAACACCCTGATGTGGTCCATGAACTGTGCAACCCAGGAATGAACCAAAGTCCACACAGGAAGGCAATCACTGCCAGCAGCCCCCAAAGTGCTTTGGGTGTTTGTTTCTCATGTGGCACCTTCTGCTCTTAACATCTCCTTAGTCGCTATCTCTTGTTTATTAGAGAACAACACTTCCCTATCAGCTACGGTTCCACAAACAAGCCAGGGCCACCGAGGAGAGGGAGCTCCCAGGGACCAGGCAGCAAAAAGCCTCACTTGGCTCAGGTTCCTTAAAGCTGGATGATTTAACTCTTCCAGAGTTGTGACTGTAAGCAGGCTATTTGTCAAAAAAAACCCCCACAAACAAAACCCAAAAAAGACAAAAAAAAAAAACAAAAAAACCCACCAAAAACAATAAACCCCCCACATAAATAGCATTTTATCACAGAGATAACAGTGTTCCTCTGGACACTGGACTTCTTGTTGCCAGAAAAGGCAAGGAGGCATTGGTGACATCTGGGTGAGGCTCAGCACGGCAGCGATGCCGGGGAGCCCCTGGAGGGGCGGCCGGTCCCTTTGCACCCCCTCAATGTCCTCACAGACCTTCACACCAGGAAAGGGGAGGAAAGGGACAGAACCACAAGCTGATGATATCTGTCTGCTTCAAATCATCTCTGAGGCCAAGGGCTGAGAAAAAGGAATGTTCAGCATTTTAAATGGATCATACAGACGCAGAGCTGCTCACCACAGGCAAAACAAACCAAGTGTGGGACTTTATGCTTTACTCTTCTGCTGAGAGAGGGGGATGAGAAGATAAGCTGTGTGCAGCCAAGTAAGGGCTGGGTTGGAGGAATCACCTGCCCCTCAGCACTGCCAGGGACATCAGCCCCTGTCCCATTCCAGGGGTTTGAGCCACTCCGTTGTCCTGGCACTGCGAGTCCCCTGGCACAGACACACATGGCCGGGCAGTCTCTAATTTCCAGCTACCAATGCACTCTCCCCACCCAAACCCTGTGTTTGCTCAAGTAAATGCAGCAGCACCTCTAAAATACCTCCCCCACCCCCAGAGCCAGCATCAGGCAGAAAACACAGCCCAGGAAAAGGATCAAACCTGGTCGGGAAGGAGGTGTCCCCATGTCCACTTCTTTACAGACTGTCCAAACAGTCCCTTGCAAACTCCCAGCTCAGCCTGACGTTTGATCTCTGACCAGCATGAGCAAACACCACCGTGCAGAACAAATTGTTCCCTTTTTCAAAGTGGAAAGCCAGCCCTCCACGTCTGGGTTCCATCCGGGAGCGATCCTGCAGCCTCAAAGAGGACAGTGCCCCACCAGGACTTAGGGGTCGCAACCTTCACTTGAATTTAAGAAAGGGCTCTGGCAACCTTCTCCACTCAAATTCACCTAATGGCATTTCCAGCCACCAGATCCCATCCCATCTCATTCCCTCCCAAGGGTCCCACTCTGATCCAGACACCTGAAGAATTTAAAGGCGGGGGGAAAAGCATCCCTGGGTCCCTCAAGCAATCCTGCATTTTGCAGCATCTTACATTTCACCGTGGGAGATCAAAGCAGCCCTGACATCACAACAGCACAGAAGAAACTTCATGTTTCAGGTCCTCCTGCTTGGAGCTCTCCGTGTCATGATCCAAAAGCAGAAATTACAAAATCCCAACCTAAATCTCTACAAAAGAAATATCAGCAATTCAAATGAGGCTGATTCTTTGTTGCCCTTTTACTCTAGCCACATAAATCAGACAGTGAAAAATAAGACCATGACAGAAAAGACCAATCATAAAAATAGCCCTATTAATTTTCCTCTAAACAGTTCAAATAAATAGAGTGTCATTCCTGCATTTTCAGACTATTCAATTACAGAAGGAAAAGAAAAAATGATCCAGCAACACAATGCAGTTACAGCATTTGAACAGCCATGAAACCAGAAAGAAGGAGATTGGTTTATTTTTTTCTCAAATTAACACTGCATTACCCGCATTGCAGGATGGTCAACACAGTTAGCAGGGAGCTTCAAACAAAAAAAAAAAAAAAAGGAAAGTCCCAAAAATATTTAAGAATGCAAACCCCACAGTGTATGGCTTTTCTGAAGCACATTGTGGAGGATCTGAGGTTATTCTGGTGACAATAACTGCTAAATCATATCAGGACACAGCACAGGCAACCCTAAACATCTGATTCTATTGTCCTGCCTCACAGGCAATCATTGCCTTATTATCATCACTATTAAAATCCAGTGCTGCCATCATCAGCTGATCAGTCAATCCCTAATGTCCTGCTCTTTTTTTGCAGTGTTAATTCATCAGTTTGAAAGTTTCAAGGAAATCTTACCCAGTTGAGTAAATCATTAACTGTACTTCTTAGACATTGTATTCTTTTAGCATAAATGTTTCTCACTGAGTTGAAAAACGAACTATCATAAGGAGAGGCAAAAGTGAAAAATTCCCCAAATTTCTACTTTCCTCACCTGGTTTTAGTTTGTCATAACTCATTCAAATACTCAAATTTCAGACTAAAATTTAGCAAATCCAAAAGAAGGAAATTTTGTGCAGTTTTTATTGGTTTTAAATGTTAAAGCCAAAGACTCCAAAGTCTTCTCATCCTCTTTCCTTCCCACAAACCTGGCAGTTTCTCCAGGCTGAGCTGTGTTTTTTTCCTAGAAAGCCTTTCAGTGGAGCTGAGAGAACTGGACAGAGAGAAGTCAGGTGTTCCCCATTCCAATTCAGTCTTTATTGAAAAAGCATCTCTAAGTGTTCTGATAAAAATTCATTTAATTCAATAGTAACTGCCATTTAATCCATGCTTCTATATGGCACTTAAAGGCACTTTTTACTTGCTTCTTTAATATATATATAAAGAGAAAAAGATATAAAAGTCTTCTTTATAAAAGTCTTTGATTAAAAATCATTTATCTATGCATTGAGGGGAAAAATGTATTTATGAAGCATTGATTTTGAGTGTTTCCTTCTAGTCTATTTGCACAGCCTCAGTTGTAACAGGGTGCTACAGTAACTGAAGAAATCATCACCATCCCCTGGATGGGAAGAGCCTCAGCAGCAGGTTTGGGGTTGTGGGTGCTCTTTGGGGTACCCAACCAGCAGCTCAGCCCTAGAGATGATGTGGGGCAAGTGAGCAGTGCATGACGGTCCCATCCCTTCTGCTGCAGAGGGACCATTCCCACTTCCTGAGCTTGGAAGTCCAAAACCCACCAGGATCTTGGGCTGTCCTGAGAAGCCTGGAACACCCATCCACACAAGCAACACCTCAGTCCAAACGCAGCGTTTCCAGACCAGAAAAAAAAAGCAGAAGAAACTTGAGTGACATGGGAAGCAATTGTTAAACCACACCCAAAACCTACCTGCTTCCCAACCCGGCACCACTTCCCCGGGGATCCTCCAGAGCATCCCACGGCCCGAGGGACCAAAGCCACCCGCAGCATCACCAGCCACCCCACCCGCAGGCAGCCATTCATAAAATCCGAGCCCAACAAAAGACACACACACGGAGACATCCACACACACCTCTAACCGGAGAAAGACCATCTTACTCACTGCTCTCTCCTTCCCACGCTACCTCAAAACACTCATCTGCTGAAGCAATGCGCTGCTTGGCCGGCAGCCAGCTGGAAGCCAAAAGGGGCTTTTCCTTTCCTGCCGCTCAACCTCATTCAGGCACTTCTTGCTTGTACACAACAGCTATTTATAGCTGCTGGCGAGCACCCAGGCGCAACCCAACCGCAGAGCCCCAGCGGTTCCAAAAAAAAAAAAAAACCCAACAAAAAAATAAAGAACTCAAAAATAAATTAAAAAAAAAAATAACAACAACAAGAAAACAAACTCAAGTGGAGTCGACTCGTTGTTCTGCTCTGGCAGACCCTGAAGTGTGAGAGCGCAGTGCAAGGGAGAGAGAGAAGCGCGGATGGGCTGATCCAAGTTAAAAATAACCCAGCCAAAAAAGCCACCGCAGGGAAGCGTGACCTTTACTACTACTACAGGAGGGAAGCACGCTGCACCCTGTGCCTGCCTGGGGAGGGAGAGCTGCTCCACAAGGCAGGATTCAAATTAAAAGTGGGGGGGGGAGAAAAGAAGATGGAGAGAGGGGAAAAAAAATGTGCCAAGAAAAACAGATACTGAATAAAACATACAATATAGAGGTAATATATACTATATATATATTACAATATATAATTTATTATTGTTATTGTTGTGGTGGTTGTTGTTACTATTATTATTATTGTTATTATTATTATTATTATTATTATTGTTATTGTTGTTGTTTTGGAAGGGAAAGGCAGTAGAGAGGTTGCAGTTTCACTCCTAGGCAGAGCTGCCCCCAGGAGAAGCTGCAGCAGGGGCTTCACCTGCCTGCACCATCCCTCCAGTGCCAGATGCTAGCAGCGATGCCACAATAAAACCCATCCCTCAATCCTCCTAATTTGCACCCATTTTCCTCCCAAATCATGTTTCATCCCAATGGAATGGCACTGCTGCCTGCAATGGAGACTTCAGCTGCTGCTTGCATACAGCAAAAAACTCCTTTGGCCACTCAGCATTGAACTGCCCCCAAATCAATGACCAGAGGAGAGTTTTGTGACCACCATTTTGGCCTCTCCCAGCAAAGTGACTGGAGCTGAGGTTTTCACAAAGACCAGTGGGTTTTAGTCCTTTCCTCTCTGTTGTGACATCTCTGGAGACAGAACATGCATCCTACAGAGAATACTCAAAATTTCTTCGATTTTGGGGAAGAGTGGCAAGAACTGGCAATGATGTGTCCTGAGCATGTGCACATGAGAACAAATAAACACATTATAAATTGGGCATTTAAAAAACACATGACACCTTAATAAGGGTGGAAAATGGGGGAACAATGCCCCAGGTCAGCAAACATCAGAGACCCCATCCTTCCCTCCCATTCCCCCATTTCCCTCCCCTCCCCCAAATGAAAACACTTTGGTTTTGCCAAGACAGGTGTTTCAGATACAGCTTGAAAACTAATTAAATCATATCTGCAGCTTGAAAACTAATTAATCCTTTATTCCCTATTATAATAGATAATTACAATGCATGATAGGAAATGACTTGTCAGGTTTTCTGTTCAAAATCCTGGCATTTTATGGAAAATAAAATGAGAGAAATAGGGGGCCATCCCATTCTTCTGCAGGCCACCAAGGGAGGCTGCTAAAAGGGTGGATTTTTTTTTTGATGTGGCATAAACAAAAATTAGTTACTGAAAACAACTTGGAGAATGAAAGATTTTGAGGGTGATTTGTGTTCATTTGCATGTATGGTCAAGGGGCTACTTGCAAACAAACAGCAAAGTAAAACATCTGTAATTAGAATCAAGCAAGGTGGGGTTCAGGATGTGAGATGGACAAGAGAGATGCTCCTTGCTTCTTCTCCAACACCTTCTCCTCTTCCAGAGTCAGACAAAGCAAATAATCCAGTGCCATCAGGAAAGTGAGAAAACACCCACACTTACTCAACAGCAAAGGCACCCCAGAACCTTCCTCACATCCCCCCCCGATTTCTCTTAAATGCTCTTTACTCCCACAGCGAGATAAAAGACTATGATTGTGCTGAAAGTTTCTGTAATTCCTTTACAAAAAAATTAAGTTCCCAGTTTTGCCCTACCTTTAAAAAAGGAGAACTGAATGGATCAAAATCTACTTGATCCAAATTCTCAGAACTATAACTCAAGGGATGAGGACTTTGAAGGTATTGATGCACAGACTGTTTATGAAGGGTCTAGGGAAGCAGCAAATAAAAGCAAGTCTATTGATGCATTGCCAGTATTATTAAAAGGTACTCCCTGAAATCTGTAAATCCTTAGTAAAATCCTTAGTAAAAATGTGGATGGGCCCACAAAACCACATTGGATAAAACCAAACTGGCACTAAAAAACAAAGTCATTCCAAGAGCTGAATAAAAGGTTATGATGTGATTTGCACTCATCAGAAAGCACCGTGCAACAAGGACACCATGAATGGCCATTTTCCATCAAAAAACTAAACTAACTCCAGTCTTTTTGTGTCTGCTTTTGCCTTCTCTTCCACCTGATTGCTATTCTGTAAAACTTCATGACCTTGATGCAGCTCCATATTGTCACACACACCTATTTTGGGGAAACCACAAAGAACCAAGGGCAAGAAATCCTGCTCATTTCTTCTTTTGATTAACATCTTTCTTTCTTTATTTTAGAAACAGGTTTTTCTAAAGCACCCAAAAGTGAGAAGAACCCTCCAAACCCCTCAGCTCCACACTAAGTCCACATGGGCTCCCTCTCCAAACTTCCACCACTTCCTCCAATCCCCCCGAGCAGCACTGAAAACCAACCTCTGCCACACAAAATGATCAAAAGTAAAAGCAAGGTTGTTTTCTTTCCAAAGAAACTCTCTGCTGCTCAGGAAAACCTCCAGAACCTTACATAGCTGGCAGCAGGGAGAGGGATGACACAAGCAATTAGCATCACAGACAAAGATCTTCAGCACATTCTGGTGCCAACCGCACTTATCCACTTATGGGAGAGTCCCTAAGCAAGACATCCTTAGGAGTGATCACCCAGAGATTGATTGAGGCCCTGTATACCCCTATTAATGAGGTTAATTAAAAACTGTGTAACCAGCAGGGGGACTAAAGGGTGTGAAAATAACTCAAAAGTGCCATCTCCCCTCTTCCCTTCCCAGGGAAGGCGTTATCCTGCCTCGTTTTCCTCTTTGCACAGGAGGGTGAAAAAAGGTCCTATATCCAACAGCAGTTTTAGACCACACCCCATCCCAGTAAAAAGCATCCCTCACCTCCAAGGCATCCAAACTCCTCCTAAGGCAGCCCTCACCCTGCAAGCCACAGCCTCTCAACTCCAAAAAAGGTCAATACATCACCCAAATTAATGAACAATGGTCTGTCGCCAGTAGGATGAATGTATAAAAAGATTTGGGGAGGAAGAAGCATAAAGAAAAGAGGGGAAATAGGTTTTAAATCAACACAATTAATGGGTTTGGTATTTGTTCATATATTAAATTAGTAGACTTTTATGCAATTAAGAATCCTTGATATGAGGATGCTCCATGGCAAGCTTACCCTGCTCCTTCTGCCATTTAAGAGCTTGGGATGGAAGGGAGGGAGGAAATTCCACTATTTTTTTGTTAGGTTTTTTTATTATTTTGTGCTAAAAAAAGATATTTCCAAAGTTTGCACAACTCGTTAAGATACTAATGTCAAGCTAATTCTTTGCATTTATCACTTTCCTTTAGAAAATGGAATTTTAAGTAACTAAGAAGAAACTAATAGCTGTGTATGAAAGAGGAATATTAGAGAGAAATTAAACTCTCTGCCTTATTTTGGCTACACTGATTTATTTTCTGTTTCTCACCCCAACCCAAACCAATACTCTTCTAAAAATATTTAGTGAAACCTATAATGGAAAGAAGTGTTTCTTCAAGCATTAAATCATCTGAGGATACTTAAACTGACCTTTCACATATATTAGAGCCTATTAAAAAAAAAAACAACTCATCCCTTCACATACTACTGACTTCATTTTCATTGCTATTGTCAGTATCTCATGGACCTTCCTACCCACGAGACTGCAACCTCTTCCAAAGCCACCAAAGCATAGCTTTGGGGATGGATTTCAAATACAACCGAGGTTATCTCCTAGCTTTGATCACTCGAGCACAGCTCTCCCTCCAATTTGGTATTGCTTAATCTCCACCACCATCCTAACACTGTTTTTCACCCAAAAAGTCATTTCCTACTCTTTCTGTAATTAAGGTTGTAATGGAACAGCCCGGCAGCACTTAATGCTGTTTTTATTAATTCTGCAATGACTCAAGTTATAAGATATTGGGCCATTTTCATGTTTTTGCAAATGAGGGTAAGGGTTCCCCCCTCTGCTGCAGGGTTTCTTGCTCTCCATATTCCTGTTCAATGGATCATTTCAATTCCAGGGCAACACAGGCATTCCTAAGGAAGGCACAGCCCTGCAGACTTGCCAATTGAACTATATAGTCTGGGCACAGAGGAAGAATTTTTCAAAACTAATTATATCGTAGCCTTCATTTTTTCTGGTGTCCAATTGTGTCCAAATTAAAGGGTCCTGGCTTGCTAAGACAGCACCAGCTCTTTATCCACTGAATATAAACCCCTTTAAATAGATACCTCTATTTTTAAGCCACTGAAGGCACTGACAATATTTGTGAGACATTGACCCAACATCTTGTTGTTATGCTGAGAGCTACTAAGTGGCATCTCTTTTGGTCAGTAGTAACAGTATTTTCTTTAAGGAAACTTTGAAGTGGTTTCAGGCAAGTTACAAGACATATTAAAAATGACACACCATCTGCTTCCCAATGTGATGTTTTGCATTGTGTAACTAAACCAATTTAAGAACTGAAGCTTATTTGACATCTAATTAGTCTGTTTGGTAGCCTGATCACTTGTAGATGTTTTGGAGGGAAAGAAGCACTCTAACAATCTTGATCTTTTTTTTAAAAAAAGACAACAATTAAAAATAATTAGTCACAGAACTGCTTTTCCTTCCTAAATATTTTCTTTTTTCCCATTTAGGAATCAAGACATATGTTTCTGCCATGCTACCCTCTATTTCTGGTAGAATGTAAATCTAACCATGCTTTTTTGGGTACCACAATCACAGAGCTTTACCAGAGCCTTGGAAAAGGAAGAGGAACATTCCCTGGGTTGCAGAATCAAAGGATCAATCAGCAGCACCCAACACCACATGGCGCCATGCCAGGTCATCCCTTTGCTTGCTCAAGTTAATGGCATTCCCCAGGAAATGCATGGTCACCTCAGGAGTGATTTATCCTGGCAGGGGAGGACTAGGGGAGAGAGGTGGTAGGGGCAATCCAAACAGAAACAAAACAGCTCATACCAGAGCATTTAAAATTCAAAGTCTACATTCCAGCTTCCAGACTGCTGCAGCTTCCTCACAGGCTACTCCAGCACGAGGGGGAAGACTGCAGATAGTAAAATATTAAAGCAGGCCAAGCTCAAAATCAGAACCTGCTGTGATCTGCCCACCACGGATGCGGATGTTCAGACTCACCTACCCATTGGAAAGGCACAGGGAGAAATAATTGAAGAGCATTTTGTTAGGGACAGCCTGTATGGTGGTCATACCAAGGAGAAATGACTGTTTTTCACAAATGAGTGGATGATGGAGAGGGAAGGGCACACAGCATCTCCAGAAGCATTTCAAATATGCCTTGTAGAAATCAAAGAAGGCAGTTTCCAGTGCTGCAGACCCACTGCACGCTCCAAATGTGGACACATGCCAGAAGACCAGTGAAAAAATTTGATTCTAGCATCATCCATGAACAACAGCACTGCAGAAGCACAATGCATTCCTCCACATATGATCCCTCCAGAAAAAGTCCAGTGGTTTTAACCCATGGCATTTGTGTCAGGTACATTCACACCCTGATGGATCAGCTGGGGACGTTAATGACAACATCTCAAGCCTTTCCCAGGAGCAGCCACACCCATCCTACCTCCCTTTGGAGACAGCCCCATCTCCAGCAGTCTTTGCCCATAACCCACATCTGCTGCAAGCCCCAAACCTGCTTGGAGCTATTTTGGATGGGGAGAAGATACACGAGTGAGAATTACAATTAGGTAAGGGTAACAGTTGGAGGGAGGGTCAGATCAGGTCACTCACAGAGGATGTTGTTCCTGAAACAACAGCTTTGTAACCTTCATCACCTCCTACAATGAAATATGACCACTCTTCTGGCCCGTCTTGTTTTCCAAGTTTTATTTTCTATTGTTCTGTACTAAGCAACTGCCTGCCGTTATCAGCACTGTCCCAGAGCCACTTGTTTTCCTGTTACCTTCCCTTGTATCACTCCAGTTTTTCAGCCTGGACAGGCATTTGGAAGATGTGATGAGTTTGGTAGCCTGATCTAATCACTGCCTTGCTGAAACAAGTCAGAAAAAGAAGAAAGAAGTAGGGAAAAAAAAAAAAGATCATTTCAGCTAGTTAAACATGCTGCTACCCAAAAAAAAAAAGAGTTGGAAGGAGACGGGGGAATTTGCTAACTTTCACTCAGCAGCGGAGCAGGGCTGCTTTCAATGTGCCATATTGACTTACCGCTGCTGGAGGCACAATAAAGGCAGCCCTTGGAGTCAATGCGGGCTCCCGCGGCTCTGTGTAAACTCCGCTTAAAATGTATTTCAAGGAACTTGATCTATTGACATGGCAACTGTGAAAACTTGAGGCCATTTGAAATTTAAATAGCATTTCCACCCCTCTGTAAATGCCCGCCACGGGGTGGGCCCCACGGCCCTTGTGTGGAAAATGCTTTCAGTGGAAGACATCTCCCCCAACAGAATGCCTCCAGACACAACTGCTCTCCTCAAAAGCAGCCAGCACAACTGATTGGGACCCTTTTTTGATGCAAATTCATATTATTCTGTTGGGGAACAGCAGGTGTTCAGCCATGCTTTCCTTTAGAAAAATTAGGACCTTGCTTGCTCCCCCTCCTTCTTGCACTTGGTTCCCAGTTAGCTTCGATGGCTCTCACCCTCGGCACACACTTGGGTGCCTCCTGGACTGGGAAATACAAATCAGCACTACTGAGGAATGGGGCAGTGTGTCCTACAGACCAGTAAACTTTATTAAACACCACAAATGCCCGCCAAAGAGAGCTCTGAGTCTTCCCGCTGTGGTGGGCACACATCCTGTTTCCAATGGCATGGCCACTGAGACCCAGCGTGACACAGTGTGAGGTTAAAATACAGGGGAAGCATTTCACAGTCAATATTTTGTTTGACTTATGGAGCTGGGCTATCAGGGGCCTTACCAGCAATCATGCCCCATAAGTAACTTACTCCAGCTTTAGGATGGAAATAACTCCTTGCTGAGTATCACAATGTCCTTGTGGTCCACATAAGAGACATGTGAAATTGCCTGCCCACACAGAGAGCACAAAGCAGCCTCAGGAAGGTGCCAGGGGATGGTTAAGTTGTGGAATTTTGCAAGTCACTCAATGAAAAGGCCTGCATTAAAGTAGTAGCAGAAGTTCTGAAACAGCACGAAGCCCTCACACTGGTAGGAACCATCAAAAAAATGTATTGATGAGGTGCTTAAAGACATCTGGTGGGCCTGGCAATACTGGGTTAATGGTTGGACTCAATGATCTTGAAGGTGTTTTTCAGCCCTAATGATTCTATGATTCCATGAAGGGTTCCTGCCCTTCCCCCCTCTCTGCTCTGCCACCTCTGCATTTGCAGTTTAATATAAGAAGAAACAATGTAAAGGGAGAGAAATAGAGATAAGAACAGAAATCCACAAGACACATAATGTGATTCTATACAGGCACCACCTAAAATTCATCAGGTTTGGAAAGTTTCCTTGTCATCCTGTGGAATTTTATCTCCAGGATTCTCTGAATTATCTGAGTAAATCTAAAGGGCCTTTTTTTTTTTTTCCTGGTATGTGTGAATACCAATCCTCTGTAGAATCTTTGGAGCCTTACAGAACAATTAGAAGGAAGAAGAAGCATCTTCATGGACCCATTTAAGGAGCACTGAAAAAGCTGCTGTGGACACCCACAGCAGAGCCAGACAAATGGATGATTCAGGCATGGTCCATGAGGACCAAAACACCACATCTCCTAAGTGACCTTGGCTTGAAAGATAAGGAAAAGGAGTTTAAAAACAGATTGTGTTATACTGGGGATGGAGGACATGTTGGAGGGGAAAAGGAAAGATGGGAGATGTTCAAAGAAGTGAGGGATGGCTGGAGCATTGGTGGGTGGAGAAGAAAGGCCAAAGGAACAGAAGCTGGGACCCTTGACATCAGAGAGTCTATACCATGTGTCCATGACTACAACTTACTTTAACAACTAAATATTAAGAAAAAACAGTAAAAAGGGTGAAAATTTATGCCTGACATCTTCTACTCAAGCTTCAACTCAAACCTGCTATTTGCAGTTGAAGGCACCTATTAAAAAAGATACACAACTAATATTTCATCTGACCACTTAGAAAATACTCTCACTTCTGTCCTCTTCAGTAATAAAAAAGGAGAAGAGTGACAAACTAAAGTGAATTTATTTCAGCTCTTCAAAGTCAAAACAAATCATGAAACCTGTGGGAATATCAAGGTAACTTAAAATTCCTAATTTGAGACCCGTTTATTTAAGCCCAATGTTAAGATATACATCTGAAGTTATGAAACCACAAGACCCCTCCAGCAAATTTGCCACTTTTTATTGCCAGTAATGATCACTGTCTCTATTACAGGCTCCAGTTAGGACTCTATTATGCTAAGCTCTTTATAAAATACAATCCACACCATTAAAAATCTACCTGGCTCTCTTACAGCAGTTGGATGATACAAAGAAGAATAGCTAATAAAGATCTGAAAGAAGGTTTGAAAGTCTTCTCTCTATTTCTTTTTCCAGAATATTTTAATCAAACAGACCATTACTCAGTGGTTATAGCTGCAATGTTTTTTTAATATCTTTATATATTTATATATATAGACATACACACGCACATATAGATATATATAAAATTTTCCTTAGTTTGTAAAAAGCTCAGGCAGGTCCTGTTTGGAGCAGTTTGATGTAAATAGACAAGCAGAGCCCACAGAAGCAGTCCCAGCCGTTTAGCAGAGATGTAGAACACAGGCTGAGGAATTCATCCACCAAGAGCTGCTCACAGCACTAATGCTGAAGTGGCAATCAAATGTTCAGTAGTGAAAGCTGAGGGCCTTTTCCTTTCTTCTCAGCCATAGAGACACAGAGCAAAAGCAGAACATGCTGATGAAACTAACTAGTTTTAAACTGTATCAAACTTTCAGCTCTTATTTTCCACCAAGAAATCAATGCCCACTCATCCACAGATCCACTTGAAACTATTCTTAATGCAGCAAGACCCATCTCTGTAATGGCACAGCACTTCTCAAAATGAGGAAAAAAAGGGCAAAAAACAAAGTAAAAAATAAATTTTGAAGACATACAAAGACTTCTGCTGCTAATAAATACTCTTCAAAATTAATGGATATACAGCATTTTCAGGAACATCCTGGTCTGCCAGAAGCATGGCTTCTCCTGACCAGCATGCATGAAAAGGATGCAGGAAGAAATCCAGACTGCCAGAGAGAAACCTGGGAAATAAATGCAATATTGAAAGAAGAGGTTTTACAATACATGCAAAAAAACGTGGGAAAAATATTTGTGTTCCCATCATTTCATATGCCTGGCTAAATATCCATTAACAAATTAAAAGAGACACGCTGAATCAAAGTCAGCGTCAAAGCACAATGCCGGACATTTGTTTTTCAAAAATTAGTTATTGGCAGCATCTAAAATGCACTGTCACACCAGAATTACAGCCATATAATTCACTTTTTAGCTGCTCAGAAAGAAGGATAACAAAAATGTATTGGCCAGTCACACCATGGTTCATATTAACAACACTCTCAACATCTGAAGTTGCTTCATTCTGCCTTTGGCAGAAGTTTGGAGTTTCATTCTTGAAGTTGAATAATAGATACTTTTGATTTGTGACTGAATGGAAGATTATAATCAACCTTGGGACATTCACTCACTCATGGAATAAAGCCACTCATTCCACTATAAATATTTATAATTTTCCCCACATTTGTTAGTATAATTAAAGAGAATGAAATTCAATGCAACAGTTGGGGGAAGGAGGCAAGTAAAACCTGTTATTTACAGTGTCCTCTAAAATTAAATGTATAGACATTAATTGCTTATTATACACACTGCTACTCAACTAGCACCACACAGAGAAAACTGAGCCAAAGAGAAGAGTCTGCTGCTTAGAAACACCCTGCAATAATTTGTCCCAACCAGTCATTCAGACAGGAACAGGCACAGGGCATCTTGTTCACTTCCATCTGCGCCAGCAGTGAATCCAAGATGCGGCGGCAGCAGAGCGGTGTCATTTGACACCGCAGCACCCGCGGGAGTGACTGCGCAGTGCCAGGTGCCACCAGCCCGATTTAGGAGTGTTTTATACTGCTGCATCCCGAGATAAATTCAACTGGCCCCGTTATCACTACATGTGAACCACCTACGAGCACCTGGCAGGAACACAAGGGCATAGGGGTAAGGAAGTGCAGGCTTCAGCCCCATCCTTGCTGCTGCTCCTCTTGAAGGAGCAGAAGAAAAAGAAACCACAAAATGCACCCATCACCTGGGTACTAAATTTGCGAAGGTAAACAAGCACCTCGCCACAAGCTCAGAAATTCAAAGTTTACACTGCAGTCCCCAAGGAGAAGCTCCGGTTTTCAAAAGGGTCAATTATTTTCACTTAGAGGATTTTAAAGCTTCTCTTCAGTAAGAAGAAGGGAGATTTTATTCTGGTTCCATCGCCTATTCATTCCTTCTTTAATAATACATGGTTCTGTTAAAAAGGGCAGAGCACTATTTTTAGACTATCCCATAACATATAAGAAAGCATCAGCTAGAGGATTTTTTTAAGCCTGGTACTGCAAAGGTTTGGGAGTCTGGAAAAATGGGGCACAGGTAGGAGTTGGTCTCAGGTTGCAGGGAAAGATTGGCAGGTTAGGTGAGAAAACACAGAAAATGTGTCTAGCTTTCTTCCACTCTTCTCAAACCTGAGATGTGCCGACAGAAAAGGAGGAAGAGAAAGAAAGAAAACAAAACCACTGAAGTGTTATTGCTTGGAAACCACCTTAATGAAAGCCACTGCAGAGTGTAAGATACTGAACATACCCTGACAGAGAAAACAGGCAAAGAAAATCCACATAGCCACTTCTACCTGCCCTCTGCTACAGAAATACCTGGATAATAACAATTTCACAGCTCAAGATGTTTGCAGGATCCAACACCTCTCTGAGTCTAAAGACAGAAGGAAACCCTTCTGGAAGCATCAGCTTTGAGGCAGGAAGATCCTTCTTTACTGCTGCTGCAAAGGACAAAGAGCTTATTGGAATTAAGGGATGTCTTAGTCCCTTCTCAGTGAAATACTGGTTCTTCTTATTTGCCTTGTTATAAATAGGCTTAGATTTCTTTTCTTTCTCTCCTCTCTTTTCAACACAGGAACACGGTGCAGAGAGAGTCTCTAAGGGATGATGCCTATGAAGAAAAGAAAAAAAGGGGAGGAAGGGGAAAAAGAAGAGATGGGAGAAAAAAATGGGGGAAAAGGAAAAAAAAAATAAAAGGGAAGAAAAAAAAAAGGCACATTTTTGCCTTTTGGCAGTGAAACTGAACTCCTGCCCCAGGATTTGATAAGCAATGCTAACTTTAAAGCCCTGACTCCGGGCTCAAATGCAGGGCATTCAGACACCAGGCTCTACAGCAGGATCACATCCAAAACAATACACATGGAAAAGGTCACTGATCCAACCTTTACTCATTAAATACTTCCCAAAGCCCAGCACAGTTTGCTTACTGGATATAATGGCATCCCTCAAAAATGTGTGACACCTGAGCCTTAAAGCAGATCTCTGAACCCAAAAAATAAATGCCGAGCCAGAGGCAGCTACATAAGCCAAGGGACATTTTGCTAATATAAACCCAAATGCATTTTAAACCTATTCTGTTGGATAACTGTGTCCAACCAGCATTCCAGGCCCACCAGGACGTCTTCTTGTATCACAGGGAATGTCACTTTGTCGACCACAAAAACAGTGAGAAGCTAAAAAACAGTCACAGAATGGTTTGGGTTGGAGATGATCTCAACTTTAGGAAGCCCAATGGCAAATGGGTAAATCAAACAAGGAAAGAAAAAACAAACCAAAACCAACCCAAGCCTAAAACTTGAATTTCTGTTCTCTAGCCCCAATATCTAAAAAAACCACCAACCTACTCTGCACTGTTCATACAGCCAAGCTGTCATGAGATTTGTATCTTGATCCCACCTTTATTCTTTTCAGGCCATTTATTACTTTTTCAAAGAAATCTGAGTTCAATTGGCCCAGGCTTTATAAAGCATGGGTAGAAGGTTATCACTCTCTTCCAGCAAAACCAGGAAGTGACCCAACCACGTGCTACCTTCTTTGGACCAGCAAAGGTTTATGACTGAGCATCCTGCCCTGTCAGCTGGAGCATTCAGAGGTGTCAATGCAGTGGCTCTTCCAAGAGCTTACACCTGTACCTTCTGAGCCTCCAGCCCAGAAAAGCACTTCTTTATGCTGCAACACCAGCATGTGCCCCTGCTGCAGTCAGCCTAAACTGGAGTGCAGCTAACCACCCAAACCCCACCAAATTCATCCCTGAGAGTGACAGTCAGGGACAGGGGCTCAGCTTTCTGAATTTTTCTGTATCCTATGATCCCTCCTCCAATGCCAGCAGTTGCAACAGGGGGACAGGAACAGCCCCCCATTAACCACTCCTCATTTCAGAGAGAACATATTCTTCTGCCATGAGAAGCTACTCTGGGACAAAGAAAACACAACTGTGACAGTCTTCACCTGCTAAAGAGCAGGAAGAGCTCTGTCCTCTCCCCCTTCTCCCAGAGCAGCAAGATTTCCGTACCGTAGATCCGCTTAAGAGCCACCACTGCTCCTCACCCCTGGGGAGACTTAGAGAGCCTCAGCAGGAATACGTGCAAAATCCTCATCAGCTGATCAAAAGCTTTGCTTACTACCACCCCTTACGTAACCAGCAGCATCCTAATTATCCAGCTAAACGTAATGAATTCAACTCGCCTTGGCTTCACACACTTTCACTAGATACAAATTAGGGCACCGGGCGACTCACCCCATAGCACTTTAGTGAAAACTAGAGGGTTTGGGGAGGTGGAAATGCTGGGTGAAACCATCCAAGTCTGCAACTGAAATGTTAACCTAGATCAGGACCAGCAAAACCTAAGTATTCCCAGAGGAAAGTCCCATTTACTGCTCGGGGTGGGGTTTTCCAGTGCTTTTTGCTCAGCCAGAGATGGAGAAGAAAGAGAACAGCTGCAGCAGAGGAGTAGATGGATCTTTTTTTTTATTGGTCCAGTTCCCTATCGCACTGTAAGTAATCTCTGCTTTCATCAGCAAGAAAGCTTGCAATGACTGCAAAATGTAACCCAAATTTTCTCTGTTGGGTCCCTCTACCCTGACTTAACATCTATATTATCTATCTACCCTCAGTTTTCAGCTTTGGTTGTTGGGTTGGGTTTTTGGGTTTTTTTTGACTGAAGCTCACTGTACTCCATCTGAGCCTTGCACGTAATGAAGTAAACAGCACCACAATGCATTCCTCAGCACAAACTGAAGCACTAAATAGCTGCCTGGAGTCGGAGGCCAAAGCAGCTGGGTGTTGGATTACAAACGCTAAACAAATGCCAAGGCATGGCCGTAATATGTGCGATACATTGATGACCTACTGTGCTTAAATAACTCCTTGGAAAGCAGACCGGCCACTCAAACTGGGTTTTTACACCTGAGAGAAAGTGATTTGTGCTGATAATGCAGATTTGAAAAATAAGAGGGAAAATTTTAGCAGGTACAAAAATCACCCTGGCGAGTGGGGGCAGGGGGAAAATTCAGCCCAGCGCGATCAGCACGCTGGGAGGGACAGCATTTCATGCTTCTGAAACATTTCCAAGGGGTGAAATCCCTCCCCATCGACGCCAAGAGCAAGGCTCTCACTCAACACAGCCAGGCAGAGGATTTCCGAGGTCGATCACAGCAATTTGAGCCCCCTCAGATCCTTGTTTTCCTGCCTAGAGCGGAGCAGTGCTTTCCAAACCACGTGGAGTCCCCAGCAAAACTCCCCAGCCACAGTGCACACGGCATTTTGAAGCAGTGTATCAGCGCACCACAATCTCAAGTGGACCCAAGTAAAGCTCTCCTGGGAGTTTGCTGAGTGCCTTTGGATTCCAGAGAAGGTATGCAGGGTCTCTGACCCCATGCACAGCAGGATGAAATGGGGTGTTTTCATTCAAACAGCAAAATAAATTAAGATATAGCAGCTAAAGAGTAAAATTTCCCCAGATTTATATTTTTACCACAAGGTAACAATTGCACGCTATCACTACCACTCTGAAATCATCAGGAAGGCAAAGCAGGGGGGTTCTCACCACAGTTAAGCAAGGTCCTGGAAGGTCACCTAACCACGTCACCACGAACGCTATGTGTGTCTCATCCCCAGCAAACTTCACAGCACAGGAAGGAGGACGCAGTTTCTTGCCTTCCCACCACAACACTCCAGTTTGGGTGCTGTCACAGCTCCCCCTCACCCAGTCTTCCCCAAAATCAGAGCATGGCCTAGTTTAAAGCTGTTGTTTAAAGCCACATGTTGTTGGACCACAAGCAACACTTCAAAACCCTGGTTTGATGCTGCAGAGTCAGCTGTGGGAGTCTGCACCATACAGCTGCCACCCTGCAACAAGAAATGAGCTGCCAACACTCCTAGCATCCTGCTTTTGCTAAAGTGCATCAAAATGGAAGCAAGTCTTTGGCCAAGACTGCAAGGAGCTGCAGCACTTCCAAGGTTTTCTGTTGAGTGACAGAGGGGCTAGCATCCACCTCCTCTTTTACTTTTAAATGCTATGTTCAGTGCAGACAGGAACATCTCAGTCTGCAAAGACTATTTCAAAGTGGTTCTGAGGAGTCAAAACTTCTTTAGTAACTCAGCAGCAGATGGGATGTAACCAGCAGCATTTCCCCAGTTCTGTCTCCTTCTTGGTCAAGTGGTTGGAGCAAGTCACAGACTCTTGAGTACAATGCTTGAAAGCATTTTGAGATTTTTCCTTTAGGAGGTTGTGGAAAAGGTCCCCCTTAGGTTCAAATATCATAGAAATCCTAGAATGCTTTGGGTTGGAAGGGACCATAAAGATCACCTGTTTCCAATCCCCCTGCCATGGGCAGGGACACCTTCCACTAGACCAGGGTGCTCAAAACCCCATCCAGCTTGGCCTTCTCTGGGCAACACATTGCAGTGCCTCATCACAATCCCAGTGAAGAACTTCTTCCCAATATCCAACCTATTCCTTCCATTTTGAAACCATTCCCTCTTCTCCTATCATTACATGTTCTTGTAAAAAGATCTCTACAGATTTCTTGTAGGCCACCTTCAGATACTGAAGATCATGCCAGAGCCTTCTCCAGGCTGAACAATCCCAGGTCTCTCAGCAGTTCCTCAAAGGAGATGTGTTCCATCCCTTTAACCATCTTTGTGGCCCTATCTAAACTGCTAAATATCCCTGAGAGCACAGCATTAAAGCTGGATTCATTCAGTAGATCACCTCAGCCAGTGGTGGCAAGGCTGTGTCTGCACTTGGCTGCTCCTGCACAGAGTAGCTGTCTCCAGCTGACCTGGGTGGGTACCTGACAGCAGACCACAAGCAAGGTGCAGCAAGAAAACAAGAGCAAAATTCCTATCTGTGTGTGCCTGATTGAAAACCTGATGGATTAAGAGGCAATTCAAACTGGGAGGGAGAAATATTTAATGGGTCAAAAAGGACATATGCTTCACAAACAAGAACTTGGCTCTCTCCCTGTAGCTCCATGATAATATTCCTTTCAGTGAAAGATGGGAGGTGCTGCTGGGAGCATTTTTTGACAATGCACCCAAGAGCAGAGTAACTCAGAAACCTCTGCGTGCTCAGTCCCCATCCAGCCCACCGCCCCTGCCCAGATGCAGGGAGGGAGGGAGGATGGCAAGCCCTCAATGCACAACGACTGCCCTCAATTAAAGGGTTCAGACAGACTCTTGGGAAGGCAGAAAAGCTCTGAGAAACTGGATTGGGCCTGAGAGCATTAGACTCAGGCAGATGTGGAGAGACCACCAGGGGAAACAGAGACATTCACAAGTGCCAAACTGGATTAGGATCAGGGCGAGTGTACCTGTCCCCAGTGGACCCCCCCCTGCTCCCTGCTGGATGTTCTGCTGAGTTATCTCAATTAGTGCAAACTTCTCCTCTACTCCCTCTGCTGCTGGGCCACCAGTTGAGTGCAGCAGAGGAAGAGTCACCTCATCAGGGGGGTGAAAAAACGATGAAAACTCTGCTATCAGAGGAAAAGCAGCTCTCTCCACTCTGTCCCCTCACACATGCCATTGTCTCACGTCATCAACTGCCTGATGGAGGCACAGGAACCAGCCACCACGAAGGAAACCACTGCCCTTTCATGCTGCAGACTTACAGCCCTCTCCTGGTGCTTACACAGCTCAAATTTTAATTAAAAAGTGCAGGATTGTGCTTGTAGCAGAATAAAAGGCAGGGGGTGGGGGGTGGGGGGGAAGGGGTCAGCAGCAAATCACTATGGCAAAATACTATTTCTTTTTTTGGGACCCACTGAGTATGAAACCCTGGCTGGTTTTGCCAACAGCTGGTCCACAACCTGCACAGTATTTCCAGAAGTGTTTCCAGTCCAATCTACTCAATTTAGCTAGAATAACTCACTCATTTCATAACGGCAGCTGGAGAGGTTTGAGCACTGCTGCTTTTAAAGAGGAGAAAATGTCTGGATGATTTTTAGGAATGCAAACAAAACCAAAAGAAAAAAAAAAGATGCAAATCCTTATTCAGCTGTGATTTCACATTAGATGGCACTCTCAAATGCTATTCTACCAGGACAGCAGCAGCTTTTCCACACAGGGATTCTTACTCAAAGCAGCTCCTTCTTAGATGGAAAATCCTGACTGCCTCTCCAAAATACACACTAGTGCCTGGAAATGGGGTATGGGAGAGCCGCCATGGGCACCCCCCATATGCATGCAAGCCCCCTCACTCCCCTGGATAACTCCCCTGAGGATCTCCAGATCTCCTTCACCTTCCTGCTGCTCCCCACATCCCACCAACTGCACGTCCCCACACCCCTTTGGCCCATCCTGATGTCCATCAGGGGTGGGATGGCTGTGCGGGTGTCCCTAAAGCCACAGCGGTGCCTTGGAGAGCAGCTCCTGTCCCACAGCCTGGCTGGTGGCCCGTAGACAACACGGAGCCAATGTCTGGATTACAGTGTGGTTTAAAGGGTATCCAGCAGGGTATCAGGGAGATGAGTGCTGGGACAAGGAGAATCAGGAATGTTGGACGAGATGCAACTGTAGAAGGGGGCGTGGGCAGAAAGTGTAACAGCAGAGCACCCGGCTGGCTTGTGTCTGCAGAGCTGCCCTCCCTACATCCTCATGGGACAGGGACCACCACAGCTTTCTTCTGGCTCTTCCCACTCTTTGGCTGCACCCAGCAGAGAGCCCGATGAGAAACAGAACCCCAGCCCAGCACACCGCTGCACCAGTATATATGGGATATAGATGGGACAGAGGAGCAGCCAGCTCACCAGCCAGCTGCTGGGTTTTGGGAAATGGGATGAGCTGAGAAGCTGTTGCCTTTCCTCCTGGAGACACCACACGTGCCAATGAAAACTGAGAAAAACACGATCTTTCAGCAACTTCTGCTCCCAACGACAGGCATTTCATTGCCTCAAACATCCCTGCAGCAGCTGCACCTGTTCTGCCAGTCCAAGCACCCATCAGGAGCTGGAATAAGGGTAGGGCACACAATGGCTCCCAGGCCAAGGCGGGACCACCGCCCATACTGGTTGCCTGCTGATGGCATGCTCCAAACTGCACAGTCGTGGAAAGCTGGAGGGCAGGCTCAAGAAACCCTCACCCTGGCACAAAGTCAACAGAAAGTATCACAGTGCCTCAAAGCCAACACTGTTACACAGACAAAAAAAAAAAAAAAAAAAACAAGCAGAGCAGCAGTTGGAAAGTCCTACCCAGGCTTATAAATACTAGACTCCACAGAAAAGAAAAATATTATGGTATGGAGGGGTGCTTTATTTTCTGTAACCTCTGGCTGAATGCTTCCTAGGAGAGGCATTGCACCTGTTGGAGCACAGGCAGGATGCACTGGTAACTCTTTCCTCTCAGAAGCACACTGCAAACTTGCAGCTCCTCCAAGATGGAGAGCTAAAAACAGGGCAAGAATCTACTGTCTCCACTTACAAGCAGGGAACATGCCCCACATCAGCCATAGAAGCAGAGGGATCATTAAGGAGGTTTCTGTTTGACAGCATGGATGCACAAGTTTAGGTACACAGCTGCATCCCAACATGCACCAAATGAGGCACCAAACATGTCAAGGACCCAACCAAACTTAGGAGAGCCATGGAAGAATAATAAGTCTTCACTGCAGAGTGAAAACCCCCTCATTTTATATGGTTGTAATACAACATGAAGATTAATACACTGTAAGGGTCTAAAGCAACTCCAAACCAGCCCCGCCATTTCCATTACAAACCTCCTCTTTTCAAATAAGCAAAATGTCAGATGGCATCAGGTCAGCCTCAAATGGGATTTCTCTTCCCCTGCTCTGACTGCGAGCCACTTACCCAGCTTACCTTGAAGGACATGTGGTACAGATCAGCTGAGGTGAAGCCTGGAAGGACACAGGTTACGTTATTCCCTTCGCAGATGGAAGGTTTGCTCATACACACAGCGACCTCCGCGTTTCGCTGAAAAGATGATTTTTTACTTGAAAAATATTTATGTCAGCCACCACAACCACTTGAGGAGGAGAGGTTGCAATGTGCTCTGGCAGGAAAGAAACAAGAAACTACTGCTGGGTTTTGGAGAAATATCCCTGTTACAGAAACTCTCCACGGCTGGGTTTTGTCTTTTCTTGGCCAACGCAGCGGCAAGATTTCCAAAGTTTGTACTTTCACTGATAAATTAGTTCATTGGTCACTTCCTGAAAGTCTGTCTCTTGCACCAAAATCTGATCTGCATCAGCCCCAGCATCCAGGCCTGGCTAAATGCCACCACAGCTCACAGGAGGGTTGAGCCTCATGCCTTTACAGAGAAGGAAATAGTAGGAAAAATTTAGGTAGCTACATCTCATAAAAAGATATCAGCCTGAGACACTACACAAAGTTCAAGCTGGTTTTTTTCCCCTGTATTTCCTGAACACAAGGGATTTCCAAATATGCTCTGGTACCCACAAATGCCCTACTGCCCATGCATGTTCTCAGCTACATATCTGACAAGAAACATCAACATCTCTATGAGAAATTCAAAGGGACAGCAGTGCTGAGAATGCTCAGAAACACTTCCCTGTTACTTCATAATCGCTAATTCACATCCCAGGGAACCTGAAATAACACCCTGTGTGTGCCACCACCTTCTTGCACCCCCATCCATGTGCCTGAGTGCCCCTTGTAGAGCCCCAGGAGATGAAAGCCACCATTTCAATAGGAATGGCTCAGCAGAGGGATAATCAGACATGTAGAAGATGCAGACACCATAAAATAACAGAATCATAGCATAGTTTGGGTTGGAAGAGACCTTAAGAATCATGTAGTTCCAGCCTCCCTGCCTTCCACTAAACCAGGTTGCTCTAAACCACATCCAACCTGGCCTTGGACATTTCCAGGGATGGGGCATTCACAGCTTCTCTGGGCCACTGTGCCAGTGTCTTGCCACCCTCACAGTAAAGAATTTGTTCCTAACATCTAATCTTAATCTCTCCTCTTTCAGTTTAAAGCCGTTATCCCTTGTCCTATCACTCCATGCCCTCCCCAAAAGTCCCTCTCCAGCTCTCTTGCAGCCCCCTAAGGTACCATAAGGTCACACAGGGTGAACAATCCCAGTTCTCTCAGCCTTTCCTCACAGGAGAAGTGCTCCATCCCTCAGTGTTAAGTGCTCCATCCATCAATGTTAAGTCACATGATATCAAGATCCGGAGGCAGAAGAGGACAAACAAAAAATAATGGAAGCACTGACAGGCCGCCTTGTCTCTCTTCCTGCAAATCTTCCCGTTACTCCACTCCTTCCTCTCTAAATTGTGTTAATGATCCATGTTCCCCTTCCTTCTCTTCCCTGGCAACTGGACCCTCTAAGGCTCCAAACCTGTGATAATTAAACCAAACCAGCCAAACAGAAACACAAACAAAAACCAACGCTTCCTCCCCCAAGGGCAAAAAACCCCAACAAACAACAAAACAAAGAAAAACATCCTCCACAAAACTATTCCTTTTATACCTTATCTCTTTAAACAAACTTTGTATGCCACTAAACTGTAGTATTATTTTAAACACTTATTTTCTGGCACTAGATCAGCTTTGAGAACAGAAAGGAACTGCTGCTTTTCCTTTTCAGGTTCATCCATGGTAAATAAATACCAGAAAGACAGAGATACAAGTAATTCCAAGCTATTAGAGTTTTCTTGCTTCGTTTTGATTTTGGGGCTTTTTTTAAGTGCCATTGAAGAAGAAACATCTAAACAAAACCATTGCATTCATGATGCTGACCAGGACACTTTAAGCCAGTGAAACCTCAATAAATATTTTTACAATGAAGCCTGCAAGAAGAGATAATACTTCAGACATTTATTGGACTTTTATTTCTCTATAAATGTACAATGAAAGTTGAAAACACAGAATTATTATTTCCATTCCAGCTTTGAAAAAATTAGGGAAGAAAAGAAAAAAGATGCCAGAACATTTTACTAAGAGGAAGCTTTTGTGGAAGACCTCTCTCAGGAGCTCCCATCAACTCATTCTTGCTGCTTCTTTGAAGCCATATCAACAACGATAATTTAATTTACAGTCCAGATAAAAAGACAATTCCAAAGATGTGAGGGAAGGGAGGAGGGGTTTAGTAGGGCGTTCCCAGTTTAATTCAGTGCAGCTACCTGCTGCCTGTTTGGGATCTAACTCCTGACAGCTCATCTTTCACCAAACAACAGAGCTGCAGCAGGTAACTGTGTCCCAGATACCCAGGGGATGGAGGAGGGACGAGTGTCACACAAGAGAACCCTGCAACATCTTTAAATTACAGCCAAAATGGATCGAATCACAGCAGGCACTGCAAAAAAATGTGGCAAGCGTGGTCCTGCTGGGAACAGGAGATGAGCCCAGGACAGGGGATGCTCTAGCCAGAGGGTTTGATTCCCCTCCAGGGCTCTTGGAAGACAAGAAGCAGGAAAAGAAATAAACATAAAGCATTGCAAGCATCCACCTCCAAACATCTACTTAGGAGATAGATAAATAAAAAGCTTTTATCAGGCATGGTTTTAAGAAGAATAGACTAATGACAAATTGTCACTAGAACCCCAACAAGTGAGCCAGAGGATCCTCAAATGGTTTGGGTTGGAAGAAACCTTATAGGTCATCTCATGTCAATCCTCTGCCATGGGAAGGGACACCTTCCACTAGACCAGACTGCTCCAAGCCCTGTCCAACACTGAACACTTCCAGGGATGGTGCATCCTCAGTTTCTCTGGACAATGGAGAGGAGCACACACTGAGTGGGGAAAGAGCAGGGACAGGTTTCTCCAGTTCCAGGGAGGCTCCTCCAGCTGTGAGGAGCAATGAGCACTTGGGGAGGGAAAGAGTTCCCTGCAAACACAGAAGGTTCAACAGGACCATCACAGCAGGATGATCTCCCCAGTGATGGACATGCTGCAAGAGGGTCCCTGCCCACAGCCCCCATCACTCCTCTACTGAACTGTGAAGATTGACTTCAGGCCACCCTTCCCTGCAAACTGGAGATAAAAATCTGTAAAGACATCTAATCTATATCAGAGTCTGGCTTTTCTGCCCAGCACTGCTGATGAGCTCAGCAGCAGTGTCCATAAAAATACCCTGGCAAAATCCCTGCACACACGCAAACAGAAAATCCACCAGTCTCAGCTGCTTTTTTTCTGGTAAGTGAGGAAACAATTACTGAAGCTGGAACAGACAACTTCTTGTAAAGAGAAAGAAAGGTGGAGAGGACACAAACAAAAAGCAAAACTACCAAAATAATGAGAGAAGTAGGCAAGTTGCACGAGAAGTGATAAAAGAAAAAGGTTAATAAAAACTCACAAACCAAGCTCATGTATCACTTCCTGCTGGCCACGTTTGCCATTAGGAGAAACCTCCTGTGAACACCACACCTGAGCAAACCAGGATGGACATGGGTATGAAAAGGAGGTGACCATCACGAGGTAGGGACAAGGCCAACACCTTATAGGAGGTGTCTGATCCTGCAGCCTACTGGATCAGGAGCCAGTGAACCCAGCAGACAAGTGAAGTGAACTGAACAAAGCTGCCCTAATCACTGGTGGTGCTCTGGCACAGAGTAGGGGTGACACTTTTGAGTTGCAGTAGGAATGGTTTGCCTTTCCCAGGAAAATTCCCTCCATGACAAATTGCTCAGGGACATCAACCACGTTCTGCTCCACATGGAAAGCCCCCACAAGGTCCAGAACTCTCACATAACCCATCCTCTGAGTGGTACCTTAACCTGCAGCACCAAGAGAGCTGTTGGCAACAGGGTGGTACCATAAAACAACGAAACTACTCTTTGTTTGAAGAAAGCAAGCCATGACAAACACTGACTCTGTCCAGCTGTCAAGAGCAAACCTGTCCCTGCAGATATGGTGGCATCAGTTCCTGCCCTGTTCTTCCTTCTCAGGATTTCTCACTACCCCATGAGGAGCTGGATATTTGCTGCTACATCCCTCAGGGACATTTAGAAGATGGAAAACATTGCTTTTCGTTTAAAGGAAAATATTTTCCAGCCCTCAAAGAATGGGAGAAGAAATACAGAAAAGCACAAAGACATGATCAACACGCATTCTTGCACCTGAAACACCAGAAAACAAAAAACAATCTCATTATGCTGTCTGCTTTCAATTCCCAATATCTAAAGCCAAGTCTGCAGGTTTTACTAGGAGGGAGGGAAGAGAACAATGAACTCATCACTTCTACCACACTGAAAACAATCTGCTCCTTGGACCTGTCTGTCCAGTGTGGTGATGGAAGGGGACGAGCAGCAGTATTTCACACTCCCAGATCCATGGTCTACATCCATAATCAGCTCTCCAGTACCTCCACATGCTCCAGGAGAAGATCCAAGCAGATTTATAGGAGGCTGATTCTGGATTACTAGTCCCCAAGGAAATTTTCCTCCCAACACCCACAAGCCAGAGGTTGATTTATACCCAAACTATAATAGACTGTATTCCTTAGAGACAACTGCTTGTCTTCAGCCCTGCTGCCATTGCTGAACTGGAGGTTTGGCTTGGTTTAACAGTTGCAGAGTTTATAAATACTAAAAGCAGCACTCAATTTAGGCTGGAGACAGTTAAACTACCTTAGACCAACAGGATGCCACACAGTAAGGAACAGTAATGAGATGATGACACATTCATAACCTAAAGTTTTCATTAAAAACTTGCAGCCCAAGGAAGCTCTCCCCTCTGGAGCAGAAATACTCGGCTCTCCTAATTACTCAAAGAGCAAATTTTTGCACGAACTGGGGAATCCAGGGAGAGCTCCTGAAGAGAACAAGTATCCATTAGGCAGGACTGGGGAAGTACCAGCCAGGGGGTTGTAAATGAGGTGGTGCACAACCCATTTCTGATGCCACTCAGCACCTCAGCGTGCATCACACAGAGAGGAGCTGCTGCTGCTGCTGGTGAGGTTGGGAGCCCCTGTAAGCAGATCCAGGGAAAAGCAGGACTCCTGAAAAGAAGCTGCTAGATACCAAAGTCCCTGGATAGACCTTTCTCCATCTGCAAGCACAATACAGTCTCTTTTCCAGTTTTTACTTGTTTTTAAAGGCATAATGTGTTGTCTGAGAAGAGCCACAGCACATACACCAGCTGATTGCAAAACTAGGCAGTGTTTTTCATATCATCCATCCAAATAGAGGTGATGGAAGCCACCAAATTTTAGCCTCTCCGAAATCTTGAGAAAGAATCTCTGCTAAAGCACAGATTTAACTTTCAGAGCTGTGCAAAGTCAGATCTAACTGCCAGTAACTGGGAAAGATCCATTTATCTATCCAACTAGAAAAATATCTGCTGGTTAAAGAAACGGCAGTCAAACAAAGAAATGGCAAGCGTTGGCTATGTTTTACAATGCACAAGTCAGAGCCACAAAAATACGTTCCTGGGAGTGCCAACATCCCGATGAAAACAAATCCCAGAACACAAAAAAAGGGATAAAAGCACAATACAAACCTTTTTCTTTCCCCCACAATTCTGCCCCGTGACAGTGTGCCACAGAAACAGAAATCTGGCTTGGGTAGAAGGCTTTTTTCCCCCACCAAAAAAAATTATTAAACCCCTTTTGTCTGGATTTAAAGATAAAGTAATGCCAACCACTAATAAATTTTGGGTTTGGGAAGTTTTATATTTTGGGGTTTTTTTTTAATGTTTAAGAGCACAAACCAAACTGAGTCACAAACAGGAGCCTTCTGGGAAAGAAACACCCCAAAAAGAGGAAGCCAGCAACTTTTCATTCCAGGTCATTTTTTAGACCTTTCGCTTTCATTGGGTTCATGAAGCAGGAAAAGAAAGGGAAGCCATAACACAAATTCGGATACAGAAGTACATTTTAGAAAGCAAAGCACCAAGATTGATTAGAGTGTTCCTCTGCTTTAATAAAGAGCCTAATGATGTCCAAATTATAGCAAAGCTCAATTGTGTAACCAAGGAGCTAAGATTTCATCCTTGATAAGGACATGGATTTCTGTCTTGCAGGAGAAGCTTGCAGTTCACTAACAAAGATGACCTTTTATATTATACCCTTCAAGGCCACAATTAGCTGGAGAAATACTGGACTAACTTGGCAACATGAGTTTTTATACACTGTGCTAATTTTGAGCAGAACCTTGCCAAGACCATTACCATCATCTAACAAGGCAAAAAAAAAATACAAATACAAAACCCACTGCTCTCCAGACCCAAATTACTTTCCACAATTCAATGCAGTTTTAATTAAGATGATTAAATTACAGCAAAAATGATTAACATGATATCCCACAGCAAATCACTAAAGGTATAACACCTTAATCCAGAAGAACCTGGCATGCACATATTCATGATAAAGTACTCATGAAAAGCTAGAATTTTACGCATGAACCAATTTTACATCACTCAAACAATACCTTGGGAGATATTTGTCACATGTAAAAAAACAGTGACATCCATCAACAGAGCACAGATTTTCCGAGACTACACAGAAAGAAATCTACACAGAAAAAAAATTGAAAAGGCTACAATTACTTTGACAGTGTTTCTACAGCTCAGAGGAATTTAGGGGTTGAAATAAGTGGTTTCCTTCTCCTTCACAGGGCTCCCAAAATCAATTTTATATATAACTCTTTCTTTTTTTCCTTTTTTCTTCTTTTTCTTTTCTTTTTTTTTTTACCAGAAGTCAGATCAGAAGTGCATGTGAAATCAGGTCACTGCAATAATCATGTACATGGTACATTTCCACTATTGCCTATTAACTATGCGGTTTAAATGAATGAGCAAAGTCTCAGATCCATATTTCACCAGTGGAAATTATTAATATAAACATAGCACAGCTCAGGTTTTAACCTTACCATCCAACTGGGCCTACTCTCCTTTGGAGACGGGTAAATGGTATTAAATTAACAGACAGGGTTCAAAAGGCAGCTACATGGAGGCTTGGATTCCATTAAGACCTGGGAAACAATCCTGTGATAGGAGCTCTGGACTTCAGGTAGCTGCTTCTGGTGCTTCAGCACTGGATAAAATCTAGCCTGAGATCTTCAAGGAATGGTAGCTTCAGTGTGTTCTTTAAAACAGCTGTGCCACTGTGATGGAAAGAAGTGACAAACCAGCTATTTCCAGGTGCAATCTTCTGGAAACTCTCCACAGTGGCAGGGCGAGGTGACAGGACATGGTGGCAGAGTTTTGCAAGGAGGAGGATGCAAGGCCAAATTGTCTTAAAAGTTGTGGCTGAATACATGAGAAGATATCAAGTAAGGAAGCTTTGCCTCACTGCAGAGCTCTCTGCCCCCAAGACTGACACACACCAAGGGGTTTTGCAGAGTTAACTGCATCAAAATAAAGTCCCACAAAGCAGATGCATTCCCAAAATGCTGCTATGCTTTGCATCTGAGACTCCTTTGGGGCTGTTTGCTTGTTCACACAAGAGACCTGCTAGTTCTCAAAATGGGGAGGGGGATGGAAATCACTAAAAAGGAAAGAAGAAGATCTTCATGTTACACTGCATGGCCATACTAGGGAGCTACTAACACCTGAATGACCCATGCAAAATCCAAAAGCCCTGGAAAGCTTACAAAGAACAAGTGCATTAGAGAAACTTAATGATTTTTTGTTTGTTTGTTTGATTAATATAGCTCTGAATGGCCCAGTCACCAGACAGCTTCCCCCCAGTGGTAATGGATCTGATGAGAGGCGAGCCTCAGTCCAGGTGAGAGGTTAACTTTATATTTTTCTTAATTAGACAAAGTCTAAATCGAAAAAGATAAAATTCCAACATAAATCCCCCACCAAGGCCGCTATGAAATAACTCTTTTGTTTAATTATTATGAGTTGGATCGGCAAACACTGGATCCCGATGGACAGAGAGCAGCTGTTACTATAACAGAAAGACATTCATCTTCCCTTCTTGGGACCCTGAAACTCTATCAACAATGCCTGTAAAATGACTCTCAGCTCCCCCCTCTCCCATTTTTTGCCTGTCTTTCATATTCAGACCTATTTTTAGCCAACTTTATTTTGTTGTACCACACTTCAAAGCTGTGCATGTTAGCTCATTTGAAATCATTTCCAAGTAGAAAAGCATCAGGGACGTCAGCGGGGCGACTCTGGGGTGCAGGAGAAGGGCACGTCCCTTGCTCAGGGTTTCTTCTTTCACCAGGGCTTCATTGAGAAGGAGCCTACAGACACAGTTACACAGCCAGATACACTTGCATCTCATTTACCTCTGAGGCTCACGGTTACCTTGGAGGGCTTCTTTTAGCTGCTACCTAATAATTAGTCAATCTGTACACGATTGCATGGGAAACAAAATTCTGTTTTCGATTAAAAAAAAAGAAAGTTCCTCATGTTTGCTTTTAGTAGCACTAACTCTGTCCCATTAGATGATAACAGAAGCTATGTATCTAGAGAAAACTTTCTCCAGCAATAAAAATTAGCTGTAAAAGACTTCCACAGTTATCTAAGGCACAATATAAATGTCAAAATACCCTCCAGGAATGGGCACATCCAGCCAATCTACAGCCAATGTGAACAGGCAGAGTGTCAGGGCATCAGGAGACAACAGCCCTGGGGGCAGCACACTCAGTGGGTTGGGGTTTTTTCCTTTCCTTTCCTTCTTTTTGGCATCCATCAAAACTCAGGCTGAGTGAGCTTTGTGCCACCAAGCTGTAGCCACGAGAGGAAACACCCAGTGACAACAAGTGTGCTCATCAGAAGGCTCCATCAGGCACTGCTGGTCTTTATCCCACGCCTAAAGAAGCCTGGAAATGTCAAACACTGTAAAAGGTGATTAAAACCTACAACGGGGATTTGTTGCTGTTACTGAGCCCTTCCATAGGGCCCAGCTTCATGCTTTCACTTTGAAAAGATGCTCCAGGAGCCTGAGGAAGAGACTGAGGTCTGTCATAACAGTGAGGCAGTAAAACATCACCAATCAGATCAAAACATTAATCTCCATGAGTTTTGGGTTGTTGGGGAGATTTTTTTGCCTTTTCTGAGTTTTGCCCTTTTGGGTGAGGAAGTTGGGCTTTGTGTTTTGGTTTGGGGTTTTTTTAAGCATTTGTCTTTGAAATATTTCCAAGGAAGCCCAGGAGCATGGATGAGACAGCTGAGCAGCAGGGCACACCCCATGACAGCATCCCCACCTGAGGTTCCACACAGAGATGGTGATGCTACAGCTCTAGAATCCTCACCAGACCTGGGCACTCGATTCCACACCACACCTGCCAGCAGCCAGAGCCAGCATCCCACTAAGGCAGCACCAAGCATCAAAAGCACCATCCTGCTTCGGGTTGTGCTATGCCTTATCTGCATCCCAGGCTCCTTACATAAAAAGGAATTTCACAGCAGCAAACTCTTCCAGGTGTGTCAGCACCAGTGCCTACTGCCCACCACAAAAATTCACTTTTCAGGAGCCAAGCAGGTGAGTGTTTTCCAGCACAACACAACAGGTATTTGGAAAAATGCCTTACCCCAGGTGTAAGAATGTGCTTTAACAGAAACTCCTATAAAACTAAAAGTGCCTGATAAGCTCTGGCTGCATGTGAAAGCAAAGGATTATGAGTTCAAACTTTTGTGCACCCAGGAGCTGCCCAATAGCTGCCGCTGGGCTGTAACTGGATACTCTCGCCACAGAAACCCAAGGACAACTGAATTTCTCAGCCTGCAAATATAGAGGGGAATTAGCATTCTTAACCCATTAACTACTCTCAGGAGCTAAAGTGGCTGTACAAAACCCACTGTTTCAGTTGCCACACTGAGGGAAAAAAACCCCAAAACATAAAGACTTGAAGAAAGAATAGAGCTGTGAGCCTTAAGGTCACATTGCCATGGCTCTGTTGTCCCAGAAGTCCCAAAAAACCACAGGGATAACCACAAATCTGCACTTTGCTGAACAGTTGCATCCCAAGTCAACTGTATTTTCCCTCTGCTGAGTACAGGGACTCCTGCAAATCCATGTGGCAATACACAGGTCTGAAGCAAAGCCAATGCCTTTCCATATTTGAGCACCTTCAAAGACCCGTGCCACAGCCTTCTCACAACTTTCCAATTGTAAAGCTCAGCTTGCTGCCTCAGAGAAAGGCCTGAACGCCGACTTTGCAAAGCTCAAATGCCCTCTTTTCCCAGAAGAAGAAAGTATCAGTAGCAAACAAAGCAACTGGAGAGGGGAGTTTGCAGACAGCTCAGCCAAACTGCAGCAACAGCCACCAGCCCTCAGAAGCAATTCAGAGACTGCAAAACATGAGAGCAGCACTAAAAGGGCTTAAAAACGCTGCAGTACTCTCATTTTCTGAAATGCTTTTAGAAAGTCACAAAAAGGAGACAAGAGTTTTGATTGAACATTTCTTCACTTCAGACACACAGTTGCATTCCTCCCTCCCCAGGAATTCAAAACAGTCTGCAGAGGTAAATTATGTATAAGCAAAATATTCCTAAAAGCCAAATTTTAGAAGTTGCACACATTACACAAGGCATTTTTAAATAGCTGAATGTCGGAGAAAAGAAGGGTTAGCCACCTAGATTGACCATTTGATAGATCAGGCACAAATGGAGCTAACTTTATCCCTCTCATCCACTCAAAGGCTTATCATCTCACACCTTAGAGGAATAAATTAGGAAGAAGCATTACATTAGCACTACTGCCACCACATAGAAAATTTAAAGTTCTGCTCCCATTTAGAAAACAAGTTCTATAATGGGCAAAAGCTTTAAATAATAAAAAAAGAAAATTAAAAAAAAAAAAAAGCAGAGGCAGTCCTGGCACCTAAGACCCTACAATGCCAGCTGCTATGGAATTTTTTAAATGACAACCTTTGCTGCTGTGGTTTGGGACTCGTTCAGCACAGGTCTGGGATTTGGGGCTGGTCTGGAAAGTGCCAGAGATGCACTCGTTTCCCCCAGGTTTTGTTTATTTCTCTATAAAACTGACAGCAATACATTCCATTTCCAGCTTTACTGGAGGAGGATTAACTCGCCCCCTCTGCTCCCAGGAGCACCTTCTTCTTCTCCCGTTGTCACACAAGGGTACATATAAGACATAAAGAGTCCAGCTCAAAATCCACATCTAAATTTGCATGAATATCCACTTCAGTGAAAATTAATGGAGCTCAGATTGTAAAGCACTGCATCTTTTCATGCACGTGCTTTATTATCTTTATTTAGAGAGGAGGCACTTGTACATTATACATTACTATGAGACTGAGACAGGAGGAAAAAAAAAAAAAAAACAAAAACAAAATGATACCACTGGTTTAATAAAATTACCAGAACATTTTATTTTTCCCAGCAAATTTAATTCCAGGTGGACAAAAAAGGATAATGTGGTGGTCAGAGCACCACCCGTGGACCCAAGGGGATGGGGGAGCAATGCCCTTACCCTGCCACTGACTTCCAAGATCACAGAAAAATCACTCCCACCAGGGAATAACTGGTAGGTTTCCAGATGCAACATCCAGAGATACAAGTTTTACTTCTAGAAAACATTTTCAGAGGTTTATTTCAAATCCATCAGTGTGGCAAAAAAGGGTACTCCAGGCCCAGGCTACCTCTTGCCCTGCAGCCAGGCCTGTGTCCTCCTCCAAACACAGCTCCCCCAAAGTCCGAAACTGAATCTGTGATGAAATGGCACACCAAGGTGGAAATCATGGAATTATTAATGAGAAACAGCTCATTCACATCTTCCCCAGGCTGCTCCTTCCTCTGTATTTCTTTCTGCACACCTGTATGCATGAGCTGGTCCCTGCCTGCAGGCAGCCCAACCTAAGAGAAAGGGATCTTTCCGAGACCAAAAACATATCAACCACCCCTAGCAAAGCCATCAGATGAAAAGAAATTAAAAAATCACATAAGATGGACAGAGCACCCTCAGGTTGAAGCCAAATTTTACCCCATACTGAAACATTTCCTCACACAGAATAATTTTTTAGCACAGGTCCAAAAGATTTGGTGAGACCTTGGGCAAGCCACTTTATGATTCAGCAGGGAGCACTTGCAAACAGTAGAATTTTCTCCCTCTTGGCCCCTCTGCTCAGTGTTTTTGGGGCAGGGACCTTTCTCTCTACACAGACAGCACTTTGCAAAAAGAGGAGCCGTATTTTTGTGAGGCACCTAGACATCAGTAACTGATTTTTTTCTTAAGTAGCACGATGGACCAATGCCACATGCAATAACCTAATCAGAGTAAAAGACTCAAATACTGGCAAAATAAGAGGCACTTGTGTGCTGGAGGGAAGCATATTATTATTTTACAGTGTACAGTGACAATTGCTGCTCTTAACTTTTAGTTTGAATTGAAGCTATACTGTAGTAAAGGAGGAAGATGACAGAGAGAAAAGAATATGAAATTGGTGAAAAAGACCAACAGTTATATTCAAATCTAAGCATAAAATGTGCTGGGTCTGCAGAACACAGAGAGACTGTTTCATCTTTAATTTACTTCTTTGCCCCTCTGACTTCAGTGGCTCCAAGAAACCTTACAAAGAAGATTGGGGGGGAGTGGTGTATATTTTTCTAATATACCTTAAAGGAACAAATGGCTAATGAGATACAAAACTATTTCAGATTGAAGTAATAATGAAGAGATTAGACATTAGTTGATCCTCAATGGCTAACGGAGGGGAAAGGGAAGGGGAAGAGTAGAGCTAATACTGGTGAATACTTCAGCCACAAACACCTCTCTTAAACACATCCAATTTCACTGATGTGAAAATCTCCACATGAAGGAACAGGCGAAAAAGAGCTTGAGTGGGAACAGGGTGCAGAATGCCAAGTGCTACACTGAATAATTCAGATCCAGGCAGTGCTATTGGCCAGGCAGGAAAATCACACTCCCCTGCTAGTTTTAAAATCAAAGGCCAAGGAGGAATAAAAGAGAAAGGCAACACCTCTTTAAAGCAGAGATTACACTCTGCAGTTCCCATTTCCCAACTTCCCACAAGGTTTTGTTGCAGGGAGACTGCTGGAGCCCAGGTGCTGTGGTGCTGCCGAGGCACAGCACCCCACTGCCCACCCCACTGCCCACCCCACTGCCCACCCCACTGCCCACAGCTGACCGAGGCACCTGGGAAACTCGGCCACCCGCCTTGGTGACACCACTCCTCCAGCCCAGCAGCAAGAAAATGCCAACCCTGCAGCAGGCACTCACCAACCCTGACTTCCCAAGCTGCCTTCACAAGACTCTGAGTGCACAAGCACTTCTCCAGTTGCCAAAGCTGAGGGCAAGACCCCATCAGGGCTTTCATATGGGGTCTAGATCACCACTGAACTCTAGTAGGTTCTCTCCCCTACCTGCACCCTTCCAAAATTACAGCCACACTTCTCCAGTGCCACCTGACAGGGCTGGACACACAGATTTCCAGGCAAGGGATGGGAGGCACCAAAAGGAGAGGCCATGCCTGGCACTGGGTGTGGTGTTCCCTGCAGAAGGGGCATCCAGGGTCTCTCCCTGCCTGGGCCCTGCATAGCCAGAAGCAGGGCATTACCAAGTCACTTTCACAACTTTTAGACCACTGTCCTGGCTCTGTTTGATAGAAAGGTGTTACATTTCATGGGGCTTGAAAGATCCTGCGCTCCTAAAATCCCATTTAATTCTGACTATTCTAGTGCAGCACCACAAAGTCAACTACTTTTAAATTTTAGAAATACTTCTAAAAGCAGGTCCTGAAACATGACAACCAAAACACCTTCTTCTAACAAGGCTCCAAACATGGAGCAACTTCAATTTCTGTTTATCTTATTTTAAAGGTGTCCCAGCTTTCTAGGAACAGGCACCTTTTCCTTTGGACAGAGCACACAAACACATCTCTGACAGGTGCCCAGTCTCAAAAAATCTCTGCCACCCACCCCCTTCACCTTTGATAAATAAACATCCCTTGGCTCCTTCTACACCTGCAGGAGGACCCAGCCCATGGACAGGCACGATGCAAATCACAGCAGCAGGATTCCCATCATCCCATTACCAACGTTTCAAAATACGCCCTCTTCCATCTCAACCTGCACACTGGTCTTGCTCCCCAGAGCTGGAGAAGCCAGGGAGCCCTCCTAGGCTGATCTGCAACGCAAGGAGTGTGTGCATGGGGAAGGGGGAAAATGGTGGGAGGGAGAGAGGAGAACAAAAACAACAACAAAACAGAAAAGGAATAAAGAAAGGGAGGGGGGAAGAAAAAACAGTGAGGCTGGCCTGTTTCTTTCTTCTCTACCATCTATTCAGTGTCAGCAGGGGAGGTCCACAACTGTTGCGTCACATGGAGCACAAAAAAACCTGACAAGCGTGTTTTAGCTGATGGAGAGCAGAGTGGACAGGAGGCTGGTGACAGCTCGAACGCGGGGAGTGCGAGCCCTCCGCTTTAATTGGCTGTTTGTCCCTATCGCATCCAGCGAGCAGGAGCCTCACAGCCTGCACGGGCTGCTCAAAGGCACCAGCAATGGCAGCAATTTCAGCGTGTAAATACTTTAGTTAACTCCCCAGGCTCAGGTTAGACCGTCGCTCTGGTCCAGGGATATGGGATTTTTAACGCTGCTTGGTCCACAGAAACCAGAGGGATGATGCATTCGAAATGGAGAGTGGGGAGAAGGGGGGAGTTAAACCACAGGTTGTGCAGGACCTGGAGAGGTGTTTATAAATAATGCCACTAAAAATAATACACTGATCCCTGGCGTCTCCAACACAGCATTTTCTTCTTCACAGAACTCTGACAGTGGTTATCTGGGTGGTATAATTATCTAGATTTGATAGCAGATTAAAAAAATATATATCCTAAACACCTGTTCAAGAGTTTTGTGTTTTTAAAGGCCATTGCCATTAACCTTGGGCCATGCACTTCATTGTATTTAATTAGCAAGCTAATGAAGCCAGTTTTATTCCCTTTCTCAAGCACAAGAGGATAAATACAAGACAGTGAAAGAGGAGACCAGATCCATTTGCTGCACAGTTCCTTGCTGCATGGCATTACTTAAACTTGCACTGAAATAAAAGTAATGCAATGGCTCAGAAAACACGTTAGCAATGCATTCTGCAAGGCAAATCCTTTTACACCTTCTGTATTTTCTCAAGCTCATCGATTAAAACATGATTTCTGAACATTTGGGCTGCAGAGAATTTGCAAACAAAGGGCTAAAAATGAACATAATGTTTTCCTCAATGAATCCTCAGTATTCCAAAAAATTAAGCATAACAGATTTTTTTTTTAAAGAACAGCAGCCCATGGTTGCTTTGTTACAGCCAGCCAAGGTAGCGATGAGAAGCATCAACAATGGAGGTCAAGCAATTTTCGAAAAGCCCACCACTTTCACAGAGCCCTAACATGTTCACACACAAAAGACATACTTTGAGCAAAGCCCAGTGCTCTGAATCCCAGCAACACATTCCAACTTTGGGTATCTGAGCTTGTTTTCCTCTCTCTTTTTTTTTTTTTTTTACTGAACAGCTTTAGGAAAAACTGGACAATGAAGATCACGTTGATAAATACTCATAAACATCACAAGAAAGGCAGAAAGGCAGAAAGGCTTTAAAAGAGAGGGAGGGGTTTACAGAATGGCCAATGCACTGATTTAGTGATCCAAGAGGACCCTTCCGAATAAATAGAATTATATTCATTTTCTGGGGTTTCGTTACTGTAGTTTCAGGGGGCGAGGAAAAAGTCAGCACAGGTATGCCCTGTCAGATTATCTTTTTCATAACATGATATATGTAAGAAGCTTTCAGGGTGCCCCTTTTTTTTTTAAGAAATTGGGTTTTTTCCTCCAGCTTAGATTTCAGTCACTCTGTGCACAGAGCCACAGGATCAAGTTAAATACCAAAATCAAACCAAACAAAAACCCAACGCCATACCCAAACCAAAATCAAAAAAATCCGGAAGCCATCTCTTTTATTGAATCACCCGAGATAAAAGGATTCCAAGATATATGGAAAAAAAATATATTGACCATAAATCTCCTTTATGCACATAATAGAATTTTCCAGCCAGGAGAGCTGTTGTGATGATAGCAACGCCGAGCACCAGGAATGCTGCTGGCACACACATCCCCCCCCCTCCGCCTGCTCCTTCCAAAATACCTGCTCTCCTCAGCACTGCTATGTAAATACAAACCCGCACAACCTCCTTCCCAACACATGGAAACAAAGCTGCGTACAAGTGTCCCAGCCATCAGATAAAAAAGCCCGAGCTGGCTTTGCTAACTATGACATTAATTTTTTTTTTTTTTTAATTTTTATTGTCCTCTCCCTTTTTATTACCACTCGCTCACACTTTCGGTGCGACTTAAAAAATAATGAAGCGCTGGCACCGCCGGTAATGGCAGAGGCAGGCGGTGGCAGCGCATATTTAATGGGCACTCGGAACAAAGGAAGCCCGATTGCAGGAGCGCCCCGGGGCCGGCTCCGCGCCCGCTCCCCTCGCTCCGCGCCGCGGCCCCGCCGGGCAGCTCCTTCCCCGGGGCGAGGGACACGGACACGCGGGGAAACCCCCCCTGGCCCCCACCCCTACAATGGAGCCGCGATGGCAAAGCCGCCGGGAACTCCCCGGCTGCCCATCGCGGAGCAGGCACGGCTGCAGCATCGCTGCCTCCGGCACCCTGCCCCCGGGAACCCCCGGCCACGAACAGCCCCCCCTCGGCCCCGTCCCCCTCCCGCGTCCCCCCAGTCCCCGGCTGGGAGATGGAGGGAACGTAACAAGTCACTGCCCAGCGCCGGGGCGGGGGGCTGCGGGCTCAGCCCCGGGGGGGTCGTGGTGACCAGGGAAGGGGAGGGGGTGGGACAAAATTGCTGTCGCACCGGTCTCTCCTGAGGAAAATGCAGCGATAATAAAAAGGAATAGGTAAAATAATAATAATAATATTAACAGAAATTAAAACAAGGAGGGAAAGTTGGGAGCGCGGGGATTTTCAGCCTGCACGCGTTTTCAGTGTTAGGAGCAGCACAGGGATCTGACCCCTCCCGTCCCCCCCTCCAGGGTTGCGAGATGGGGCACCCCATGGAGACCCCTCCCTGCTTCCCAAAGCGCTGCCCGGGTGCTCCCTCCAAGTCCCCCGGCCGTGACCGGGCTTTGGGCGAACTTCCACCCCCGTCCTTCGGCACGACGCGCACCCCGCAGGTTGGAGATGAAGTTTGGGGGCTAGCCCATGTCCATAAAACAAATAGGATGAAGAAGATACAAAATAAAGACTCTCCTCCGCCACAGAAGCCTCCTCCGGAGGGATGCTCCCCAGGCACCCCCCGCCGCACACACCCCCTTTTTCCCAACTTTCTCCCGGCTCCCCGCGGAGCCAGCCAGCCCCAATAGGCTCGTTCCATGCTAATCCCTACGGGACCGCGGCGCCCCGGGGGGCTCATGAGGAACTGGGGGGTTCCCTTCGGGGCGGAGGCGGGGTCCCCCACACCCCCCGGGTTACACAACCCCAGCCCGGCAGGAGCAGAGCGCACACATGGCCACTACCTGAGAGACCCCGCACCATTCTGGAGGGACCCCCAGGTCTCCTCCCGCCGCTCCCAACTTCTCCCCCTCCCCGCAACCTCCTCGGCTTCTCCCCCACGCCCCCACCCAGAAGTAAATGCCCATTTTTGCAAAGTTTCCTCGAGATCGCGCCGTGTTTACATTGCCGTGAATTCCCACAGGCTGCCTGGAGGGAACAAAAAGCAGCACGGGAAGGCTCGTCCTGCGAGCAGGGAGAAAACGGAGAGGGAGGGCGAGGGAGTGAAAAAGAAAATAATAATAACAATAACAATAAAGGAAATTAAGCCGATGCAGCAGTGGGGGGATTCCCCAGCTCGGGTGCTCTGCTCTGCTTCCGAGGGTGCTGGAGGGCGGCTGCAAATAACCGCACGGCCCATTCAATTCTGCATTTGGAGACGCGACCGAGAGCCGGAGCGGGAGGTAAACACGCCGAAAGGCTCTTACCTGCACAGAAAGTTCCCCAGAGCACGGCGAAAGTCAGCCACGAAGCAAACATAGTCCTTTACTTTTTTTTTTCTCGCGTGCACCTCTATCCCCCAGGGAAACAAAAATAAAAATAAAAAGATCGAGCGCGTGAAAAGAGGGGGGAGAAGCGCGGCTCTTCCCTCCCTCTCGCTCTCAAAAAGAAAAAAAGAAGAAAAAAATCCTGGGGGCAGGGGGTGGGAAAAAAAAAAAAAAAGAAAAGAAAACGAAAACAAGAAAATCGGATTTAATTCCTTCGCAGTTGCAAAATTTATCCAGTGGAGACGAACAGACCCGGACGGTTCGACCTGCTCCTGCCCGGCCCCACCGTTCGCTCCCAGCTTTCCAAGAGTTTCTTTCCCTGGGCTTTTGTGCTGGGAGCGCGGCGTGCACCACACACCGACTCCCCCTCCTCCTCCTTCTCCTCCTCCTCTTCCCCTTCCCCTCCTCCTCCTCCTCCTCCTCCCAACCCAGCCCCTCCGGCTCCCCCAGCAGCGAGGGGCGAGCGCACACACGCACACGGCCCCCCCCCCCCCCGCGGTTCCCGCGCAATGCCCGCGCAGCCGCGCGCAGGTTGCGCGCTCCCCCCCTTCCCCCGCACACAACGCGCATCCCTCCTTCCTCCTCCTCCTCCCCTTCCCCGCGCAACCCACGGGCGCTCCCCGCGCCGGCAGCGAGCGGGGCGGCGGCGGCAGAACCGGGACCGTGCGCGGTTTCTACGGACCCTGCATCCCGGGAGGCTGCGGAGCGGCAGGCAAGGGCCGGCGGAGGGGGCGCGGGGCTGCCGGGGGGGGCCGGAGGAGGAGGAGGAGGCGGCGGGGGCCGCGGCATCGCGGGGCTGCGCGGGGCGGCGGGCGCGGGGGCGCGGCGGGAGGTGCCATGTGCGGGATGGCGAGGCGGGAGAAGAAAATAAGAAATAAACAACGTGGAGCGTGAAGGAGAAGGGAGGTTTGTTGAGGTTTGTTGGGGTTTGGGGTTTTGTTGTTGTTTTGGGGTGGTTTTTTTAATAATTAAAAAAAAATTAAAAAAAAAAAACCTGAACCGCGTCCAAAATGGCTTCTAAA
>JACBWW010000017.1:5218686-5486114 GCA_020086605.1 Lanius collurio | reverse complement strand
CAGAGGATTTGTATGGATAGGGACAGGGGGCTGTGAGGGGGAGGTTTAGGAGCAAGAGGCTGCAGGGGGCAGGTTTAGAGCCAGGGGGTGCCAGGGCAGAAGGTTTAGGGACAAGGAACGGCTGGGGGAGCAGGGAGTGGGAGGAGTGTGAACAGGGGCAGGGGTTAGCAGAGGGGGCTGGCAGGGGAGGTTTTAAGGGTAGGGTGTGGCTGGGGGTTATTGGGGTCAGGGAATGGTGGAGAGTAGGGATGGGGATGGGGGGCAGGGTAACTATAAGGCGAAGCCACCTCAGTGTCTTGGAGAAATTCTCTGGCCCCTTGTCTTCCCAGAGGAGAGGACAGCACAGCCCCTACCAAGAGAAGGAATAAACCATGTCCTTGCAGAAAAAACAGTCCTCTTCCAGGCAAGGGAGTGTGTGCTGCCTGCTTGTGCCCTGGAGCTCCCTGCACCCACAACAGCCCCTTGACACCAAGATCCAGCAGCAGCAATGGCTCAGTGACAGTGTCCAGGGTCCCCAGGACAGAAGGGGGCACCTCAGCAGAATCCATTTTTAGACTATTTCAAGGTTAATAAGGTTTTCTCCATTGCCAGGATTACAGGAATTGAATGCTCTCCACAATTTATTTTAATTTTAACTAAATAGTATGGCAATAGGGAGCACCAAAGGAATCTTAAGAGGAAGAAAGAGAAAGGGGGAGATGCTGAAGTGGAGTTATTCTCAAGACTTTGGTTCTGCAAGGTCCACTGACTCATCAGAGAAAGGGCTGTAGCATGGATGAATGCTGTGCACAGCAGTGAATCGCAGGTCAGCTCCCTTGAAGTTGTCCAATGGGGACTAAGGCTGAAAATATTCCTAAACTCATTTTCTTTTTCCTCTGGAGGGAGATAAGAGTAAACATGAATCATTCTTCCAAAAGTTTGAGAAGCATTTTGTTCCAAGAAGAAATATGTATTTTTTTTTTTCTTCTTACAGTAACAACTTCACAGAAAGCTTCAGGAGGCTTTTACAAAGGCTTATAACCACTTTGAAGCTGGAAACTGTTTTTATATACATCCAGCACTTGCGTAACAAGGTCTTGACAGTGAATGGGATTCCTGGGTGCAGTTGCAATAAAGTGATTAATAGTATCATTCATGGTATCATACCTCACTCATAGGTTTCCTGTAAGTTAAGAGGAATACATTGGCAGGAACACAGTGGTTGTGACTTTAAACACGATACTCTTGGGAGGAACGTTACTGCTAGCACATGCACTGAAGGGCAGTACAATTAGTAAAGCTACATAAAGGGCTAAAGAAAACAATTTTTAGAGCAAAAAGTGTGGAAAAACAAGCCCACAAAGATCTAGTTCTGAGCTAGTTCTGTGGCACAGGGAAAGCTAGGTGGATAGTGCCACACAGCTGGTGAAACCTAGGACAGAAAACAAGATGTGTCTATCAAAGTGATGGGTCAGGGGTGACCACTATTCAGAAATACACAAGCAGGGTGTGGGTTTGGTTGATTAGTTTTTATTTCTTTATTTTTGGGACACAGGGAGCACTGATTTTGTCACCAAAATGTTTGTCACTTGCTTTTGGCACAAATCACTGAGAAGGCCAGGCAAGATGCAAAAGGGAGTGCAGAACACTTGTCAAAGGAGAGGTAAATGTCCTGGCTGTGGGCTGCAGCAGCTTAGGATGCATTTGGAGCCTCAACAGAAGTGACAAATAATGGGTCAATATTTCCCATAAAGCTGCTTATTTCATTTGAAAGCAAATAATGGGTCAATATTTCTGCTTATTTCGTTTGGGGAATAAGTTGTTAAACAGCTACCACATGGCTGAAGCATGGAGAAATGTGTGGGGTGATAAAATACGACCTGGTGTTTCACTGTACCAGCATCCCATGATTAGCTCAAACGAGACATTTAGCTCGATCCAAGAAAACATCAGCCTTGGGGAGCAGGCGGGGTGAGTAACACAGGATCGCTTGGGCTGCGTCCCTGCCCAGCCTCAAAACACTCGCTGGCCAGCGCAGCTCCTATTTTTAATCGCTGCGCTATGAAAAGCCCCGTTTCACAGCACCTGAACTGGCGCTGTTCGGGGCTCGGGAGCGCGTTTATCACGCGGCTGTCATCGCTTTTGAGGAAACGGGCCCAGGGCGTTTCGGATGTTGTCCGAAAGCCTCCCGGTGCGACGGGCGCAGCGCGGCCTCTGCGCCGGGGCAGCTCCTGCGGCGCGGGCAGAGCGATCCACCCCCGAGAGCTGCACCCCGAGGCATTTGCAGAATGACACCCCGAAGTTTCATTTGTTACATTTCCGGGGCCGAATGACACCCCGAAGTTTCATTTATTGCATTTCCTCCCGTCTTGCTTACATTGTTTCACAGGGAGGTGCTTGCCCGCCCGAAAAGCTGAAATGTTTTCTCTACTTGCAACACAAAAGCGCAGGAGTGAGTACTGACGCTGGAGATAATGTTACAGCTTTGGCAAGATGACGCTTAAAAACTTCATCAGCCTTCCAAGAATTTCGGAAACAGCGATGAATAAAGGCAGAAAGTGCTAAGAGCAGGCAGTGCTTGCAAGAAGTGCCCTCACCAGCAGCGCTTTCAAGAGCTGTTTTCTGTTTTCACTTATCATTAGAGCTGCACAGCTCAGACTGCTTTTAAATAATTATACTTAACAGTTTAAAAACCCTCCCGTGCTAACATAAATTTTAGCTTAGATGGTTTATGCTTTGCAGCCTCACATGACACTCAGTCTTTCTCCTGTGACTCTTGTAACAAGTCAAATTCATGTATTTTGATACTGCACACGTGATTAAGATACTTGGATCACTTAAGCCTGCACAAAACTGCAGTGCCCGTGTGTCATTTATCTTAAAATCCTATTGTAGTGCTCGTGAAGTGTAATTTCTTCAGTGAATGGAAATTTATACTGACAGAGGTGTTATAAAACATATTATACTGGGAGGAGAGGGCCCAACATTTTCTTTATCTCTTCAAGTGTTCACTAACGGGGATTTATTTTTCAGCTCGGCGCAGGTTACAGAGCTCTGGTGCAATTAAAGGGACACGTTTCCAGGCTTCTTAAGCAAAACTCCCATTACTTGTAACAGGTGGGGTCTGTCTGCTGCAGCCTCGAGGCAGCAAACAGGTTCACAGGCTTCACTTTCCATGTTGGTCCCTAAAGCTACTTGCAGAAAATCACCTAAAGAAACTCCTGGGATCCCAGCCTCTACCTCCCCATTTCAAAATGCATGGGTAAGAAAAACCAATTTATATTCATAACCTTGAGTAAATAAATTGTCACTTTAACTACACATTTTATTGTAATTAAACGCTTCCCGGTAATAACCAACCCACATTATGGAGCTGTTTCTTAATATAACAGTAATGCAAGTTCTCAGCTGAGAGCAGAATTAGGAAGCTTTTAAAAGCACAGACCAGTTGGTACAGCAGGGTTATGTTGCACAGTTCTCAACATGTGGAGAAAAGGTGGTTTTGCTGAAGAGCTTTGTCCTTTTTTTGAAGAAGTGATGTTGCTGTATGGTCAGCAAAATCAAATCTCACCTGAGGAATTTCCCAGCAGGATTTTTACCCAGTATTAGCTTGAGTCTGCTCCCAGTGGATTTACCTTACTCCAAAGGGAGCGTGTCACTTCTCCATAATGCGGCTACAATTAACTTTGCTGGAATTTCTATATTTGAAGCAGCTTGAAATTAGAGCCTGAACTTCCAGACATGGATGCAGATAGTCTTTGCTACTGTCTGTACGAGCCCTTGGGCTTCACACTAAAAAAGCCCACCCATGTTGACAAATTTGCCCTTTGCAGTCTGGCTTCATTGCAGCTGAGCAAAAATAGCAAGTGATACAGCAGACAGAATGGGCCCTAAACTATATTTTTTGATAGCTTTTCTTAGCTCCAGACTAAAGAGCAAGGCATCAGATGTTGACAAATTAGCAGGGAATATACAGAGCAAAGGGATTTGTAACTGAAATGCCTCAATCCAGCAGTTTTGCTGTCCCCCAGAATCTGAACTTTTCCCTTGGTTTTCAGTTGTATTTTGATTAGAGTGTAAATACCAGCCACTGGCACATGTCAGCTGGCATCAGAGCCACATGCCAAATCTTTGTTCAGGTTGGAGCTTTAGTGTCATTTTACTCATCCATGGATTTTGTTAGGACTTCTGGGGCATAGCTCATTATTTTTACCACTGTAACCAGCAGTCGTTGTATAATTATTCCTGTTTAAATCCAGGAGAGCTTGTCTGGCCTTTTGGGGGGGGAACTTAATTGCACAAAGGCTCTGGAGGACGGTTGATGATGGATAGTAACTGTACCCAAAAAGGAGAATCCAGGCGCTAATCCATACCCCCAAGTCATGCCAGCTTGCTGGGTACCAGAGGAGAATCTGTGCTGAGACAAGGAGGATTATGGACACCATGTGACTAATTCTGCAATCAGGGTGTTTAATCGGTGAAGGACTGCATTTTCTATCCTTTTTTAACCCAGGTCACAGTGCCAAAGGACTGCCTGGTATTTGAGGTTCCTTTCAGGTATTTTCTTCATTGAGATGCACTGTGCTTAAGGCTACTGTTGTTGCCAGCTTTGTCTTATGCCCTCCAGCACTACTGTGCCTTTTAGTGTTGAGAAACCAGCATCCAAATTCCCCTGAAACACCAGGCTGTGCTGCTTTCACAGCTCACTGAGGGCCTTCCCTCAACCTCAGGTACAAAAGCTCTGGCTGCTCCAAAGCCAGTGACCAGGAGTCAGGAAACGGACAGTTTAGATATATCTATATATATAAAAGTAGACTACAATCCCAAACTTTAGACATGTCTTGCTTTTAAGCTGTCTGCCTCAGATGCCCTGCAAAATACAAATAACAACATTGATGATGTTTAGCTCATAAAAAAGTAAGTATTCCAAGCGTGTGTGTTGCAGCCAGTTGAAGTCAATGCAGCTTGAATTCAGTGGAAGGAAGATATTTCTACCAGTTGATTGTACATGACCATACAAACAGTTTACTAAGTGCCACAGCAGCAAAATTCCTACTGTTTAAGACTGCCTGGTTGCCTGGCAGGAAAATGTGTTCCCAAATTGGTGTAGTAACACTGGAATCGCTTCCTGGTGACAGCCCTGTTGACTGACAGCCCCCAGTAATGGCAATCTATTAATCTCTTGCTCTGTGGCCATAAAGCATTCTGTCCTCCTTCCATTAAAAGCTGAAAGTAAATAAATACAGGTCCCATCCTCAGATCATTTTGCTTGCATTCTTGCTGTCTACAAAGCCTCTGCAAGAGATGGACAAGCAGAAGGGCTAAAGAAAATGTCCCCATTGTTGGCATAAGGCCAGCCAAGGTGTGACACTGCAAACGTGGAACTCAGGAACTGCTGAGCTGCCCTGGTCGTTCCACTCTGCTGTGCACAACAGCCCACGTTGCTGACGCTGTCTGGGGGAAGGGCGAGGTGTGAAACCTGCTCTGAGCTTGGAGTGTGTTTGGGCCAGGTCAGGGCAGCCTGAAGTGCTTCGTGCTCTTGGGTGGCTGCCAGCAGAGCCTCTGGGGTTTTGCAACACCTGAGAAAGAGCCTGGGAATACAACAGCCCTTGAATCTGCAGTGAGGAGAGCCCTTAGTCTGCCCCCCAACTTTTTCTGCTTAAGTTACCATCCCCTGTAAGAGAGGACAGGAATTATTTACCCACATTATGTTCAGGTGTTGATGTTTTACCTGGAAATGCAATGCAGGTCTTTTGAAGCACATATGGTAGTTACAGCAGCCTAGAGCCAAAGCCTGTCATCTCTCCTGCTCCCTTGCCTTCCTCTCTCCCCAGGTGTTTAGTTGGCAGAAGAACATCTTTCAAATTCCAGTATTTTATTTTAAAAGCTCGGCTCGGAGATTTTAAACTGGTTGCAATTAAGCCTTAACAACAGGAAAGTTCTTACAGAGGTGCCATGTCCCTTTGAAATGGCTTTACTGCAGAAAATCATCCCTACCCGTCCTTCAGCCAGCTGGACTGCACTGCAGGGTTAACTTCCACTGTTACCTGTGGCCTTGTGCCTCCTGACATACTCAAGGCATGTGTGGAAGGACCAATAAAATATGTCCTGGAGTGTTTGGTGTATTTTTAGAGTTTGTCCCAGATTATTGGCCTTTGTCCCAGATTTCAGTGGTTAGGGTATAAGAATGCCCAGTGGGGCTGAGTGCTTCCTGCCTTGCTCTCAGGAAGGCTTTAATCAGGAAAAATACCCTCTCAGAGAAGGCAAATAATTAAGTTTTTTGTGGCAAATCCTCTATTGCCATTAGCAGGAGATGATAAACACTCAAGACCACAGAATAAATAGAGCAAGGCAGATACACTAAGATTTAAAGTGCAACATTATTGTGTTACGTGGTATTGAGTAATGAATTTGCCATCATAACAAGGTCGTTTTCCTTTTTTCTTTACTGAGACCAGAGTTTGTTTTTACACTGTAAATTGTCTTGTGGGGAAACACTGGTGCAATCCTCCTGAAGGAAGCTCATCCCACCTGCTGGCAGTGTGCAAGGAGGCAGCTAACGATGGATCTTCACATATCCTCCCATCCATCCTCCTCCCGTTGGCAGTGGTTAACTGACCTATGGCAGTCCTGGTAAATGCTCATCCAACCTCCTCCTGCAGTGCTCCAGCCTCCCAAGGCATTACAAGTTTTGTGTGCAGAACTTTTTTCCTCCTGTGTGACCTCCTCAGCCTTTCCTGGTGTAATTTGGTCCTTACTGAGCACATGAGGAACAATTCCTCCTTTTCTCTCTTCTTCAACTTTGTCACATGGGAAGATGCTCTCTCTTCATCCTGCCAAAGCCAAAACAATCCAATTCTTTTGTCCCTTCCTTGTATTTCTCGTTGTGCAGCATGACCCTCACTCCATCCCTGGGCTGCTTTGCCACATCTCAGGGGCTAAATTCCCTTGCTGAAGTCCTGGGTTCCTCATGCTAACGTATCTGTCATCCACTCCTCAGCTCTGGGGGAATTCTCTGGATTCAACCCTCCCAGTTACATGGCAGGTCATTGGGATGCTGAAGAGCTCCCTGATGGACTCATCCAAGAAATTTCTTGCTTTCATGTGCTTCCACCTTGGTCCTGCCTCTTTACCTGCCTACCAACTACTTCTTGCCAAGCTGCCTTCGTGCACTTTCTGCATAGGACATTCCGTGTGCCATGACAAGTACAAAGTATAAAAACTATTCTGTGAAGATTCCAGTCACTGGTCCACCAGTTTTGTAGGGACATGAGAGTGACACATTGCCAGTACAGATGCAGATAAAGTCCTGCTGCACCCAGTCGTGCCTATGAGAACTTGCTTTTCTTCCCAGTGCTCCCCAGTACTCAGCTCTTGGACATTTTGGCACATTATCAGTGATAAATGTATTCACAAGTGAGAGCAGACAGCCCTGCAGGTTCTGATGCCAGGGTATTATGGGTTCTTGGCATCAGCAGTGCCTCTCTGTGGATTTCAGACAAATGAAACAGAAATATTTTTATAGCCAGCCTCAAGTTTTTATCTGTTTTTAGGTGTCTTGGTTCTCCCTAAATAGGGATTAGGTCCTTTGGAAGGAAGACTGCATTTTATGTCTTGAATTTCCTGGCCCTTTATGCACCCAGGCCTCTCTTGCTCCCAAAGACCACTGATCTTGCCCTTTATTTTTGCCAGGAAGTAAAAATACAGGACACAAACAATCTGTTTTATATTTCTTGTGGCCTATCCATGCTGTGGGATGGTGCACAGACCCTTAATTGTTCACTTACATTAGTTGAAATGCTTGCAAGGGGCTACTAAAATCAGGTGTGAAAAGAATTCAATAATAATGGTGGGAGAAGGAAGATTTTTTAAAAAACCAAGGATAGCATGAGACAAGGATGAGAAGGGTGAAGGACATATGGCAGAGGTACTGGCTGAGGTATTCTAGTGTCCTGGGTTCCAGCTCAAGTTTCTGCAGAATTTCTGATAGGCTTTTCATTACTTATCTCTTAAGTCCAGACCAGAATGGGAACAACAGACTTTATCCACAGAAGTAATTAAAATGTTGCACTCCCTGGCAGGGGAGTTAAAATCAATTTCTCAAACGCAAGATCAAGAGCAGTTGGCCAGGCTTCTGCCATGTGGAAAAAGATCCAGGACTGTGATGCTTGGGAGTACAGCTGAGACCCAGTGCTGCAAAAATCCAGCAGTTCTCCTGGGAAGCCTGTTCTGAGGGGCACACACTGCAGAAGACATGCAACAACCCCTCCATTCCTCTTGGCGAAGGTCTTGGCTCAAGGACAATTTCCACACCTCAGGAAACATGGCTTAGCTGGGAAGAGCCCAAAGAGGTGCATAAAGAGTGGCTGGAGGTGTAGAAAACTTGCCATTGAGGTAAAGTGGGGAGAGAGAAGTGCATGGTCTGAAGAGGGGACTGAGCTGAGACAAAACAAGTTGCCAGATACATGCAAGGCTGATGCAAAGAGGAGTGGCACAGTGTGTCCTTGTACCTTCTGCAAGTGGGGTGAGTAATGGGCTTCAGCTCCAGCAGGAGCAACGCAGGTAAAAGGTTGGGTAAAAATTTCGAGTGCTGGAGATAGTTTAGTTCAGGGATTTTCCCACAGACTCTTGTGGAATTGGCACTGCAGGAAGTTGTTAGACAAAGCTCTTACAGAGATGGTTGAGGTGTTGATCGTACTGGGAGCCTCTTAAAGGGATTTATCCAACTGGTTTTTTTTCCTATTTCTTCCAGTTGCCACTGAAATCGTTGGAATTCAGCTCTTCAGCGTTTGGGAAGACCTGCCACAATAGCAACCCCCTGTTTGTAATCAAGAGGATTGCAAGAGCAATCAAATGTATATTGAGCTGATGTGCAGCTCCCAGGATTGTGGGGGGCTCAGAATCAAGCTGAGAAGTACGTGTGCCATAACTGTAGAAGTTGGTTATTCTAAAGCATTGAAAATCCAGCTTTTCTTTCACAAGGAGGTGCTGCCTGTGAGGAATATCACAGGTTATATTTAGTGTTACAGAGGCACGAGGGAGATCTCATTAGAGCCCAGCGACAACAATCCGTTATAAAGGGAACAGGAGCAATTTGTAAGCCCTCAAAAAATAGTGTGTCTCTGTTCTACCCTGTCCTCACTGTCTGCTGCTGCTCTAGGACACAGCTTTCCTGAGAGAAGGATCTGTGCCTGCCTGCTCAGTTAGCCCTGATACATCACGTTTTATTTGCTGGGGGACTTGAACAATGAGCAGCAAACACTCCTGTTCCTATTTTAAACACATAGAAACTGCAGTACAGAGAAATAAAATGACTTGCACAGAGTCACAAAGCAATTTCATGGCAGGGCTCCGACCAAAGTCTTACTCCCTTGCTCCCAAACCCATGTGCCAGCCTTTCTTTTCACTGACCCTTAATTTTAATCACCTTCCAATAAATTCTGTTGGCCCCTTCCAGTTGACTTCCATGGGAGTAATGCCAGGTATCAAATGAAGTCACCTGGAATATCAAAGCAAAAGGAGGCAGTATTAGATGCAAAAAAAAAAAAAAAAAACAACTGGTAGAAGGGGAAAAGCAGATTTTACAAAAAAGAATAAAAAGGAGTAAGTTCTAGTGCCGCTTCCATAATATCATTCCCCTTTTAATTTGTGCCTGATCAAAATTAAAAAAAAAAATAGATGGCTAATATTAATAAATGAAATGAATCTTGAATTTTATAGTAGTGGAGGAAATGAAAGGACCCAAGTAATATTGTGTTGTTAACTGAGATTTTAATAATGATTCTGACTTCAGTTGGTGCATTTATTCCACAGAAAGTAAATCATTAATGAAGAGGAGGGGAAAACAGTTTTGTAGTGATGGATTTTTGAAAGAAAAGTTTAATTCTGCTTAACTTGTAGAGACTCTGAAATATTCTTGGAGCACTAAAACTAAACTACCACCACCTCAAAAACGGTTTTTAGAGGTGGAATTTAGCCAAGGAGCTGACAGTGCCTGGGGTAGGATGGAGAGATGTCCATGGCTCCATCCCAAGAGAGCTGAGGTGAGTGAAGAGGTGAGTTAGAGATGTTGGTTTGATGGAGGAAGGAAGGTTTGCTGTTGCTTGGTTGCATTCTAATAGGTATTTCTGAATGACTCCTGGAGAGCAGTAGGACATCATCCTGATCCTAAACCAACTGGGCTCACCCTACATTTTCTGTGGACTTTATCAAGACCTGCTTCCCCTGCAGTGGGGAGGGTGGGCTCAAACCCCTCGTAGTTCTGTGAGGGTATTTGACTTCCCTGGTGAAGAAAAAACCCACCAAGGCCAACGTGTCCACTACCCACCACTATCTTCAACCACCTCCAAGGAGTCCCCAAAAAAGGGGTCCCTGGAGCAGCCCCCTGGTTTGAAATGTCAAGCACAGGGAGGTCTCACAACAGTGGAGAAGAAAAACATCTCTGTAGCTGAGATTTGCTGCCCAAGAGGAAGCAAATACAGAACGTACATCCCTGTGTGTGCATGAAGGAGGTGGGGGAAAATATAGAATTCCCCTGATTCCTTAATGAGCACAGCACCCCGAAAATGAATGTAGAAATTTGCAAATTAAACCACATTTCTGTATCTAAATTATCAAATCAATAAAGAGATGTAAACATTAAACAACATTATATGAGAGCCTGGAGTGTCACCACAAAAAATTAAGACTATGTAATTAAAAGTACAATGCAATTTATTTTTATATCGTTCTTCATTCAAATCAACAAATCTTATTACTTACCCAAAAATGTAAAGCAGGCTGCAAACTAATTCAAAAGATGAAGACAAAGTGGCTATTGAAAATCCTATGTTTCTTGTTCCCTAACATCTGGCAACAGTCATGATTTAATATTTTAACTACTGTAATAGGTTATACTGCTGAAGAAAAGTACATTAATTACTATGGGAAACCTAAAAAAAATCTAATTAAGAACAATAAAATCACTCTTATTGACTGGGAAAAATAAAACTATGTAAAGGGAAATGAGGGATGAAAAAGCTGACAACACACAAATACTAATAAATGTCTGTGCAGCATAGAAAACACTCTTGTGCTGTTACTGGGGGTGTGGATTTGAAGTCTGGCTGGAGATCACAGTTTGGCTAAAGCTCTTTTCTCACCCACTGGAAGCACCTTCTAATTATCTGCAGCTCAGGGAGTTGAGTTTGCTCTGAATTCAGCTCAACATGTCTGTGCAGAGTCAGCCCCACTGGCTGTGTCTGAAATAGCACACTAAAGCAGGAGATTGTACTGCATTTCTGGGTGTAGTGTGGAGTAATGAAATAATTATCTCAATAGGTGCCATCCTTCCTGCAAAGTCAGAGAGGACATGTGTGTGAGAGCAGCCCTGTGTCCCAAACACTCAGCATGTCCTGCCTGGGGACACCACAAGGAGGAATCGCCACGGGCAGACGTGAATCCATCCTTCAACCAGCCACAGCCACTTTGAAATAACGTAAAAGGAACCTTGTTTGCTCAGCCCCAACTAAAGCCATCTGTTGGCTCTGCCATAAGGAAGGACTTGCACCCCCATCCGTGCCTTCAAAGGATCCCCAGGGATGCAGGGCTGCTTTGGAATCAGGTGCATCTTGTATTGGCCAGAAACAGCAGCCAAACATGTTAGCAGGTGTTTGTCTGTGTTTTCCAGATGTGAAACTTGATGAGACCTCCTGGTTTTGTCATTGTGGGGATTGGATTCTGGGGCTGTGATTTTGGGATTTCATCCCTCGTGATCTTGAGTGTTCTTGTGATGGCAAAACTTATTTTCTGCCCAGCTTTGCTGCCCGCATTCCTAAAGGTCTCACCAATGTTGAAATGTCTGTGGATTTTAAAAAGAAGGGAGAGGATGCCATAGGGTCAACATTTACACTAAATATTTAAACAAATGCATGTGATTTAATTACTTCAGCTGATATTAATAGTATTAATGCCTTTTCAAGCCAGAGGTAATCCTTTGATCATGTGTATTTACTTCACACATAAAATAGACTGCAGCAGTTTGACCAGTTCTCTGGTACCAAATCCAGTAGCTTGTACATCATTAATATCTCCAAATATGAAAAATTAGTAGTATAAATTTTGCACAGTCCTTCAAGGATTTCAAATCTTCATCAAAGGCAAGAGGAATCATCTGAGGAATAAGGACTTCTCAATTCAATGAGTGCACACTGTGCCAGAGAGGAAGAAATGAAATGAAACCTTTCCAACAGATGATGCTATTATAGATGTGTACTTGCACAGAATGCCAGAAAAAGGGGGCTGCAGCACTTCAGCTATATTTTGGAGGTATCACTGACACCCAAATTGCACAGCTTTGTGCTCAAAGTTAAGCATGTTCTCCTTTCCCACCTTCGCCCACAGGAAACAAGGTTGCAAAGAAAAAAGCATGGACAGGGGTTTTATGAAGGAGTTTTGATTGACTGGGGGTTATTTTGCAGCACAGAAACATCCAAGCCTTTTGATTAGCGAAGAAATTTTATGTTGAACCTTGCAAAACACACAAGGATTACTCAGGAAGAATGTCACATACACCATGTGCAATGATCTACTCAAGGGTTGCAGAAACAGCCTTTAGATATAAAACAGGAATAAGCAAAGCTTAAATTCACTCTTTGAGAGGAAGATAGAAGAGGTTTTGATGTGGTAGCATCTGAAGGCCGTTGTATTAGGGCTTGCTATGCTGTCCAAGCTCTGCTAATCCAGGATCCATAGATGTAGGACTTTGTATAGTCTGTGTGGTGCTTTTGCACTGCCAGACACCCAGAGCTGATGCAATCCCAGCTCACACACTGCTCTGGTTCGAGTGTGGAACTGGGGACACACAGAGGCTGTGAGCTGTTGCTCAGGGGTGGAATGTTTCAGCTACCTGAGTTTGGGACTGCCTCTCTGTTGTGACATCCCTCAGGCCAGCTGTAAATCTGTGTACTGCAGGGTACAGGGAGAGCTGCACCACCAAGTGCCTGCCTGAGGTGTGCCAAGAGCACCAGGGCAGGGGAAGGTTGCAAGGGCAGTGGTGGGATTAGACTCAACTCATTTCACATACTTATGGAGTAGATTCTAAGTGAGAGCTGTCACACTGGGCTTTCCAGGCAGCAAGGAGAAATTAGTGGGTTTATTATTGCATTCTTCTGCTCTGTTTTAACCATCTCCTTTAGGAAGAGGTGAATCACTGTAGGCTACATCAGCGGTATTGACTGGCTCTCCACTGACTTGCAGGGGAGCCAGAGGTGACCTGCCCAAGTGCAGATTTCTGCTTTATTGGGGTGAACCTGCCGAGAACTTCATGCCCGTGGTGTAGGACTTGGCTGCTCTGAGCAGCTCAGACTGGCATTTCAGTCAATAACTACTTTGGCAAGCTTGGTATTTTTGGAGAAGGGACATGCCTCAGGAGGAGTTTGTGATGTTAAGTAGACAAGAGAAACAGCAGGTGGGAAACAAAGGTGCCCTGTGGTCAGTAGGAAATAAAGTCTGTGTTTCCTGCTCCTGCAGCCTGTGCCTCAAAACCTGCCTCTCTTTTATAGCAGGTTTTCATATCTTCACAGAGAGATTAGTTCAGGTGTGAACTCATCATACTGATGATAAGTTCATGATGACTGCTGTCATCTCCCTCCAGACTGAAGGGGTCCTGTTGAAGCTGTATCTCATCCCCCGTGGCTATTGCTGTACCTTGTCCTCAGAGCATCAGCTGCTTCTGAGGAAGCCTGGGGTCATCGGGAAAAAAAACTGCCTGGGCCATCAAGAAAGCATGTGCTTGAAAGAGAGAAAAAACCCATCCTACTGTAGGAGCAAAAAAGCAGAAAGCCAGCCCACACGTGTAAGAGTGGCAGCCTCCACAGTGTGGTGTGTGTCCACACGTTGTTTCAGAAGCCATCTCCCTTCGGCTGTGATCACTCTCAACTGTTTGCAGTCTGTGTGCGGTGACGTGCACGGAATATTACTATGAAAATGTGCATTCTTGTTAATAGGTATAGTTTAGGATGATTGTTAGCAGAGCATAAGGCCTTATTGATTGAGAGTGGCATATGGCAAGGATGTATAAATGATTCACTTTGGCTGCTAGTTTGAAATCCTATTCACGGGTGAAAAAAAATCCCACTCGCCTTTGCAGTCAGGCTTCATTCTTTTTGCAGCATGTTTTTCAAACTGGGCCATTTTACAAGTGATCCGTAGGAGAGATTTCCTGCTCTCCTGGGTGTGTGCTCAAAGCTCTTTTCAGTCTTGCAAGGGCAGGTCACAAGAACAAAAACTGAAGTTATCATATGCCTCCCTTTGAGGGAAGGGTTGGTTGTCTTGCAGTTCTCTCTCTAAAACTCTTTTTCTGGGCATTTAGTGTTTAGGAAAGCTGGTGGGCTTGAAAATCTGATCAGAGTAAATGCCAGGGATAGGTACAAGGCTGATTTCCAGCAGCATTCTTTGGTGCCTGGTGGGAGAGGGTGTAAATCCTCACCTGCAGCAATAGCCTGGTGGAAACAGTTTTGATATTTTTTCCAATTGCATTTTTGAAAGGCAAAGATGCCAGGGCTCCAGCAAGCTGCAGGAAAAGTGAGCTCTTCTCTGGATCCAGCTTCTCTTCACTGGGGGAAACAAATGCATGTTCCTACATGGCATTAGCAAATACAGAGTAATTAACCTGAGGTAAAATCCCAGTGAAGGCAGAGCAGACAAAGTATTAATAAATGTGAACTGACAGAGATAAGCCCTGAGGACCTCATCTATCTTCCCCATGCTTTAGCAGGTCCAAGTGAAGCTGAAGTTGTCTCACCTGTTTTGCCTTGTGTGGATGGACAGGGTAAGCACAGACCTTGCACTGGGTAAAGGTGGCACCCTGTGAGTCCTGAATGCCACCACCCCCATCACTGCTGCTTCTGAGGGATCTGTTGAGCCTCAAGAGAGTTGTCCTGAAGGATGACAGCTCAGAGTGGCACTGTCTTGGTGCTCAAGAGCCAATATGGCTGCAAATGATCCCAGTACTGACCCCAGCAGCCCCTCACCCACCGTTTCCAGGGGGAAGTGCAGGGAAGGGTTTTGCCAGGTTGGCTGGACATTGGAGAAGAAGGTGGTCCCAGCAACCCAGAGATGTCTGACAGCCTTCACTGAACAGGGAAAAGCTGCAGGGACTGATCCTAACCCAAATGGATCAGCTCCTACAGGAAGATAAACTGGCAGAGGAAAAGAGTATGATCTGTGCCCATTCCTATAGGCCTGCAAACCTCCCTGACGTTTATCTGGCTGATGTTCAGTGCTATCTGGACACTTTTCCTGGCAACAGCACCAAGAACAGTTCAAATGGCATTCACTTCACTACTGGAGGCACAGCTCTTGTGTTTCCCCACCTGTAAATAAAGAGCAGAGCCAAGCCTTCATATATGTCTTTTCTGGGAACTGATGCTTTCTAAGAATTTCTTACAAAGAATTAAGTGGTCTCTTTGATTGCCATCCAGAAGTTCTGGGCTTGGTAAATAATCTTGCACAATTCTTTTTTTCCAGGAAGATACTCCTTCAAGAAGGTCTCAAGGATTTGCCTGTGGTAGGCAAAACAGGGCTCCCTTGAATAAAATAACTCTGAACAGGCAAATAAATGGAATATCTTTCATTATACCTGTCACCAGTTTATTTACTCTGTGTCCTCTTTCTGCCATAAAAATCTTGAGTGATTTCAGCACAGTAAAACATCTGCACTCATTTTCAGAAAATAACAACAACTGCCAATGTATGAACTCACTATTTTCTCAGAATGCCTATTGTTCAGTGTCCGGCCCTTATTGTTTCTCATCTCCTGTGAGTGGTTTACAATCAAACCCGCTTTATTTACAGAGGAAAGCAAAATATGTCAGAGCAAGACAATTGACTGTAAGCCTTCAGTCAATAACAGCTTATTTTTGTGCATGCTAAAATGTAGTCATTTCTTGCCTTCATTGAAACCAGTGGCAAAATTCCCATTTGGAGGTGTGAGTTCAGTCCTGTGCCAGGAGCTGGGCTCCTGCTAAGACTGAGCTGGTACACCTTACCATGCACCTTCAAAACCTGGATCCAGCACACACAGACCATCTTTCCACAGGCTCCACGAGCCATCCTGCTGTGAGCACTCACAATTAAGGCCTTGTACCAAACAATACTTTAGCATTGTTCAACTGGTTTGGCGATTAGGGACTTCTGTAAGATACTGAGCTGTCAGCAGGCAGATCATCTCTATCCCACAGTGTCTCAGTCTTTACTCTTGGTTTGTGGCCAACATCAACTCCCACTGAAGGCCTTTCTTATATAGTTTTCCAGTGAATGCTTTCCATGGGGTCATCACATCTCAGAGATAAACACTGAAAAGCTGAAGCATGCTATTAAGCTTCTTAAAACATTAGAAAGACAATCATTTTGACAGAAGAGATGTTAATCACACTTCTATAAAAGCTTTTCATCTTCAAAGCATTTAACCAACATTAATTACATGTAATTGGCTTTTCCATGTACATCATGCAAAACACACCTTTCATGTCACTTGTCTCTGCTATCTTACCCAGGATTTCTGAGACAAAGCTGTGCCTCTTCAGTGCAGCACAGCTTCCTGAAGCCACCTGAGGCCTCATCTTGCAAATCCCAAAGGGCAACATTTAAAACAGCAGTTGGACAGAATATACACACCTCAGCTGAACTGAGAGATCTGGGAAAAAAGTAATGCCATCCCACTCGAGTGCCTGCAAAGGTGTGTATCCTTTTCCCTTACAAAATCAGAGGAGACTCCCTGAAATTTCAATGTCTCCCTTGCCCAGGGATGTCCCTGTCTTCACCTGGCCCATCCAAGTCCCATACCCACGCTCTGGTGTCTGCCCAAAATGTCCAGGATGTCCTAGCCAGAAGCAAGGTGCCCTCTGGACTCCAGCAGCACTGCATTTGAAAGGCTAGAGTCAAAAAAGAAGAGATCACACTTTCCATGGATACCTTGTGTCCAATCACTTATCCAAGAAGTCGAAAACTTGGGTCCATTCCTTTCATCTTCTGGGGGAGGTGTGAAACCCCCATCTGCCACCACCAGCCTTGTTTTCCCTGGCATGCTCTTTCATTGGAACAACTGCTACATTCAGCCACAAACAACTTGAAAAAGTTAAGAGTTTTATTCCAACTTACAGCATGTGTGAGACAAAAAAACTTTCTTGCACAGTAAACTGTCAGGATTCAGCTAGGAAATACGAGTTCCATGTGTCCTTGGAAGAGCTGGCTAGTATTCAAGCTCCCTGTAGCACAGGACTGAAAGAAAAGGATTTTGGAAGCATAAGTCACAAAATAATAAATTTCACCAAAAAGGCTAAATGAAGAAAATGCCCAAGAAAAGAAAAGAAAAAAAAATATTTACAGGGACTAGTGCACAGAGAATTTATCCTGGACATGAGCACTGGTTGGAGGATAAGGTTCACAACAGGTAAGAAATCAAACCCAAGCACTATCTGGGATCAACAGCACCACTCAGGTCAGGAGATAGGTGAAGGTCCTGATAAGTGCCTTCCCTCTGTTTGGCTGCCTTTCAGAAGGCAATATTGAAGGAGATACCTGTTTTCATACCCAGTGTAGAGCCATTTACAAGCTGATTAGCTCCATCACTGTTTATATACGTAGCTAACAGAGCTAAAAAATGTGGTTAGTTTAATGGCTCATGAAGGTATGAAGGCTCCACCTGGCAGCCTGGCATTCCTGCATTGCCTTGAAGTAAATAAAGGTGCTTTCCCAAAAGTTCAGGACTTTGCTAACTTTTATTCTTAGCCCTCAACTTTTATTCTTAGCCCTAGATGGCTACAAAGCCCTCCTGCCCCCGGTAGCTGGAGTGGCTGTTTATTTTGAAGACATCTTCATGACCTCATTCTCCAGATTATAATTCAGTTGTTGGCCACAGAGTTCTGTCAGACTACTCCCACCCTGGAAGTTAAGTAAATGGTTATTAAGTAAGTGTGTTGTTGGTTCAGAGTTAGGAGACTCCACCTTGCTGGATTGAGCCCCGTAATCTATTGATATTTCCTTTTAAACTTCTCCAAGTAACCCCAAACAGGCTGGCAACACTAAGTGCAACGTTACAGGAGATGACTGTGGCAATTTCTGAATGACAAGAGCATTTAAAAGAAATGTCAAGAGTCTGTGGGCTGCAAGCTTTTATGTTTCAAGGAGAAACAAGAACAAAGGAGGGACAATAAATCAAACGCAACAGCTTAGCATGCTCCATGTCTGAGAGTTAACCTCTTGAAAGCCACATCCCCGACACAGCGAGGGCCACACTCCTTTGATCGGGTCCATTATTTTGTGCAAAGTGATGGAAGCAGCAGGGTGGGCACCTCCCTGCATGCCCAGGGGCCATGTACACTGTGCTTTGCTTGACATGTGCTATGCATTTATGGGTTAACATCAAACATGAGCTGATTTATAATTTTTAATCAAAAAAGGATTATAACCTAATAAATCCTAATAATGTATTCTTTCTGGAGGTTATGTGGTGTAGTCATATAATATACTGGTAGCTTTGCTCTCCTGTGCCTGGAAGATGGTGTAAAGTTTTTGATTTGTCAGTAAACTGTTCCTTGGAAATGCTTAAAAGGATCAAGACCCTCCAAGCACCATGATGCAAATGATGATCCCCTTGGGTGGAGCCTTTCCTGCTGTCGAAGGTTTTGAAGTACTTGAATGAGACACATTTGGAAGCTTGCAGCATCCTTGTGTAATGAGTATCTCCTCTCACTTTCAGAGGCCAAGTGTTTCTGGTTAAGTGCTAATTATTGACAGTTAGCCAGTTGAATCTAAGCATCAAACATATCAAAAACATCACTGATGTTAGTCAGAGCCCTAAGGAGTCCTCCAGCCACCAGAGGGTAAGCGTTGGTTTGTAAGAGCCCATCATTTTTTGAAGTTAAAAAATTATGGCTACACAAAGGAAGCCTTAACCCTCGCTACTGGATTTCCTGGGTTTTGGTTCTCCCACCCAGATAGACCGGTGAATCTTTGAGCAAGCCAGACCTGTCAATTACCAGAGGGGATTTCTGAGCCTTCTGTTCCCAGAGAATGATCATCTTCCCTCCAATCCTTATTCTGCCTCCCAGCAAAAGGCTGTCCTGGAAGAACACTTACTTCCCAGGAGACCTAATTAACATTACAAGACTAATGGAGACTAAGTGTAAAGAATTTTTAAAAAGTCCTTTGACTGCAGTGCCATTTTTAAAGCTGCTCCTCCTTGCTCCTTGTTTGCACACAATAGTTGAACCACCACAGTGGGGATGGGGCAGGGGTCAAGAGGTCTAAGGTATTTTCAAGCCAGTTATAACTATCTTCCTGTTACCTCATGCTCTTCTGCTATGTTTGCACCCATCTGCTGTTTGTTTCAGCCTCCTCCTAAAGCTGCCTTCTAGCCAGGGATGTTCTCTTCCTGTGAGTGCAAGTGCATGTCCTGATAAGGCTCAGTGGGTGGTCAGGAGAAAGACCTCAACAGTACCTCTTAGTCTTGCCACATCTTCACCACTGCTGGAGGATAATGCCACCGGGAGCCTGCTCCAAGCTGTAGGAATCTCAAAAGCAGTTTGGAGCTTCTCTTGTAACACCGATTTACTAATTAAGGAAAGATTCCCAAACCAAACAGATAATGAAATCCATGAAGATCAACCAAGTCTATGTCAGTAGAATTGCTCTCAGGTGTCACAGAGCCACAGAATCATTTAAGTTGGGGAAAAAACTCTGAGACCATTGAGTGCAACCTTTGGCTGACCAGCGTGTCAACTCTACCATGGAACTGAGTGCCACGTCCAGTCATTCCTTGAACACCCCCAGGGATGGCGACTCCACAATTTCCCTGGGCAGCCCATTTCAATGCTTAAAAATCCTTGCCATGAAGAAATTTCTCCTCATGTCTATCCTGAATCTCCCCTGGCACAGCTTGATGCTGTGTCCTCTCAATCTGTAAAAAATGAGAATGTGGAGAATGTGTCCTGTGTCAAGAGGAGAGGATGTTTCTCAGTGGGTATCCACTTACAACCCTTTGGTTAGGAATTTTTTTCCAGTACAGCTTCAATCTTGTACGTATACACCAGGAAAAGGCAACTATTGTAGATTTTTTTCCACTAAGCTATATTTGAAGCTTCTACTTTCTCTAAGGTTCATCTAAAACCAGCCTGGGCTGACAGTCTTCAGTTGCAATCTTTTGTGATACTCAACTAACAGTGTTTCCCAATAGGTCTTGGATGTAGAATTCTGACTCTTTCATCTTAATTTTACCAAAGCATCCTAAAATACTGCTCCTTCCACACTCTCTGTGTAAACAGGGCACACAAAGAGTATTCTCTCTCCCTGGCTCAGAGGAAATGGTTGCCTTCAGTTCTTATTGTTACTAGCATTGACTGTATTCCTATAATAAAAGCATCTGCCTGGTATTTCCAAAGTCTTCTTCTGGGAAATAACAGCTTTGCTTTCACTGTTTTGTTGAAATCCAGGATGAAAAGGTATGTCTGTCTCCCCACCAAGGCCCAGACATCCTCACCATTTCTTTCCTTGCACTGTTTGAAAACATCTTCTGCCCTTCACTTCTTAATGGTTCTGGTACAAAAGCAAAAAACACAGCAGTGCTGTTCCTAGCAGCCCATGAGCCAGCCAGGCTGTGTACAGATGAAGATGTTAGATCAGAACCTATTTCCTGGGAGAGAGGGATGCCTGTGTGAACAAACAAATCTCAGCCAAGTTCTCAAAACAGAAAGTTTTCTGAAATCACTGAGTGGGATTTATCCAAAATCCTGTCATGAAACTCCAGAATTTCCTAAAACAGGACTTGTTGGACCTGACAGAATCCACTCAGAATTCCTCCAACTTAAAGACTGCTGCAGTTAGAAATTAAATTTTTAAAAATAATCTCAGTTTAAAACAAAGTCCAACTGAAAACAAAGAAATGAAAAGCAGAGGAGTCTGCCTAATTCAGACAAAGTGCTACAGGGAGTAGCCTCGTTCCCTACAGTCATCCCCTTTCACCAGCATCTTTCTGGAATGTAAAAACTGGAGTTTGGAGAACAGGTAATTCACAAACCCAACTCAGCTTTTAATTCTGTTTTGCTCTTAGCACATCTTGACCCTAACCCCGACCCAAAAGGATGGATGTTACTGATGGCTGCATTCAACAGGCAGAGTTCTAATCTCCTCTCCCCTCCAGCCAGTCCCCGCCGTATCTGCAGCATCTGACTGTGCCCTTAATAGGCAGCTGGATGAGCCCATCTATTACCACCAGTCTTTGCCAAACCCGAAGGCTTTCAAGCCTAAAATGGGGAGCTGCCACAGTTTGGATTAAAGACACCAAAGGCTGTTTTGGTGGAGCTGCAATAGATCTTTTTTCTGAGGGTGAGATAGCAAGAGGGTCATGCAACACTCACCTATTTCTTCTGTCACCCAGCTTCCCAACCCAGCCTCCCTGACTCCCTGCACAGCTGGCGTTTTGGGGAGCTGGAGATGCAGTCCTAGGGTATAAAACAATTTCTGCATTCCTGCTGGGTGAGACACAGCAAGCTGGGAATTTTCAGGGAGGTTGGTTCTTTACCTGTGAATGTCCCTCGGCAAAAGCACCTAAAAGAATTCATGCCACAGTTTTGCCTTTACAATCAAAGTCTGAGACTGCATTGCAGGACTTAAGGAGTTGTTACCATTTTTTATGAAGGCAAAACACCCATTAAGGACTTCTTTAATTGCATATGAGCCCTGATCTTTGTAGCTCCAATTTTATAAAATGTGTTCAGCTCTTATTGCCTTAAACCATCAGAGGTTACAGAATTGTCCCCGGTTTTTTAAAGACCTGATTTTTCAGTTGCGTTTTAGGATGTCCTGGGACTGTTATGAAAAATGAGGCTTTAGCCTTGCTAATAAAGAAGTGATAATAATTAGAAAATCTCCTGGCCAGTGCAGGTTTTATAACTCCATAGATACCACAGTATTAACATTCTGTTTGTCCACCTGTTAGAAGAAACAGATCTGAAGAGTCATAACTCTAAAACAGTGGGTGACAATTTAATGAAAAATTGAGCTCTGCATTTAATTTCCTTTTAAGTTCAGTTGAGCATTCTGGGAGATCAAAGGGGCTTTGTGGCTTGCAAATGATCTATGATATCAGAGAAACAGATTATAGCCCAGGAACAGTTTGGTATTTAAGTAAGTATCCGCTTTTAATACCGATGTTTAAAGTAGGCTAATGGAAATAAAGCACAAGGATAATTTCCTATGATACAACTCAATAATCCAGTTTAATATATCAGTTGAACACTAAAAGCATATTTTGAATTTATTTCAGTGCTTTGGTCACCTGTGGAAAGTATCCTGAGACACCATAAAACATTTTTAACAAAACAAAAGGTCCTGCCTTAGTTTGTAAGATTTTGGGGCATGGTCTGCACTTATGCACTTGTAGAATGCCTGGAGAAATGAGTCTCTTGGGTTCAGTGTGTGGAGAATAGTTAAGCAACAGCAGCACTGCATGTCAGTAAGAACTTACTTTTAGTGTGGGTTCTGGAGTTCTGCTTAGAAGGTTGCTATTTCCCCTCCTCATATCCATGCAACATAATCGTGGGCAGTGGACTTGAAAAAAGAAAATAAAAAGAAAGAAAGCTATTAAAGGTTTAAAGGTGCTTCTGTTTTGTTTTCTTTGGGTAGTTTTTTTGGTTTTTGCCTTTTTTTAACAAGTCTCTTCAGTGGCAGATTTCCCATATTTTCCTTTTCAGAAATGATCATGCTCCAAATTACACCTGGCCAGGGGTTTTCCCTCCATGGCTTAGAGAAGATGCTGCTGCAGACTCACTTCTATTGCTTGAACTCTTCTTCCTCCTTACTACCTTAAATTTATGGACAAGTCATTCTTTTTTATTCTCCTGATAGTGTTGTCCTTCAGGCTAATAAGTCTATTCTCCCCTTAATGTTTACCTTCCTGATAGGTTTATAAGCCATCATTATGCACATCTGTCTTTCCCAGGTAGAAGGAGTCACATTTGTAATCTGCTCTTGCAGAGCAATTTGATGTTTCCTTGATCAGTGGTCCCTCCTGGCTCAGAATTCATCACTTTTGAACACTGGGGATGGGAATTGCTCACGCTCTTCCAGAGGGGGCTTCACCAGCCACGTGTACAGTGGCACTAATGCAGCTGCAGCTTTGCTAGAAATGTCTCCTGGTGCAACACAGGCAGGCATTAGCCTGACATGACGTGACATGATGTTGGTAGCTCAGGCATCTCATGATTAACCAATGGATCTGAGTCTTTCTCTGCAATCTCAGTGAATCCACAGAAATTTTGATTATGTCAGAAATTAATGCAAAGTGCACTCAGGGTTTACAGTTTCACCCCCTCTCTGCTATTTTAATCTGTGAGGTCATCAAGACATTCCTGTAGGATGTCTGGGGTCCTTTCAGGACTGATAATGCCTCTCAGCATGATGCCACCAACATTTCTTTCCCTCCATTCTACCCTTGGTGCTAAACCTATCTGTATCTTTTGTCCCCTAAAGAAGTCACTGCTCAACTCAGCTGATTCATATCTTCTCAAGATAATTCTTTGCCCTTCTCACAATCTCTTACTAACTCTTGCTTTTGCCAACTAACTCAACACTTCTCATGTTCCATTGCATAAAAAGCAAGAGGAGACATTTAGGTGGATGGAGAATGATGATGAAATCTCCAGTCAAACTAGCACCACATTTGGAGTTAGATCCACTTTACTAATGCCCACAAGGACAAGTCTGCTGCACATCTTTGGTCTGGAATGTCAGTTGTCTTCTGTGAAAACAGCAACAAACCCCTCATGTTTCCCTGATTGGCGGTGCACTGGAGATTTTGATTTCTTTATCACTGATTTGTAGAGATTAATATTTTTGCTGTGCTCATGATTAAAGCAGCTCTTTGAGCTGGCTCAGGCAAGGCTGTCATGGCTAGTTTGGGATGCTGTTGATGCTGAGGTTGTGCTGCTAACTGTGGCCGTGCAAGGAACAAGGCTGGTATTTTAAAACAAGTTCAGAGTATATGCTGGAATATCAACAGGACCTGATGCTTAGTTCTTCTTCTTTGAAAGTCAAAATTTACAGGCATAATGCTTCACATCCCAAATTCTATTTCTTGTATCCCAAAGTGAAGGAGGAGGCATCTAACTAAGAACAAAAATGCATGATTCAGTTGTCAAAATAAGTATGTGGTAAATGGATGTAGGGATATCCAGGACACTTGGGGCAAGTCAACACCATATAAAATCTACTAGTGCTCCTCTGCAGCAGCAAGTGGGAGATGTTTGACCATTTCAGATGGCACTAGATACATATCTCCAGGGAACTGAACATGCTTCTTCTGGCTGATGGAAAGAAATTGCCTTGAAAAACATATTGGGCAAATGGATACAAACCTACTGCACAACAAAGATTGAAGTTTTGGAAGAAGCTGAAAAATAAAGATTTGAGGTCTGCAGGGAACCTGTAATGCAGAAAAATTGGAAGAGTTGGGTCCTGGGAGCAGGGCAAGAAGGAGAGCAAAGACCCCAGACTGCATACCAAATACATCTTTAACAACATTGACCCTATTGACACATTTTTAACTGAGTTCCCTGTTCTGAAGGTGGACAGACTGAGGTCAGCAGCTTTGCTTGGACAAGAGGAGCAGAAGCACAAGGGAAAGTATCTTAGGATGAATTAAAACATAGAAGTATCAAAGCTTGGTCAACAGTTGTAGAAGAAAAAGATAGGTTCTTCAGTTTTTATATTGTTAATCCAGTTGTTCCACTGGAAAACAACTCTGCCTTGCAGTTAATCTTCAAATAAACATGTTCTTAAAAGCCAGTGGGTATTTATGTAATACAAGATAACTGTCTTATGAAGCCAAATTAAATACTTTTGGATAAACTTAATTTGGCCTCCTGCTGAAATAGTTTTCTGAATGAGATGGAGAGGAAATGCTTAACTCTTGCTTGGAGTAAGGATGGTGGCACTCACTGATGGCCAAATACTCCAAATAGTCTGTCCATGCTTGCCATGGCAGAACTGGGTTTTAACTCCTCACAGAATGGTCAGTCCCTCCTTGAATCTCCTGGAGTCTTTGACCACTACAACATCCAGTGGAACTGAGCTCCACAAATCCATCACATTTTCCACGGTCACATCTAATCTTGAAGTTCCTGTCTTCTGCTCTTTCATTTTGCACTGTGTGATGGGAGACATGAAATAAAACCCCAAACATGAGCCTCTCTTCCTTTTGGATCCCTCATGTCCTCCAGCCTAGCAGGATTTCTGGCTCCTTCCTGATCCTCCCAGCTCTCCCAAAACCCTGCCTGGTGCCTTCCCCAGTGGGCTCAGCAGCCCCTCTGCCTGCAGGCTCAGGCATTTTCACACCTCCTGGGTTTTCTCACCACTCCCCCTCTTTCCCTTGCCACAGGCCTGACAGCACAAGCTTTTATCACAGCCCTTCTATTTAGCTCCCTTCCACCGTAAACACCACTTATCTTTTCAATCTCTCTCCATATAAGATTTTTTCCCCCCCAAGTCTCAAATTATTCTTGTCATCCTTATCTGAACATCCTTTAATTCCCTTGGCAGTGACTTATAGCATTCCAGATGAGAGAGAAGCCTTGGTTTTATACCACACTGAAATTTACTCCATCCCATTTCTTACACATCCCAACCTTTTGTTTGCCTGTTTGACAGAAGCTGCACCCGAGCTGAAAACTTAAGCGAGAAGGGTGCAATAATGATTCAGAGATATTTTCTTCTGGTCAATGCTGTTACTAAGATAATTCATTGTTTCTAAAGCTTTCTGCAAGGGCATTCTTCCTTTGAGCTCATATTTCCAATGCAATACTCCAGACAGGGAGCTGCAACCTCATTGTTGCCACCTGTTCAGGTCCTCCAGGGTGGAGGAGGCACCTGTAATTAGTGGCTGCAGAAATAAACACTCCCTGGTCCCCATAGAGGACTGGTATTAAACCAGTATAAGTTAACATGACTCAGGATTTTTCCTCCCCTAATTAAAATCTTTGTGATTAATAGAAGTATTTTGTAAACATTTTGAAGTCCCTTTAAGTTACCCTGAGACCTCCTCCCATCTATCACTGCAGCAGTCTTATGATAGTGCTGCATCTGCAACAGATAAGTGTTCTCATATTCCTTGCTACCCCTCCTATATGGATTATTTTCCATTCAGCAGCAATGGTTTAACTGAAGGATAGCAGGGCAAGGTCTCTCGCCTTGATGTGGGTTTATATGGTGCCTAACAAAGTAAGACCTTGATCCACAGCTAAGCCCACAAAATAAGGCTGCTGCTAATACTGACTTGTCAGGTCCCTTCATGCTGTCCACTCGCCTATTTCAGTTTTGACCTTCAGAAATTCTTTATCACCTATTGTGGACACAGGAGCAATGTTAGCCATAAATTTTACCACCTTGCTTTTCCATCCTTTTCCTGTATTGCTCTTTCTTCTCTATTAGTGTCTTCTTGCCTATCAGTCCTCCATTTCAAGTTATTTTGGATTCAAACGTTCCCTTGTTGAATAAATTGTCTAACATGCTATGCTCTCTTCCAAAAACAAATATAAATTAATAGCACCTTTATCACATGAACCACCCCACTGAAGTTAAGAGAACTCCTGATTCAAAAGGGCCCAAGGTAAATAACAGTAGTAGAATGTGTCCCTAAGAGTTTGTCTTAATTAAAAGTATAACTACACACATTAATAATTTACAACTGAAAAGGTTATGAATGTGCAATGTTTAATAACAGTAATGCAAAAAGATGATATTTAGTTTCCAGCACTCGCATGAATGCTCATCCTCTGAATTTAGAAATAACTGTGGCTGTGTGGTTTGATCTGTAATTAAGATTTAATTAATCCCTAAAGCTCAGTTCAAGTTAGATGAGACCTATATTGATTTGAAATTCTTTACAGTTGCACTCCCGGTGTAGCAAACTCACCTGCTCCTCATGATGCTGTTCATAGGGCTAGCAATGCATTTTGGGGGTCTGTCTGACCTTTAACGAGGGTGTCACCAAAAATCCTACAGAAAAAGTGTCCATATCAAGGAAAATCATCCAGCTCACTTTGTTCTGCATGCCATAATGAGTAATTATTGATGTCATGTGAACATCAAACTTCACTTCTTCCAGAACTTGCATTTTACCTCTTGGGTCTGCGTGGTAGGAAACATAAACCAATGTTCATCAAAGTCAATGAGAACTCTTTCCCCTTGATCACAAACACACAGCTGTGGTTCTGAAAATGAGTTTATCTTCTCAGAGAGGAGGCAAAATCCCCAGAATGGCTTTCATTGCCAGTGATTACCAGAACTGGAAGAGGTAAGGGCACACCTGTATCAAGGTAAGTTCAACTCTTTCCTGTGAGGGTGGGGAGGACCTGGCAGAGGTTTCCCAGAGAAAGTGGATGTGCCCCATTCCTGGAAGTGTTTAAGGCCAGGCTGGACAGAGCTCTGACTAACCTGGGATGGTAGAAGGTATCCCTGCCCACTCCAGAGGGGCTGGAACTAAATAATCTTTAAGGTCTCTTCCAACCTAAGCCTTTTATGACCCTGTGACTTCTCAAGGCAGGAATAGACCAAAAATCTTCATGCACCCTCTGTTGAAAAACTCAGTTATGGATGGTGCAATTCCCATGGGGACCCCTCACTTGGTCATAACAAGACCAAGAAATCCTGGACCTGGTTTGTGCAAGTCCAGCTCTTCTGGCTTCAGCAGAACTGCAGATGATTGTAATGGCTCTACCCAATGACCTTGGGACTCAGTCACTCAGAACATACCAGGCTGCAGATCTCGGCTGTGCTAAAAACAAGTAGGGAATAAAGGAATGTTTCTCCTAGACTTCACCCTAGTCATGCAATAACATGATCATGGAATCACAGAGAGGGACTTCTAACCCTGACTGAAGACTTGGAGAGCAGCACTCCCCAGAGAGTCTGCAACAGCCTCTCATCTACATGTTGGTGGCAGAGTTTTGGCCTGACTCTCTTCTCCCATGCCTTACCTGGCTGCCTCAGACAGAGATGTGCTGAGCTAGAAGGCTACCTGAACACTCAAAACATCCTCCCACAGATGCTTGCCCTGTGCCTAACAAGCAGCTCTTCTTATCCAGCTCCTGAATGAAACCATCTGTTAAACAGCTCCCCTGATCCACATGAGCTCTGCAGGGGCTGTGGAGTTACAACTGCAGTGAACCAATGCAGCCAGGCTTAAAATGCATTATTAGGAGGATTCATGGGGACTCCATAATATCCAGAGATATATTCTATGTAATATATTAGCAGATATAATATTCCTCTTTCTAGAATTATTCCATTGAGTATTTGTTTTCAGGACCTGCTGGCTACCTATTAGCAGCGTATTACCCTGAAGTGGCACTTCTAAAATAGCAAATTAACCTCCACAGGGCAGACAGCATCCTGCCCACAAGGGGATACCTGGAAAATGAACAACATTTGTTTTCCATGTTAGACTGCCTGGTAATGAATGGCAGCTTGTTACAGCACTTACAGTGGAAGTGAAAGGGTGTTGGACTCGTGTCTGTTGCAGTGTGCCTTTTTTTCCCCTGGGTCCCTCCATGTTTTAAGAGAGGTTTCAGAACAGGGCACAAAAAGTCAGACTCACTGTTCAGCAATGACAGCTGGTGGGTAGGGATGGTCCAAAGGCAAAATCTTGAGCTCCATCCCTCAATGTGTAAGGAGGGGAATTTCAAAGGCACCCACCTGAGAAAGTCCTGGCTTTGAAGATGTAGTAATGTTCATCTGTCACTGAAATTGCAGATGCAAACCTTGGAACAAGAGTCATGATCCCTCCTGTTTAAATGTGCTGGCATCCCTGCAGGTGGAGGTGATAGCTTTCTTTCAGCTCCTAGAAATGGGAAACACTGTGTAAACAAGACTAGAGGCTGTGTTGTGCAGGTTCCTGAGGTCTGAGCTGTTTGTTTCTGTTCCTAAGGAAGGGGCAGATCTGCAGAAGTGAAGAACATGAAGACTACAGCAGCTTCTTTAATCCTGCTGGTGATTCACACAGTGGCTCTGCCTCAGGGAGAACAGGAGAGATGGTTCTGGGGGAATCATATAAACAATATGTACTGTCTGGGTTATAAAAGGAAAATCCTGGTTACTGTTCACAAATAAAAACAGTGTGCACAGTGTAGCTTTATATCTAATGCAATCTGCCATGCAGTCTGCTGCTAGAGGTACAATGGGGAAGGTTGCTGGTCTCACCTTTTGCCCCAGCACCTTAACCTGGGCAGGCAGAGAGCTACATCTCCAATAACTGGGAAAAATTATTTTTATATTTATTTTTTCTCTCAGTTCATAACCAGAAGACATGGAAGTATCAGCACACGTTGCCTTTCAAACTCTTAATCTCAAAAGCCTATTTAGTTTGGGAGGGTGATTAAATTGTTCACAGCTCAAGTTATCTGAAACCCTGTGAGGATCAAAACATTCAAATCTAAAGAGTTTCAGTTTGGGTTTCCTCTGTTCCAGTGCAGTCTGAATAGGGTGCTGTTACAGGGTTTTCCATTTGTGGCTCCTGCTGCTTGTCTAAAACAAGCTGCCCTATCCACAGATGTTGCACCCATGGTGGCTTTCCCTTGCTGAAGTGACCTGCAAGGTTGGCAATTTCTGTCCCTACTCAGTGGAAATTGGGGTCTGAAAGGGATAATGAGCATTCAGAAAAGAACAGACAATCCTGGTTTCTAGATATCTCCAAACTTGTCTTGAAGAAAACTGGTAGAACTTCCTTATAATCATGATTTAAGATTAAACCTAAATTTTGGTCCATTATTTTTCATACTGACTTTAAGTCTAAGATCCCTTTAGCCACTGGCTCTGGAGGTGGCCTTGAAGGTCTCTATCCCTTCCTGCACCTTATAACTTCTGAGCACCCACTTTCATAGACTTTAAAACCAATACGAACCTTCCTCCTCATCAAAAACCCTTCCATACCATCAACAGAATTCCTGGTCACCTTGACAGTGTAAAAGCAGCTAAAAATCCCAATGGCACATTTTAACAGCATTCCTAAACCCTGTGCACACCCAACACAGACACACCATCACAGTTACAGACCTGCAGGAACACACACTTGAAAATCTGGGTAACATCCTTCCAGAAAGATCCCAAATATTCCACATCTTCCCCTGAACCTTTTGTTGTGCATTCAATAAATCCCATTCACTGGAAAGAGTTTTGTTTATAGAGTAGTTCTCTTTGATTATCATAGTGCCCTTTGTCAGACACTCACCTGAGATATTTCAAGGCCACCCTCCATCACAGAAGAAGTCCAGCCTGGAAGAAAACCTGGGTGGTAGCTGGAACCCACAGAGGTTTTCCTCTAAATAGATTGTCCTGACTGGACTAGATATTCACTTTGTGTCCTGCTCTTCCAGGTGTTTTCTCTAATATTTCTTATCAAGTCTCCCACAGTCTTCAGATCAAGAGACAGGAATTTGTGCAGAAGAGAAGGCACAGTGTCATTTGGAAATAAAATTGCATTCACAAAAAGAGTGAGTTTCCAAGCACTTTCATGTGCCTCTATTGCAAGTATCTATGCTGACCAAAAGAGGCTCAGAGGGGAAAAAAAAAAAGCAACATGGAAGTTCCATTCCCACTTCTGTCTCTGTGCCATTTAAGCCATGAAAACTTTCACAAAGTGTAATGAAGCTGGGGAAGCAAATAGATAAAAAGCCATTTCTAGGAAAGGAAGACCAAGAAGCTTCCAAAATGACAAATTCCTCATTTTCTTAATTCATTTTATTACTGAGAGCTTGGAGCTGCAGAACATGTACCCATCGGTGATGAGAGCAAAGGTAATAAACACCGTCATGTAACCTTGGCTGTTCCCTGCAAACTGCAGTTACCCAGAAGCCCAGCCACCTGACATAAAAGGAAACTATCCACTTTAATTAGCAGAGCAATCAAAAGACTCTTACACAGGAAAGCATTTATCACCAAATAGAAAATGAATGATACTTTAAAATTAGAATATGCAGAATTCATAGCCAAAGGCACTCAGGGGAAAAAGAGCTTTGCACCAAACCAGACGGGGATTTTTTTTTTTTTGGCTTCAGTCTAATGAACTTTAACAATAGATATCAAATTCTGTCTGGCAGCACATTTTAGCAATGGATCTGATTTTTCAGAACTACTAAGCAAACCTCACCAGTTACAGTAGGAGGAGACTAGCATTTAGAAAACCATTATTAACCTGTGTTCAGATCTCAAACCCAGATTCTTGTAAATCTGGTTTGTAAAAAAATTCTTTGCCTATACTTTCAAATAGCAGTAGAAATAAGTATCAGGGAAATTTAATTGTAATTGTTCATTTTGATGAAGGTTTCATTGTATCCCACTTAAATGCTGTACAGGAAGAAACCAGGCAACACCACATTTCATTATCAGGAGTTTGGGCAGAGCTTGAATTGGAAAATGAAGAGAAGAAGATGAAGATGGAGAAGCAATCTTCTCTTGGTTTTCCTGTACTTAACAAAAAAAGAGAAATGCCCAAAAATTAGGGAAGAGCTACAGATAAAAATATCTTTCTCTCAGCTTGAAAGCTTACAGGGATATTGAAGTACAGAAGACTGGAGATGTTTTGCAAACAGTAGGAAATGTTGTCACTAAGTGGTCAGTCTTCCTAGAAATCATTAAAAAGTAAAATACAGATTTTTCCACTGAGTTTACAAATCTCATCTCGCAAGGGAGCTGAAACCTATGGGGACTAAGCTTAACTCGGCAAAATGCAGCTCCATACCAAGGCAGTTCCATAATTACTGCAAAAAGACAACAGTAAGACAGCCTGCTACAGACTCCCAAGTACAGATGGGATTATTTGATTGCAGCATTTCAAAATGCACAAGCTTTGGTTCATATCAACACAAATTACCCAAGTTGCCTTAGGTCTGCAAAATTAGGATCCCACAAATTGCATCCAACAGGAAAGTTGGTCTAAAAGGTAAGTAAGGTCATAATGAGAGATTTACTCAGTAGCTATTCAGCCATTTGATGTAGAAAGAGCATAAAGGGAATGAGACAGGGTGTGGGTCCTGATAAACAGAAGGGAGACAAATCAGGAAGTCAACCCATATTCAGCCTATTTGTTTCTGCTTTCTTCAAAGGCCCTTTAAGAAGATCTGTGATTTTTACAGACCCACTGGGGTTTCCATGATCTGCCAACTGTAACTTTTAGAACTACGATATACAAAAGCTACTTTGTCCAGGGAATGTAAGTTTGGGTCCACAGTGTATTGCTCCAGCTGCATATTCCTCGGTTCTGGGAGTGGGCAAGGGGTATCTCTGCTTTTGGTTACTGTTGAACTCCCAATTCTTTTTTTTACCAACCATTACAAGCAGGCTCACATGTGGCTTAGCTGCAACAGATTTGCTGGATCAGAAAGTGCTAATGCAGAGCTGTGTAAACAAGAAAATCACGATCCAAGAAGAAGGTCCTTGTCTGAACCCAGCCTCGCTTCACATCTCCACACAACCAAGCAACCCTAATTCCATCTACTTCCAGTCGGTACTTGCCTTTTGCTTTTGGTATCCAGGATGTTCTGTGCTTCAAAGACACTATAACCACCAAGATAATTCCTGAAGCTCTGTGCACTAAAGATATAAATTTGTCTGCAGAGATTTTAGAAGCACTTAAACCCCCCTATATATTACCCTGCTGTTTGCACAAAAAGATCTCTTAATGATTTAAGTGCACTTGGATACCAAACTAGTATGACTAGCACAGATATGAACAGGATAATCTAAATCACCCTTTATTACATCCTGGTGGAGCAATGACTTCCTGGTGGCTCCACAGAAGATTTGGAGAACTTTGTTCAGCTTGCCTGAGAAGTGTGTCTCACCTAGTAGCTGGTAGCAGTCATAAGCAATGGAGTGGGGAGGGTGGTGTCTGGGTAAAGTCTTGCAGAACAGGTCCATTGCCATCTGCCAGGAATGGCCTCAGAATTACTCAGAATGGCAAATCCATCACCATTTTTATGTTCATGGTTTCAATGGAAGTGGAGCTGGAGGTTGCCTTTTGTATGGTCATATCCTATCTCTGATTTTTATTGTTTACAGATCTAGATTTAAATGCCCCAATAATAGAGCTGCCACTGGAAATCATTCCATAGAGTAAGAGATTGCCTTGTTAAGAAATTATCTTGGTTTCTAGGATTGCATTCCTTTGGCCCAGACTTCACCCTCTTTAGACTACAAGATGGACATGTGGAGTGATGGGAGATTCCAGATCTACTTCCAAATGGCCTGACTTGACTATGCAGCACCACAGTGGTGGCCTGGCTTTAATCAAGCCTCCAGTGCCCACAGGAGCATGGAGATCTGCCTGAGCTCATTAGGCCTCCATCTCAGTTGCAGCCACTGCTCCCAATTTGGTAGAGGGACTCTTTCCAAACTCCTTCTCTGCCTTAACAATGTCTCCAAGGTTATCTGTGTAGGGACACTACAAAGGACACACCTTTGCAGCAAAACCAGATGCAGTTGCAGCTGGAATGAGTCCTACCTCATTGAAAGGTGTTGCAAGTATGTCCATCGTGAGTTTGAGTGGATTTGATAACAACCTGAAATGAAGACAAGAAAGATCCATGAAAGAAATATTGAAAATATTGAACAGTCCAAACACAGTCATGGAAGCAGCAGTCTGGCTATTTACAGCATGAAAGGAAACACTGAGCTTCTGGTGATCATTTGCAAACATGGAAAGGAAAAGAGATAGACCCATTCCAGAGAGGACTGGAGCTAACTCTGCTACAGGCAAGGCTCGAGCGGTCCCTATGCACAGCCAGCACAGCTCCTGCAATTGTATGGAACTGTGGTTTGAGGAAGTGGGTACCTCTTGGCAGCACCTACCCCTCAAGCTGGACCTGTGCAGAAAATGAGATCAGCAGTTCCAGATAACGTGTATTCACCTGAAGCACAAAAGTTTCTTGCCAGCCTTGGTGAAGGAACTCAACTATGGAAAAAGGGATTGATACCGCAAGGAAATAAACAAGATTTATGAAGTCACTCCCTCTGCAGGGAGATGCAGTTGGTTGAGAGCAGTGTGGAACATGTTGTTCTTTGGCTTCAGCATCTCTAAGACCATTCTGCCCATTTGGTCTCACCTCCCTCATAATGTAGACTGCAGACTCTCCCTATGGGAATCACGAATCAGACTCTTGACTTTTAGCTAATTTAGTGTATTTTCTAGGAACATATCCAGACTTGATTTAAAGCTGTCAGATGATGGGGAATTTAGGTAAGTTGTTCCAGGAGCTAAAAATGCCTATGGTTATATGTGTATGCTCATTTTTAGGTTGAATTTTGAGATATTCAGTTTTAACTGCTGTATTTCATCATGGTTTTGATTTTTTCTGTTGGGGGGAAAACACCCCTATCCCAAATACATATACAGCACACAGTACTATTGCTGCTTGTAGTAATTCTACTCATGAAGAAAATTTACTCCACTTTGAAAGTGAAATGGGCCTCCTTGTATTTACTGAGCCAGGAGAATTGATGCACCCTTTACCTCACTGTGCAACAGCTTCCCCAGGTAGCCTTTAATCTGCAAGATGAAAGAGCCTTCTAATAGTGTATCAGGAAATTTACCTGCACAGTATGATTAAGTCTCAAGTAAATTTCTCTTTGCTAAGTTAAACAGAATAAACCTCTTTTCCCCTCCCTCCCCTTTTATGGCTGGTGCAGAAGCTATGGGATGCTCCAAATTCCAGAAAAACTTGATCATCTTCTGTCCAAAAGGAATCTAGTTCTTTCTTTCTTAAGTCAGAAATTGCTAAAGATGTACATTCTGAGATATGCTGCAGATAGGGATTATTATTTTTTTCTACACTACATAAAATAAGGAGACATGAACAGAATGTCTATTAGGAACACATATAATATGAAAGCACAAAAATCTTCATGGTGTTAAAGACTTTTATAAGATGCTGCAGGATCGCAGGCTATTTACTCTGACATCTCTGCAAAAGTTGCTGAAGCTGCCAACATTAAAAAAAAAACCTTAGCAAAAACAGTGTCTTTAGGGATTTCTCCAATGATAGTTCTTCATTTATGACTCCATTTAAAAAATTTAGCTCAGAGCATTTGTTTACTTAGGATGGGATTGCCTTCCCCCATCCCACATGCCTTTGTAGGGGAACAAAGGAGCGCCAAGAGCTAGCCCTATAGCAAGCAGCCCCACGGGATGAGTTAGTGCTCTTTCTCCAGCATTTTTCCCATTATGCCCAGGGCAGGGAGAGAGTCACAGCTTGGCATGTAGGAAACCAAGAGGAAATTAATCCCTTGGGCTCATGTGGGGGGCTCATACCCAGCCCTTGTGACAAGTGAGACAACATTCAATGCTCCTGGATGGGTACAAGGTCAGCTTCCAGTGCAGGAGGGGTGATCCAGAGAAAATTTGGGTAAAAAACACAGTCACAGCCTGAATCCCCAACAGTCAGCAAACCCTGATCCTAACAGCACCCCTATCACCCCTAGAATTAACACCCCCTTTTCACTCCACCGTGGATGCAAATCCCTACCACAGCCAGAAAGAGGGGGATGTACCCTCTCCTTGATCCCAGCTGGAAAAAACCTCAGGTGATTTGTAGGGAAATAGAGCCAAAATCTAGGTAGGAAGACAAAAATGAGCCAGTATGGAACAGAGAATGACAGAGATGTGCTCAGTCAGCAGGCAGCAGATCATTGAAACCTGTACCCACCTGGATTTCCACATCAGCTTGTCAGCATGGAAAGAGCTGACTGCCATCATCATTCTGTGCTTGAAACATCCAGAGGTGCTCAAGCAGAGACACCCCAAAGCCTGCCCTTAAAACTTCCTATACCTTAAATATCCTTGCAGTTTGCAGTGGTAAACGAGGGCACATTTTTTACATTAAAGATGGAATTAAAAGGTTTTGAACACACTGGATTTCTGCCTGGCTGCAGGACTGGATTGTGTTAGAGAAACTTCACAGAGCTTTAAAAGGGATTGTGTAAGGGCAGCCATGCCCCTCCAAAAAATAAATGTCTCTCTGGCCTGAGTTTTGTTTTCCCATTGTCTCCCTTCAGCAGCCCAGTAATCCCAGTGCTTTGCTGTTTTGCTTTGTCCTATTCAGAAGGAAACCCCTTACACAATGAGACCCCTTTGGCAGAGGCAGGACATCAGGGCTGTTGAGCTGTGAAGAGCTGTGTCAGTTGTAAGCCAGGTCAGAACCAGCATGGGCTGTTTTTGTCCCCAAAATTTGAATGAAACAGAGGAAAAAAGGAAAAGAAAAAAAAAACCAAAGAATGTGGGGGGCAGAGGAGTATGTGCAGACCTCCGAAGTCTTGAAAACAGTAGGAATGTCCTATTTCCAAGTGCCTTTTGCAAGTGCAGCCACATGGATGAGTGAGGGGAGCTGGAAAGCCCCATGCTCACTTCCACAGGCAGGCAGATGCCCCCCAGGCTTGCAAAACCGCTGGTCCCAGGGAGCAGAGGATGCTGAGCCCTGCCTGAGCCTCCCACAGCCTTGGAGACACCATCAGGGACAGCATTAGCACACAATGCCCTTTTTCCATCTGTCCTCTTTGAGGATGTGTTTTTGCCATGCAAGGGCTGCATGGGAAGCTTGAATGTCTCCTTAGAGCAGCGATGATTTACCACGTTGGAATAAGTCTGTAAAGTGGCAGGCCTCCAGCCAAGGGGCCTTTTTTTGTACATACTTCTGAATGGCAGAAATTGGCATTCATCTCTCCAGGCAGGTTTCTGAAATGTATACTGTCTTTTAAATGATTCCTTAATATTTAATATCATGGTAGGATGAAGTCTGATTTTATGGTTAAAAATGTCAATTTTCACAGCTGATTGAACTTATTTAAAAGGCAAGCAGTTTACTTGTATCGAAAACCATATAAACAAATCAACTTATTTACTGACATTAAAAGAAGAGGGTACTTTATACTCCAAAGCCTTTCAGTTTTTGAAACTGAAAATGAGCTCAGATGACTAAGTTCATTTTGCAGTTTCCCCCCCAATGGCAGATTGATTGTAGTTTATAAAACAAGCCCATGTATCTGGCAGCAAAAGGAATTGCTTAAGATGCTAAGCCACCCTTTCAAAAGTCCTCTGTAATTAATTATCAGCTGCTTGCAAGTCCATTCTGTTTTTTCCTTTTGTTTGTATTACTTTAATGGTGACTATAACATACATATAATGAGAAAAGCTGTGTCTTATAAACATACAAATAAATCTTAAGACTTTAAGCAGGATTAGGCAAGCTAAAAAAAAAAACAAAACCCACCCTGAAATCCAGATGCATGGAATCACAGAAATCAGCTTTGTTAATGCATTCCTAACTCTGAAGCCAATTAAAGCATTCATGGACATGAAGGAACCAGAGTTCATACTGGCACAGATTTCCTCTGCCTCTTCATAAAAATAACTGGAAGATCCAGTCCCAAGTCTGTGCTATGAAAAAAAAAAAAAAGGAAAAAGATAAAGGTATTTTTTTTGATTTGAGGAAAACAGGGAATATAAAGAGATCTGGATGTGGCTAGCAAGTCTCCTGCCTCATTAATTGGTCTAAGGATCTTACCAAAAATTCCAGTGGATGGAGGAGTTTGAAATTTATCCATTAGAGGACAATGCACTGTCCACAATGAAGTCAGAGAGCAGCAGCATGAACTTCAGGAGGGGCAAAGAGAAGGGCAGAAGTGATAGGGAAAGAGAAAAGGCAAGAATGAGGCAAGGATGGTGACTGGAAGATGTGCTGGATGACGTGAGGCAAAAGAAAATGCAGACGACCAGAGGGTAACATGGAGCACCAGACCCCCAAAAACATCTGGCTGATGGGACCTACAGGTGTGTCCTTAAAGGAGGGCAGACCAAGAGAGGGCTTCTTCACAGGACAGTTGTCATCAGCAGCTGGGTGACCCTCATGCAGTGCCCACAGGCAATGACCAGTGGAAACTCGGCATTCAACAGATAACTGAGATCAGTCTTTAATATCTAAAAGGCCTTACAATTTTGAGCTTGCAAGGGGAACCACCATCTGTCTCTGAAATCTGAAAACAGTGAAAAAAGTTCTCTGCCAAAGTGTCCTCAGGAACATGATGTTTTTAAGGAGCTTGTTGTTTTTCTAGTGCTTGCACCCAGGGCAACTATTGAATTTGCTGTCTGAGGCAACAGCTAAGGCTTGCCTTGAGGACATCAATTCCCCATCACCTTCCCACAGTGCTGATGGATCTGCTTCTTTGGAGGCTTTCCTGGGAACAGCCCCAAGATGAGGAAACCAACCGGCAATGCCTGGAGATGCCCCCCATCACCCATCCCTGGCTAGACACAAGTCCACAGCCTGGCTAAAACCCCTCCCAGGAGACGTGGGTGCTGTCCCTCCACACCTAGCTGGAACTTGCAGGGCTGCTCTCAGCTGGCAGCTGGGATGTGGCCTCCCTTTCTTTTCAGAAGAAGAGTGTTTGCCTGTGTGGATGCCAGCATGGCCGTGCCAGTTGGCAGGAAGATGGGAGGATGAATGGCAGCCTGCTGTGGTCACTGGTCCAGGCATAGCCTTGGGAAGCACTGGCTGGGGCTAAGGAGCAGCACTGTGAGCCTTGCTCACCGACCACCTTTTTATTGCAGAGAGCTTTGAATGATGGGGCAGAAATTGTTCAGTGAAGAGAGAGTGAAGAAGGCACTTGGATATCACTGAGACGGCTGCTTTCAAGAGAAGAGTAATTTGTCTAATATACAATCTGTCACCCTCCATTCATGCTGGAAAAGTGAGGAGCTGCTGGAAGCTAACCACACATATGGTGACATTGCTCCATCATTAGCTTGGGTAGGAGACAAATGTCCCCGCATGGCTTTGGCATGCTGCACTGCAAACACTTATCTCTTGGGCTCGTGTTAAAGACTGGCCAAGATGGACCCTTCTTTCCACCTGCTTTCCCTCACAGGCTGTGTTGTCACCACACAACCTCCATCAGGAAATAAATGTTTCTCCTAACTCCAAGCAACTTGTCCCTGGAAAAGTTAACTGGTTACACTGGGCCATATATTCAGTGAAGAAAAACTCTATATGTATACATACATATAATTCAGCAATTTTGGCTCCTGGTGTAACTCCTCCCTGCATCAAAACACACCTCTGGAAGTGGCATCTTCTGTTATATTTTAGAGTATGCAGAAATTGCCTGCTGGGTAGGTGTGGATATTACCTCTGGTTCTCCCTTCAATGCAGTGTTTTCCTAATAACTGTCTCCAAAAGGAGCTCTTTCCACTTACTGGGATTTCCTCAGGCTTCATTTTGAAGGACCAAGGAGGGCAAGGAGTATTTATTGCACTAATAATAATAATTAAATAACTACGAATTCAATTATCATGTCTAATAATGACGATAACTGCCTGCAAATTGTTCTTTCAGGGCTCTCCCTACAGCAACAGAAATTTTATGGTGGCTCTTCCAAAGGCGCCTGAGGAGTACTGCATAAATATTAATGGGAAGGGGGGGATCTAGGTCTTCCTGACAGCACTGAAATACTCAACCCCACTGGACAGAGGCTCATGCACAGCAGTTTTGAGGTGGTGTAACTCTAACATCGGCAGAGTTATTTCAGATTTACACCACGGCAGCCGGGAGCAGAGTCAGGCTCTGCTCATTTAGCAGAGCCTATAAAGCAGCGACACATCCACCTGACTTCGAGCCTTGACACCTCCACGTCAATATTTATTTCCAGCCCTTCTCCCTTTCCCCTGGCACGCAGATGTACAGCCAGCCTTCGCTGAGCGTTTTGTTTGTACTGTGTGTGGCTGAAACAAGTTTAGGTTGGGTGAGGGGTGGTGGTGTGTTCGAGCACACACCACCTACAGGGGCCTTCTGTGCCCGGCGGCGGGCGCTGGCTCCGCTCCCCTGGGCAGCTGTGGCCCCAGGTGTGCCCAAACACCCTCACACAGCACTCTGGTCGTGTTCATCTGCCAAAGGCAACAGCAAAGCTTTAAAAAGGCTGTAGGATGCAGACAATAAAGAGAAACCCCCCTAAAGGAGAGGTTTCAGGAGGGCTAACTGGCCTCCATGTCCTTTTGCAACCAGCAAGTTTTGCTTCTGACTTGGACTTGGTGCGAGGGTACAAAACCCCTTTGGAAGCAAAATAATCTTCAGGACTAAATGAATGATGTTTTCTTGGAATAAAGAACTGGCACAACGAAGTAAAATAACATAATCTTTCCATGCCACCAGCCTTCCCCCAGCCTTGCTCCTTTCCCAAACCCCAGGACAGCAGGCTGCCTTGCTGTTTGCCTAGGAAAACCAGCTCTCAGGTCATTACTCTGATGAACAAACATGCTGCTGGGTCCATGGAGGTGGCTCAGCTGCCTGGATCATGGATAAAATTTTATTCCAATAACACAGGGGCGGGTTTCTCTTTATGCTAATCCCCCGTGCTTCAGGGTGTCACGGTGCAGGGAAGCACAAAATCATGCTTTATGAGTGTGATCTGTCTGCAGACTCAGTATCACTTCCCTCCCAATCTTACCTGCCACAGTCAGCCAGAGATCATAAATACACCTTAATGCCACGATTAGCATACGCTCTTGAAAGAAAATTGTGCTTGTAGCAAGAGTCCCCGAGGGCCAATATCAACAGAGAGACATTACAGAGAGAAACTGGAGATCAGGGCTGAGCTTTCAAGTCCGTGCTCCCTTGCTAGGCAATGGTCTCTGCAGAGATTATTCCTGCTTTTATCAGGAATAGACATTGCAAAAGGACTGCACATGGTGACTCTGCTTTGACTTATGGTTGGACCATCTTTTTGGTGGGGCAATAATCAACACCAGGCTTTCAGCTCCATGCTTCACTAAATCTGGCTGAATAATTATAAAAAAACCCCAAAACCAACTGCCCTATTATTTAGCTTTATTTTCTTTCTCTTTTCCATTGGTTTTATAAGCTGCTTCTGGCAAAGGGTACCAACTCTCTTGCCAGCTCTGATGAGATAGATTGACAGGGTCCCTGCATAAAGCAAGAAGGAGAGATGAAGGAGAGGAAAAAGCAAAGGAACAAGAGGAACAAGACCTGGTCTTTGGTTTGGGTGTTTGTCATCTCAAAGTGAGGTCTCATCTTGCACCTTTTTTTCCTAGGAGTGGAGCTAGGCACCTGCTTAGGGGTTTGCAGCTGGGGGACAGTGCACTGCAAACCCTCCCCAGCAGCCTTGGAGGAGTGTGGGTTAGTCTACTGCCTGCTCTAACAAGCCTTTGATCTTCCTGAGACTTCTAATAGGATCCAATTGCAACCATAATCATAAATAAGTGAAAAATATAAAATAGGTAAGAAAAGCCACATAGATGTGTTGCCAGTTGAAGGTTTCAAATTCCTCCCTTACTGAGCGTGGTGGACTGAAATAAATGGAAACAGCAGACCTGCTGAGGAGGAATAGTGACATTTTGTGGCACCTGATTTGTGATGCAATGGGGATGCTGGGGGGCGGTGGGGACAAATTTTCACTTTATATTCTGCTCAAATGAGACAAAGATTACAGTTAGGAGTCAAGTACTATCAAATTATTTATTGAATTCTGTTGGGGTGGAGAGGGTATTTGCTCTTTTTTCCAGAAAAAAATATTGATTCTAAGGATGGCTTTGATATCAATTAGGCTCAACATGAGAGACAGGCAGTCACTTTGTATAGGGAATTTAATTAAAAGCTCTGTACTTAGTCAGAAGAGTGTTCTAAGGATAAAATTGTTTTCCCCCTTTGGGTCAATTTTCTGTTATGTTTGTATAATGCAATTAAAGAAGGACTCATGCCAAGCAATACTCATGCCTGGTATAAAACTGTCCATACATAATGACTGACTTCTTGGACTTCCACTCCACAATAGATTAATGACTGTTAGCTGCACTTAGATGTGGTTATCTCTTGTGTTATTGCTACAAGAACACATTCTTACAGGTACACACCTCTTATAAGGCTTGTGCTTAGGCACAAGCAAGGAAATTATGAGAAGGGTGAAATTCTACAAAGCTCTTTTCTTTTGAAAAATTAGGAGTAAAAACTGACTTGATCTGCAACAGTTGAAGTTCAAAAATAGTTACTAATGAGGGGTTAATCTCAGAGCTTGTAAGATTAATATTTAATATAAAATAAGGGCACATAAATGGGCAGATTGATTGTCAAAAAGCTATAAAGGGCACAAATCTAATACCTGTTTGTTTTCCTGGAGCTGGATAACTAACACTGGGTACATGAAGGTCTTGCACAAAGCTGGTTTTCAGCCCAAAACTTCCCATCACTTCAGGGGGTTTTGGAGCATCCATTGTCTGGTTTTCCCTGCAACAGAGCTCAGGAAGATCACAGCAACCAGCTGGCAAAAGGCTGAACCAGAGTTGGCCTTGGAGGATCCAGAGGACTGCAAGTGCTACAGTCCTGTGACTTCTCTGCAGACTCCTCTTGGCTCTCTGGGTGTGAACAAGTGGGTTGTTCCCATGACTTACTTACATACATGGAAGTTTGCTATATAGCTGTGGGTATGGAATCACAGAATGATTTGAGTTCAAGAGGACTTTAAAGATCATCTTGTTCCAGCCTCCCTGCCATGGGCAGGGACCATTTCTACTAGAGCAGGTTGCTCCAAGCCCTGTCCAAGCTGGCCTTAAACACTCCCAGGGATGGCACATCTTCTCTGGGAAACCTTTGCCTCACCACCCTCACAGAGAAGAGTTTCTTCCTAATATCTAACCTAAACCTACCCTCTTTTAGTTTAAAGCCATTCCACCTTGTCACATCACTCCATGCCCTTCTCTAAAGTCCCTCTCCAGCTCTCTTGTACCCTGTTTAGACCCTGGAAGGGGTTCCAAGGTCTCCCCAGAGCCTTCTCTTCTCCTGGATGAACAATCCCAATTTTCTCAGCCTATCTCTGTAGGAGAGGTGAATACCCAGCCCTTTGCTAATCTTTGTGGACTCCTCTGGATTAGCTCCAACAGATCCACGTCTTTCTTGTGTTGAGGGCCCCAGAGCTGGACACAGCACTGCAGGAGAGTGGAGCAGAGGAGGAGAATCACCTCCCTTGATCACCCTTCCTTTGAGGATACAGTGGGATTTCTGGGCTGCAAGCACACATTGCCCTGATTCTGAATTTATATGATTTTATACATGTATGTGTGTGTGTGTGTATATATATATGTACATATATATATATATATGTATGTATATATATATATATGTAAGGATTCTGATTCCACAACTATATATATGATTCTGAATATGTTTTGAATACAGCTAGTTTCCATTTTGCATATGATATTCTTTTCCTAAAAACTATTTCCATCTACTCTATTTTAACTCCTAATTAGACATGCAACAAGTAAGACTTAGGCTTGGACAGGTGGGAAAGGGTGCCTGAAGCCCTTCTGATTTTCTGGGAAAGTCACAGCCAATCACTTTTTTTGGGTGTTTTTTTTTTGTTGTTGTTGTTGGTTTTTTTTTTTTTTTGTTGGAGGATACACAGCAACTCCAGGCTGTTTCTGATGCAGGATAAGGCAGGATACCCAGGAAAACTCAGCCCTGCTCTGAGTCTGCTCCCAGTGAAGCTGGCGGGAGACCCTTCATCTCAGCAGAGTCAGAGCCACAGTGCAGGATAACTGAGAATCCCAGCTGCAACTTTGGAGGAAAAGTGCAAAGACAAACACGCACAGGAAAGAAGCCAAAAGAAACTGGCATTGTGGAGGATGATTTCTGCCTTTTACAGTGCAGTGGTGAGTACTAGGGAAAATAAACACATAAGACAGTTATGTAAACAGAGAGAAGAATCACAGACAGACACAGGAGTACACAGGGCTGATGCCAAACCCGCTGAAGTCAATGAGAACTCAAAAATGGATGTACCAGATAACTTCAGAACAGGTTTAGATAATGGAAGGGATAAGGGAAAAGGCCATGCTTGAAGCCAGTCTGTCAACAGAGAGTTGCTCAGACCACTCAAGCAGACACTGAGCCTCTCAGAACAATGCACAAACGCCTCTTTTATCCGCTCCTGCTCTGCCGTAGCACGTGCAGTCCTCACATGTCCTCCTGGAGAGGCAGAAAGCCCACACGAGCCTCCTGCAGCACTGAAACCCTCTCCACATGGCTTGCAGCATCCTCTGCAGATCCTCTGTGCTGGAGAGGGTTTTGCTCAGATGGAGTTTATTACACATGATAAAGCTGGTGTATATTTGCTCTGATGCAATTATCGTTTTACAGCAAGAGGCTGCAAATCACTCAGAAGCCTGCCTTGCCAGTGGTGCCTGGGATTTTGGGGACAGGCAGGCAGAGAAACACCTTGGAAGACATTTGTATCTCTTGCCTTCCCCTCCATCTCTGTCAGGAATTTTCAGCCTGTGCTGCACCAACCCCATTCCCTTGCTGCTACAGCAGCAACAAGTTTTGGGACCCTTTGCACCCATCAAGGAACGTATGGAGGCTGTGACCCCACACGAGGCCCCATGTTCCAAGTGATTTCTCACTTGAATGCCATATGGATATGCCAGCACATGCAGCCTTTTTTTTTTTCTCTTCCCCTCCAATTTCCATCTGCTAAGAAGGAGCCGGAGTGTAGGGCTTTGCAAGCAGTAGATGAAAATGTTAAAAAACTGAAAAAAACCCCACAGCGTTGTTCAGGGAATATAAAAATAATGTTGTTTGTTGGATCTGATTTTTCTGTTGTACACAAGGAAAATGTCTTTCCTTCTCTCCTTGTACCCTGTTCTGAAAATTCTTCAGTCTAGCAGAAGCAGTTGCCTCAGGGATGCTTCCAGACACACACAATTCCTTTGATTTTAGTGGGGCCCTTCCAAACTTGGCCCTTTGCAGAGCTGAAATTTGGCTCCATTGGCTTCCACTGATTTCCCCAGAACCAAGATCTAGCCTGTTGATCTGAATACACAGAATAACACCAGCCTCTCAATTATTAATATTCTGATATTTCTTTTGGGTCATATAATCATTATTTGCACTCATTTGAGTAATTTCACAAAAAAAATGTGGACATCTTGGCATCATAATTATTATATTTCCCATCATAACATGGATCCTGAAGCAAGCTTAGACCATGGATTGATGACACACCACTTCTGGTTTGGGGTCAAAGTTCTGGATCTAAAATACCCTGTGACATAGAGAATTGCTCTGATAGGGGTTTACCAGCTGTTCAGAACTATTCAGAGATTCACCTCATACCAGGAAGTGCTCTGTCAGATCAAGTGGTTAGTCTTCCCACAGTTATCTTGTCCCTTTCCTGCAAGTTCATGGAAGGTACGTGGTTGCCCAGACTCAGGTCTGTAAAGGTGTCTGATCTGGCCTTGCAGAGACCTGACACTAGAAATCATGGAAGGGTGATTTTAAATTTGTAGCAGCAGAGTTCCCCTTCACAAGACACCCTTCCAGCATATTAATTTTCAAATATTTTTTAAAAAGAGAGATGTGGGACCTGGGGGAGCACCTGAAGGCATTTGCAGCCATGTGCACTTAACCAACCTTAGAAATGAAGAAAAGATGAGCAGATTTCTAATGACAGGCAATATGTTGGGTGATAAAAGTGTGAGAAGACCCACTGCCACCCAGACTGCACTAAGGAAAGATGCCCATTACTCCCCAGAAAGAAGACACTCATTTACCTAACCATCATATGCAGGTAAGACAGCAAAGGAGGTTGCACAAGATGAAGCAAACAAGCACAGAAGCTCTCCCTTGTGGAATAAAGTCCAGCAATACAAATGGAGCATTGTGTACGTGCTTGCAATGCATTTCAGCTGTGCTTTCTAATCAGAGATCTGGTTAAAGGGAAAACATCTCACTACCAGCAATCTTGGGAGCTAAGAATTCCCCATAATGGTCATTGAGTGTTATGGGTTTGTACCAACTGGGATATCACCACTATGGGAAGCAGCAGCTACAGCCTCATCAGCCACTGGGACCTGCCCTACCCTTCCCACTCCTCTCTGCTGAGCTCAGCTTTAACCCAAATGCAGAGAAATGCCCTCTTACACATCCAGTCCTCATCCCACTGATGGGAGAAAGCATCCTTTTTGCTATTTAATTCCTCCACACATATAACTCCACACAACTCACCCTCTCAGCATGGGACATCCCACACTGAGGGGTGGAGCTGCTGGCACACAGGAGCTCACAGTGCCCAGGCTGCCCCTCTGCATCCATTTCCCTCAACTTTCTGCTCCCTGAACCTGCAGCAGCAAGAACAGAGTTACCCTCCTTGGAATAACTGGGAAACCAACACTGAAAAGAAATCCCTGTCATGCTGTTTTACAAAGCACATTTCTCCCATGCAAGCCTGAGTGTTTTGTTCCCTCTTTCTGCTATCCAGTAAGAAATCCTGCAGAGACAATGATGGCCCCTGTGCCTTTGAGTAGAGCAGCTCCTGCTGGCAGCAGTGCTGCATCCAGCATCCAGCAGAGCATCCTTCCTGTGCCCTGTACCCACCACCCACAGAGGCTCAGACCCCCCAGCTCTGCTGCCACCCCCCTCAGGGTCACACCAGCACCTCACCCCGACACCAAGCTCTGTGCTCCTCATATGGCTACGTAATTTCTTTGTCCTCCAAGCCTGCGAGGATCATGTTGGGAAACAACAGCAGGCCCTCTCCAAGCCCACGCAAGTCAATGGGAGTTCTCCCATTAAATTAGGTCCTCAAGCCATATGCCTCAATGGCCAATAACCTTTTAAATAAATTACTTTCCTGTGCTGGTTTCGGGAGGCCCAGCTAGTACAGTTATTTCAAAAGACACTGCTACAGGCATGATCTTAACATTTAATTATATAACATTTTAATAAGTGCTCGAGAGCATTTGAATATGTCTCCCACCCTTTCTGATTCTGCCACATTTGTTTCTCCTAAAAAAAAAAATTGAGCAAACAGTGCAAACTAGGGTTTAGTTTTTTCCACCTACTAAGATCTCCTTAAATTTCCCCAATGAGCACAGACTCTCTGCAATAGACAGATCCTCATTCATTTTGGGAAGAAACTGGGACGGAGAGAGTGGGGGACAAGAAAAGACAGAGAGGGAATAAAAGAGAGGCTTATGTTTCACAGATCACTACAGGCCAAATATTCTCAGGCACCCTGGCTTTTATAGAGAAATCCTTAACAGTATAAAAATGGAAACACTTCAAAGATAAAATAAATAATTTAATAATAGTCTGTTTCTCCAAAGGGTTTTGAACAAGTTTTAGATTTGCCAGTGAATGTTTCCCTTAGGCTGTAGGCCAGTGGAAAAAAAAAAAGGTACGGTGTGCCTCTTCTTTCATAAAATGTACTTTGTGTTATTTTATTTCTTGATAAGATTCAGAAACAATTCTTTCACCTCTCACCCTGCCTCCCCAGAAGAAAAAAAAAGCTTTTTTTTTTTTTTTTAAGAAAAGCCAAGGACTGTACAGATGCAAATGATCCCTTACATACAACACACTCTAAAATAATTGTTGAAGTAGATCCAATCCCATCCAGATTGCATATTTTCCTTTCTGTTTTTTTTCACTTACTATCACCCACTGCAAAGCACCTCAGATCCTTCAGCCAGATGTGTTTAAAGGGAAGCTATTTGAATACCCCAAGAGCCTTTTGTGTAATTAATACTCTACAGTATTTATAGGCTTGTAAGGAAAACACACGAGTAAACCGTGGCATTAGTGGTTGTAATATACTTGATAGGTCAAAGAGGCTCTATTCCAGTAAAAAAACCCTTTATTTGGCAATCACATGAACAGTAGGAAGGACTAAGGTGCATTAGTGTCCTCTTCAGACTCTACACTGCTTGGCCTCTTCATTCTACATTGCTTCTTCTTAGTTTAAACACCATTTCTTGAAATTATTTACAAGGTAAAAAAGATGAGAGGCTGCCTTGGGTTTTTTTGTGGATGAATATTGTCTTTTTCTTGTCTTCACTGGTCAGATTTGCCTTTAGGATTCACAGAACCCTAAAGTATCAAAGTATAGAGCAAGGAGTGTTTCCCTCAGTACAGTAGGATTGGGTTAGGTTGTACTTGAAATATCTGAACATACACAAGTCCCTGAAACCTTGTGGTGTGCACCCAGGAGCGCTGAAAGACCTGGCCAGATGTCACTCTGAATTATTTTTGGAAGGTCATGGCAACTGGGAGTGGTTCCTGAGCACTGGAAGAAAGCAAATGTCACTAAGGCCTTCAATACAGTCCAGTCAGTCCTACCTTGATCCTTGGCAGGATGATGGAACAAATCTTCATGGAAGCCTTTTCCAAAAACCTAAAGAACAAGTGGATAAATACCTAATGTGGGGTGTAACGAAAATGGAACCAGATTCTTCTCAGTGCTGTCCAGAGACAGGACAAAAGGCAGTTGGCACAAATTGAAATATGTACAACTCCATTTAAATGAAACAAAACCTTTTTTTTTTACAGTGAGGGTGGTCAAGCACTGAAACAGGTTGTCAGAGACTGTGTGGTATCATTTGGAGATACTAAAACCTCAGCTGGAATAGGTCCTGGGCAAGCTGCCCTGGTGGCCCTGTGCTGGGTGGGGTGGGCTGTCCCCATCCTCTGCAGAGCACATCCCCACCACGCTGAGTGCAGGGAGTTCTCTCACTAGAACTGGGCCAGCTGCTTCTGTGGTTTTGGGCGTTACAGGCTGTGGTGCAGACTCCAACAATGATGATAATAAAACCAGTCCTTTCCAATGATTTCACCACCTCCTTATTTTATTCTGTGGTTTTCCCATGTTATCTGAGCACAGATGCCTGTGATTTCTTTTCCAGATCCATTACTCTCTCTGTATTAACCTCTTCCTACCCAGTAGCTTTCCTTTACCAAGGTGTGCTTCAAATGTGTGGGAAGCAAAAGTTTTAGGCCCCATTATTCTATATGTACCCACATCCAAGGGTGATAATAAGGTCCATACTTAGGCCAAAAGAGAGGAGACCAGAGGAAGAGAAGTGATGAATGGTGAACAAAAGGTCAGACATCTCCTTTATACCATAACCCTTTCTTCACTTGGGCTACAGTATTACACTCAGCATTATGCAGATTGCCTTTGAACAAGGTTTTTTTGCAAATGAGATGTTGACAACCACACATAGGATCTGACTCCTTTCTCATGGATGTTGACACAGGGCAGGAGGATCTTCCTGCAGATATCCAGAGCCTCAATGCTGAAGGTGTCAGAGCAGGAGACTGACAGGCTTCATAATGGCAGATTTGGGAAGGAAGAAGCAGAAGGAACTTAGAGGGTTGGACTAAGAATTTGGGTAATGGCTTGACCCTCTTGAACTAGCACAAATCAAGGATTATTCTATTGCCATCCAGTGAGTTATGTGGCTGTAAAACTGGTACAAGGGGAGAAACAAGCTCTACATCTTCCTGACGCTGTGTCAGTAAAAAACCATTTTGACTTATTTTGTCTGTGTCACCCTGATATTTACCACCATAACTGCTTCCTCTGACTTTTTTTTTTATTACTGGTTCACTTTAACCCATTCAATATAGATACACAATATTACCTTTAATGTGCAAGATCATCCCTCGGTCAACACATCATTCACTGGTGAGATGACATTCAGGCAAAATGGGGAATTTTCACTTCTCCCATTCCTGTCTCCTGCTTCCTACCAAGCATGGGATATACATGAGATAACATACTAGACCCAATCTTTATCCTGCTTGCAGCCTTGGCATTGATCTGGATTTACACAGATGTAGCAGAACAGAACTGAGCTTGCATACACATCATGATTTGAGATTTTGTTCTGACTTCAAAGCAAATGCGGGATGTAGATTAATATGCTCTACCTCAAAGGAAGTTGTCACCAGGCACACAAAGTGCTTCTTCTTTTATGATAACTCATAATTTATCAAAGAAAATCAAATCAATTTGTTGGTAAGAGAAACAAGTTTTTCATTAATTTAGACCACGACAAAGGTTTCAATGACAAAGCAAGAGAAAGCTGAATTAATCAGATTTGGCATCTAACACTCAGTAGGGAAGAGCACAAAGCTCAGCTGGAACATTTATTCTCCTGGGATCTCAGTCCCCAGATGGCAGCTTTGTCCCTTGGTGTCACTTGCCCTCTTCTCCCATCTCCCTGCTGCTCTTTGCCCTCTGAAGATCAATAACTGAATTGGGTGGATGTAAAACTCAAGTACATCCTGGTGCAAATGACTGCACGGGGTCCAGGTCACTGGAGATGGAGCCAGGAGCTGATGTATGCAGAGCAGCCAATGTCCCTGTGCTTCCAGGGTAGTGTCCCTTGCCACAGGCACAAAAATGAAGGCCAATTTCATAACATACCCAGAAGTTGTCCCTCAAAGCTGGGCAGAGGTTTTTCTCTCACTTCCCAGTGTTTCATATTCAGGGTTTCCATCAGTGACCTCCCTATTTAGTTCAGAATCAAGGAACTTTCTACAAACACAAAACAAACAAAAAAGCTGGAAGAAGAATAGGACAGATGACGCCATCAAATGAAAGGAAGAGCAGAGCAGCATCCTACAGCTTAAATAGAAAGGTGATAGCTAAAATAGTCATGTCTAGTACACATCCAATCCCAGGGCTGGATCCCAAGGGACATTGTGTGCAGACAGACAATACAAAGATTGTTATGAACAAGGATTACTTCACCACCTCCTGCAGCCACTTCAGAAGAGAGTTAAAGGTAAGACTTGAAAAGTGCCTGGAAAAATTGTAGCACGTCTGAGGGCAAAAAGTGTTATATTTATAAATCAACAGAACTGAAAGCACTGGGGCTGGAAGAAAGATACAGAGTCCCAGTCCCAGGGCAGGTTCAGGTAGAGCTTAACTATTCCTGATGTTTTTTAACCTGTTTTTTTTAACCTCTAAACTCTCCAGCAATGAAGTTGCTACACCTTCCCCAGGACAGATCCAAACAGGGATTGCCAGGAGGCAGCAGGGAGTAGACCCTCTTGTTTTGTTGCAGAAGAAGGGTTTAACTATGCACAAGAAAGCTGGGCTGGGCTACCTGTGCTCAGGGTCCCAGACCATTTCATTTACTAGCACAGGTATAGCCTTTTTCTAATAAAGCCTTTTTATATTTGCAAGCAACCTTCCCACCCTTTTAGCAACATTTTTTTTGTACTTCTAATGGATCTTTCTCTGGCTTGGAGGACAAGAGCTGCACACTGTACAAAAGATGTGGTCACACCTTTAGTTCAGCATGCAATTTTTAGAAAGGTTTCATTTTTTCTGTTGAGACCACCTGATAATTAGTTTGCAACACTGGGCAGTATTGCTGGAGTCTTGATAAGCTTAAATTTAACAAATGCACACATTCTTGGGATCTCTATAATTGAAAGAGTCTGGTTACAGCAATCTAAGAGAAGAAAGGATGATATTTCCTGCTGGCATGGTTTTATGTAATTGTATTATTACTTGCTGCTTTTTGAAACTAAGTCAAATGAAATGTGCCCTCTCATGATGCATTTTTAACATGCTGATATAATTCCTTAAGTACAATATTCATGGCACCAAAATGCTCTTCAGTATTAATTACTGTGACAGTGACACAGACTTTTTTTGTCAAATGCCTTTGCAGCTTAGCTGGTCAAGGCTCCTTTTCATCATTCATACTCTGTTTTCTCCACAGTAACTCCTGCTAAGCTTGTGATGCAGACTGAACTTAGCAGATGGGCCAGGTTACATCATGGAAGAGCAGAAATACAAAACTCCTAAGCTCCAAAGCCAGCTCTGGAGACAGACACGATGTAAGATCCTTGTCAGGGTGAGCATAAACCACATCCTCTTAAATTTGTTATTATTAATAAGAAGTAACAAGACCAGCTGTAATTTATATGTGCTGGTTGGTCATGATTTTCTTTGTACAAGCAACCAACATATGCTTTCAGTCTAACATCACCTAGTTCAAAGAAGACAATAAAAAAGGACAAATGTCAACGGACCATGAACATCAGCTCAGCAAATGTGCCTTGTCTGTAGCAGGCAGTGGCTCTGCCAAGGTTTCAGTGACAGCCTCTTGCCACACAGGCAGCAACCTGGAGCTGCAGAGGAGTGGTGTGTGGAAGAAAAGATGTTGTAATTTCAGCCAGAGCCTGGAGCAGTTTCTCTCCCCTTCCATGATGATAATCCCTACTGCGCAGTTCTTAAACTTTAGGCAGTAGTAATAAGGCCAAGATCAGTTTTCTGCCAAGATCAGTTTTGTTTGTTTTTAAATGGGAGTTCAAGTCTCCTCATTATTTTCCTTCTGCAAGATCATGCCTGCTGATTATCTTTCACTTGTCTGGGCTTGGGACTCCAAGCCATTCACTTTTTGATACCCCAGTGCAAGTTTCTAGTCTGTGATTGTTTGTGGCAAGTCTTCCTTCAAAACCATCCACATTTACACATGGTAATAATGTTTGTATTCTTCTACCTCCTCTCTGGGCTTCATTTCAATGCTCAAGTGTTGCTTAAAGCAACAAAAAACATGCAGATATGTTAAAAAATCTTGGGTGTTTTGTTCTCCTCTTTTCTCTGTGCTGGTGTTGATTTAACTTGTGAAAATATTCACCTCCTGATTTTGTCTTTCAACATGTTTAGCAGTGTCTTCCAAATTGCCCTGTGTGAAGGTGAAAGGCATAATCTCTGTTTTATTAAAGCTCAGATCTCTCAGAGGGGTCTCTTTGCCTCAGCTGAACTAGTTGATGCTTTCAGAGGCAGGCAGCACCCTGGGGCACAGCAGTGAGGAGAGAGTGAAATTTCAGCATTGATGTATCTAAGAAGTAAGTAAACAAAGCAGTGCCCAAATAACATGTCAGAACTCCATTTTCTTGGGTTTATCTTTGCCTGGACCACTGCAAAGCACTTCTAATTCTGCAGTATAAATGCCAGGCAGTTCAGGAACAGTTCCCAAGCATTTCCAATGATGCCAGGGCCATCAATGTGAACAGAGTTTTAGAGAAAAATCTGGGTGTTGCATATGCCCACCATGTCAGGCTCTGAAGTTCCACTGAACTAATCCTTCTGAATGTAGTCAGTCATGCCAAAATGCTTTCCAGACAGAGATGAAGAATTAGGAGAAAAATTTTAAATAAAAGCTGTAGCATACTAATCTACTGCTCTTCAATCTACACCCCTTTTTATGTACATCCACTTTATATTTTTTGTTCCTAAAATGCTTCTATGTTATGAGAAGCTCCTGTCAGTTGCACAATGTGATTCTGCATAATAAATATTAAAAGAAAAAAAGCAAAACAGAGTAAAAATATCAACTTTGTTCACAGTGATGACCCTTATACACTTCTTACACCCCGTGTTCCTTACACCCCTTTGTGCCATCCACCTTCTCCTTAGGAAGACAAAGTGAGGAAGCACATCTGTGACCCAGACTGTAAAAGTCAAAACCACCAAACAGCTTTTAAGCAGTGCACTCCTTTTTCCTGTCTTGAATGCAAGAAGGTCATTTGCAGTCCTCAGGGTTCTGAGGTTATTTATGAAGCAACAGCCACTACACTCATTGTACCTCCTGCTCTCCACGGGACTCATCGTTCAGAGCTGTTGAGCAGTTGGGAACAAATACAGAGGATAAACTGAATGAAATATGTGATGCTGTGAATGTGTCAAGATTTCAACCAGTGGAATTTACATACATGAATAGATATCGAATACTGTTCAGTAATGGCCCTCCTGCACAGCCTCTGCACTAAGCACTCTGCAATGTAAAAAAAATCTCTACCTTTATTATCAGTTACCAGTCCTAACAACAAGCAAGAAGCAGCTTCAAATCTACTCGAGACAAAGGGGGAATTAGGATGTGTATCTCCATTAGCTTGTGCAAGGGTAAAAGCTCCCTCTTAGCTTCTTTTTTCAGCAGGGAGAGTAAGTGGACTGTAGTTTTCTCTTTGCCTAAATTTAGACTATGACAAACAGAAACATAAGCATGTTGTGGATTAAGATAAATTCCCCCGAGATGTTGTAGAAGTATTAGGATCAAAAAAAAGGGATTCTAGAAGTCAATTGAGCAAAGCTGTTATTCACCGAAGAGGAGCAATCTCCAGACAGTGATTTCACAATCCTGGCTGGGGCTTCATTGTTCAGGGAGGCTCATTTCCACCATGACTCAAGCCCCAAATAACTCTTGCTCAGCCAAGCACTTCCTTGGCTTGCTGGACCTGGCTAAGTGTCCATCGGGTACGAACACAACATCTGAACCGGAATCACCCAGACACGTGCCACGAAAGGCACCCCACCTTTCCTTTCCCCAAAAAGCATGTGGTTTGTAAGATGGAAAGCTTCATGGGGTTTCAAAAGCTCATGGCTTTTCAAAGGGTGGAATTTTGCCTACAGCTCCTCATCCAATCTGAAGTGGCAATGGGTTGCTTTTTATTTCAGGCTCAGTCACGGACACAAATTTCCCTGACTCTATCACAAAGAGGGAAGGAGATGTATAACACAATATGAATGTGTTCAGTGTCCCAGGCTAGAGTGCTTCCCAGCATTGTAAGCTTAGCAATAAGGGAAATAAGTGTAACACGTAGAAGAAAAGGACAAAAATGAATCAGATTTTATGATAAAGATCACAGGATCCCAATTCAGGGCAGTGTTGCTGTCCAGGGTAAGCTGGAGAACATGCCTGATATAAAAGCAGCCACTGAGTAGTGGCCAAGAAATGACTTAAGTAAAATGTCTAGTGGGCTGAAAATGGCTTGAAACCAGTTTCTGAAAGAGATGTGGCCCTTTAAAAGGCAGAGAAATGCATTTGTTGTTTCTGAGTTCTTGAATAGCTCTTGACCATTTTAGAGGGAGCTTTAGCCCAAATGTAAAGTTAAACACTTGTGTAAAAGATGTCCTAAATGCAGAGCTGTGGGTTTGGGCCAAGGCTCTGCCATGTGTCTCCTGCACAAAGAAGTCCTAATTCAATCATCCAGCTGGGGATTTAAAATGCTCTGGGGAAAATGATTCTGCACTTCCCCCATCCCATCCATCCCTGCTCCTTTTACCTACTGCAGGTTCTTCAGTGCAAGGTTTGTTTCCTATGGTGAGCCTTAGCTCTTGCAGGAGCTCTTTGCCCACGAGCCTTTCCCATTCCTGAGGACAGGAAGGTAAGATGGGTGGACGGAAACATTTGTTCCTTGCTGCTTTTCCTTCCTTTCACATCACAGTGCCAGTCATAATGCTCTGAAAGCCACATTATGTACTCCTAATCATCTCTTGCTAACTCATTAATTCATCAATTGCTGTTGTTTGGCCATGCTATTAAATGCAATTAATTGCAAGAGCTGATGAAGCGACGTGTTTGGGTTCACCTCCCCGTTGGTGTTTACAGACCTCTGAGGAGCACACCAGCACCAGCCTCTGCAGAGGTGTTTCTGCCCTGGCAACAGCTCTTGTGGAGGCAATAAATGGAAGGATCACAGGTTTTTCAGCCACAGACTGGAGTTTACAGCAAAACTCCCCCAAAAAGCTGACATGACATCTCCTGGCCCGTGAACAGTAAGGTGAAAAACACCCACATTGCTGCTTTGTCCATCAGATGTGTCACCTGCAGGTTTAAACATGGAAGTATTGGTTTCTCTTACCCCACCTTATGTTTAAAGAGGATATCCTCATCACACCTCTAAACAACAATTTTCCCATGAGCCATGTTACCTCTCTGGTTAAAAAAAGTATTTTTTGTCCTTTTTCTGCCCCAAATGAGGATGGAGGTTAAGGAAATTTGTCTTCTGTTTCCACTGGTAGCCATAATGTATAGATACATGTATTTTATAGATGCACACATGTACTTTGCTCTGTGACTTTCAGCTTCAGCAGGATGGACATGACCTGATTTTTGTGCCTGAGTTGCACGATGGATCAGCAAAAGCTGATGAGGGTCTGGACAGTTTTTCATCTCCCCTCCCCCTTTGACAAAACCAGGACCATGAGGAAAAGCATCTATTTGACTCCTGGGCTGTGAATAAGAACAAGTCCCAGGTAATGACTCAAGTTTCTAAAGGACTTCCTAGTAACTTGTGGTCTGGAGTTTCTTTCCATTTTAATGAGTTTTTGGTTGGGTAGAATCCAAAGGCAATTTCCAGAGTGAAACTTCCCACTTGCTACAATCTATTGGCATTTTCATGTTCTGTTTATATGTCAGCTGGATACTCAGAAGTATTGTTTAGGTTTTGAGGGAGAGGTGTGCTGTTTTAGAAGCACAGTTTTCACAGAGGAGTGCTCTAAGATTTCTGAAAATCACCTCTCTAAGGGAGAGAAACACACAAATAATGGCATCCAACCCCACTGAAATCACTGTATTTTTAAATCTTGGCCAAGTCTTTGCTTAGTAAATATTTTAATGCTGTTTTCTTTTCTTTTTTGTTTTCTCTTCTGTATTCCAACACATGCAACCACTATCTATGTTAGACTATAGAGACAAAAGGTTATATGGGCCACACACTGGATCTTTCACGCCTCATATTTTCTTTCATCCCAGTCTGGTCCAAAAAAGGCTTGGAACACATGAGCATGATGATGTCTCACCCTGCCTGGAGTCTATTCTGTCACTATTCTGGCAACAAGCAGAGTTGTCAATCTGGCACTTTAAACCAGCTTGGGATACACTTAAAAATGTATAAACAACAGCAAGAGAGAGAAACTTCCTTCAGCATTTATTTACCAGATAGATAGGAAGGGAGATGCCCTGTTCATTTCAGTGAGCACTATGCACTTTATTACCTTCTCATGACGGTTTTATGCCTATTGTGATCGGTTTGCCTTTTTTATCAAGTAAAGAAAAGCTAATGTAAAGAGCTAACATTCAAATAACATTTGAAACTGAGATAAAGTGACAAAGCTCTGCTGGGCTGATGTTATGACTGACACCTTTGTTGGGAGTGACAAAAGGATAGAAATGGAAGGGGAAAAAAAGGAAATAATTTCCAATCTTCCATTTAATTATTGGAGACTCTGTCAATTAGTGTCACAATTCATCATTTTAAGGGTAAGCTCCTAAAGCTGCAATTGTTGTTCCTCTCTGAGCATCACTCGCTGCTGTTGACAACCTCCACATGCTACACGGTATCTGCATGGAAGATTTGGGTCCAGAGGCTCCTTGGGTGGAGGAAATGATTTTTTATTCATAGTACTGTGCTACTCTGCAGTCTTGTAGGGTGGAAGAAGCTAACCTCAGTTTGAAGCTTCACTTTTATCCCCAGCTTCTTGGACAAGTGGCTATTCCCACCTTTAAAATGGGGGTGAGGATCCGTGGCTAAGAAAGGGTGAAATAATGATGACACTAGAGATATTGATAACTCTGGAAAAAGTGGTATTGATCCATGTGTTTTTCCCTCCTCCCCTGCTTTCATAATTGAACAATTATGAAATAAAGTATTCTTTCCCCCTTCTGTGCTTGGAACATGGTGATTTATCAACACAGACAGTCTGAGGCCCAGCAGATAAAATGCAAAGCGTGAACTGAAGTAAACAACTGAAGTTCACAGCATGAACTAAATCACGTTTTATTACCTTTAATAATTCAATTGCTTCTTAGCATGAGAAGCAGAGACCAGGATGAAATGAGGAGCTCTCAACTCCCTCTCCTTTGTATGGCTTTAGTCATTCTCCTCCTTCTCCTGGGGAGCTATCCTCTGCTGCATGGAAAAGCAGAGATCCAAACTTGCTCTCCTCAGGAACCAGCTCTGGGATGTGGCAATTTCAGGGCTCCTCACAGAGCAGCATTAGGGAATCTAAGTTGGAAATTTAATCTCTTTGGGCTGTTTCTGTAACAGAGGGAGCCAGGACTCCCCAGCGAGGCATTCAGATCTCACACACCTCAAATTTTTCTCCAGCAGGTGTATTTTTCTCTCTGACATTTATGGAGAGCATCTAAGGCACTTCAGCAATCCTACCAACAAGTTGACATGCTTGGCAAGATCAAAAGTCATCTTTTCTCCTGCCATTCTCCCAGTAGTTTATTAACTAATATCAGCTGTGATTTCCATTTTGAATCTGGCTGACCCTGAAAATTCTCTTAGTGTTTCAATACATTCTTTCTTCTTCAGCAGACCATCTCTAATGTGTTCAATCCTCTTCAATAAATCAGTGTCTCCTGCATGGGTCAATTCAGACTGAAGCCTGCAGCTGCATGCAGGCTGGATGGCAGAAGAACTTCTCACCTGGTTCTTCCATAGGCCCTCCAGAGAAGAGAAACACATGGGAATTAAAAGCACACTGGATGAAAAACTGTGGGCTGCAGCTCATTAGCAGAGACCATGACTAAATTACTTGCTGCAGGAATTTAGGCACAGAGGAGTTTGCTCACTTTCTACTAATACTCACTCCTGAATCCTTCATTTTCATGTTCTACCACCTTCAAGTCAATTATTTGATCCCCAGAACCACAGATAAATAACCACAGGAAATGTTTAATAAACTGATTTTCACCTTTTAGCACCAGAAAGAATCACCACATTAAACTTTATTTATGGTCACCAAACATTTAAACACTTCTACTCCAAAAGTTTCCATTTTTTATGTTTAGGAATTGGTTCAATTCTTATTCCTAGAAAAAACTGTATTGGGCAAACCAATTGCTTAAAATGACTGACTTCTACACCAACAGAAAAAAATGAGAAATAGAGGTTATAGCAAAATACATTTGGGAAAATCCTCTGTCTCGCAAACCAACAACTGCAAACTTTAATTCAACTGCTCTCTCAAAAGGCTTTACAATTTCATACACAAGTGTATTGGCAGTGTCTACTGAATGAATATGAGGATGACTCTTCTAAAAGGGTTTCCTGGAAAATGCCACCTTTGGTTGATATTTTTCTTTTCCAGGAATTCTGAGAGTTTACACAAAAGATTCAGTGGAGCTATACACACAGAGAAGTGAACATGGTATTTTCAAACCACTCTGCTGCTACTTTCTCACCATTTTATGCTTTTTACTCAGCCATTCCGATCATCTTTTCATTATCAGACAAATCCTTAAGAATTTCCTCTGGCGACATATCCACTGCAACAAGAGAATGTTTTCCTTGAGCAAGGATGAATCAACATTAAGTAAAAGCTTCAGGATTTTAGCAAGGCTTTAAAAGGCTGGAAAGTACCAAGCTAAAGCACATGTGTCTTTTCAGCCTCATTCTCCTTTCACCTACCACACTTACTGCAGTCATCCTCATTTTACATCCACTGTTCCAAGAAGAAAAGCTTGTAGAGGAGCCAAGTGTTTGTAAATCCAGCTGAAGTCATTAGACTGAAGGATCTCAACAATTCTGAAACTCAGGATATGTCTGCCTTCCTTTTGCTTCCCTGATTGCTGTAAAGGAGATCTTCAGACTTGTAACATCTGCTGCCTTATGCACATCTCCCAGCACACAGACTGGGACCTGGGCACTGCTCCATCCTAAACCACGTATCCTCAAAGCCAGTGCAATTGTTTGGGGTGTGCTCTCACCCACAAACCCTTGGTTTTCATGGGCTTGGACAGCTCATCAACAAAATCCAGGTCAAAGTTGTCTACCTACCAAAAGCTGATTTCCATGCAGGCTGGTCCTCTGTCTGGTGCCTGTGTCTGAGGGAGGAGCAAAGGAGCAGCCCCGGAGCTGCTGGAATTGCAACAAGGACTGAGAAGAGATGGGTCTCTCCATCCTCTGCTGCCCTCTGAATTGTCAGCAACAGATGAATTCTTCCCTTGGAGAGTTTCTTTTCACTCACATCAGTGTCACTTTTTCACTTCACAAAATCACTCATCTCCCCAATCCTAATGTGTATTTTCTTCCCCAGCTCACCTTCCTCTAAGGGCAAAATTATTTCAGTGATGAACAGATTTCCAAGCAGGGGTATAGCTCAAAAGCAGAGTAGAGGCTGAAAAATTGCATTATGCATTAGGCATTATGATATTTTAACAGGGCTCAGTATCATTTTGCTTCCAATCACCCAGAGATCCAGCTATTCTTCTGCACTGGGAGCACCAGTAAATATTTGATCTGTTCAATCTGCAGTCAGCCAGCCAAACAAGGACTGACTGTTCCCCTAGTCTCCTTATTTTCTTATCCCATGCTCTTTGGAGGGATTCTTAAGTCAACAGACTCTCTCTCCCTCACTCCTTCTCTCCTCTCTCAGATAATGCATCTCAGCCCTGATTTCACTGTTAAACTCCATGGCATGATGGAAAATGCCAGCCACAGATGTTGCCTCCACTTCATTATCTTGCATGTGCATAACAAATTTCTCGCCAAAAATTTTCCAGGGTTGCACTATAACTTATCCCATAATGTAGGAGAGGAGTTGAAGAAGGGGGATGGGAACTCAAGAATGCTCAGACACACAAATATCCCTGTGCACAGACCCTCTGAGCTGTTTCTTAGCATGGAGAAGCATTCATACCCTTAAGTTGTGGTAGGAGTGGTAATAATTTCCCACAATACAAATTCCCCACAGTACAAATTTAGCAATTCATTCTCCTTTGAGTGGTCAAAAGAAGCTCAGCAACCATAAGATTTTATAATTAAAGAGCTGGAATAAGGCTTGAGAGAGGTAGGCTGATTTCTCTTCTTCAAACTTGCATATTCTCGAAAAACACTTCACTTCCCCAGACAATGCTGGCTGATGTGACTCGTGATTTTGAATGTTCCTCTTGACATACACAGCTTTTCAGAGATTGCTAAGCACCTGGAAAGTTAAATCCCTGCCTGGCAGCTGCAGGCATCCACTAGGGTAGTAATGAAGAAGTTCAATGCCTCTGGCCATTGGAGAGGCCACACCAGTACCAGAGCAGCTCTGCCCAGCAAAGGATTAAATATGCCATTGAATTCGGACCTGCAAAGCATCCAGGCTCCATGTGTACCCATAAATAAAATCACAGCTTCTTGTCCTGGCCTGGCCTGCAGTGAGCCACATGGCTGCACTGTCCCTGGGGTGTTTTTTGGCTCATGCTCTCTGTACCTGTCCCTGTCAGGGGTTTGGGCACCTGGCCATGAACAGGAAGCAATTTGGACACAGCTACTCTGAGACTGGAAGGAGAAAAGAGGGAAAAAGGGTTTAGCAATTCAGGTGTGTTACTGCTCCTGGCTTCAGGTGAGGGAGCAGTCAGTTCTTGTTACCAGCTTCAGCCACAGCCACCATCATGGGCTTGGGCATGGGCTTCTGGAGCCCAGGGAGTCTCAGTGGGCATCCAGAGGTGATGGATTGGGATGTTCTCTTCACAAGGTTCAAGCACAGCCAAGCAAGAGGTGCTGAGGTCAGAACGGCCAAGAAAGAGGTGTTGAGGTCAGAAAATACATCTGGGCCCAGATCAAGGATTTTAGGTCTTTACCTTCCTCAGAAGAGACTTTAATGTTCATGTTTTTGTTGTCTCTCTTTTCCCTCTATATGAAGGAACAAGCCCCAAATAAATAAGTAAATAAATAAATAAATGAAGTCTCTGTTTGATACTTTCCATCAGGAGACAAAAAGTTAAAAATCTGGAAGATGTTACATGTACAGACAGCTGGTATATTCTTTTGCTGTCAGTTCTCTCCAGCAATCAATATTATGAAATGTTATGATTATTATCAAATATCATTATGTTAATTTTGAAGCTGTTATGAGTCCCATCTACTGCCATCATTACACTTTGAATAAATGATCTGAGTTTTAAAAAATAACAAAAAAAGAAGAAAAAAAATGTTTAAGACAAAACTCCCTGCCTAGCTGTTAACTAGTAAGGAAGATTTAGGTAGGCAGACAGATCCACTCCTTGTGGTGTTCAGCTTGATAAATTGTGGCTTCCCTCCAAATAGAGGCAGAGTTCAGTATTTCACACCATGACAGGTTCTCTCTGTACTTTGTGGATAAGGTTGCTTGGATCAGAACCAAACTTGCAGCTATTCATGGAAGGTGGTAGAGTTTCTAAAGAGGCATGTCTTTATTGTGTGATGGGGCTGCTTGCCACAGGCAAGCTGAGCCCTCAGCCCTGTAGTGCCAGGCACTGCATAAACACAGGGAAGAGACAAGGCAGCTATGGAAAAAAGCTGTATGGAGAAGCTGGGGAAGGACTGTAGCTGGGGTCTTGCTGCCCAGTCCTGTGCTCTGTAGCCAGTGGACCAGATGTTTCATTGAAAAGCTTCTCAGACCTGTAGCAGGCAAACACAGTCATTGCAAGGGTGGTAAGAACATTATAGGTTATCTTAATGGATTTTGAGATAGTTTTTGATATGAGGAATATCTGACCATGAGAACTTGCAGAGGGAAATTTTAGGACGTCACCAAAAGCAAAGGCTGTTGTCCCAAAGCTGCACTTCTGGTGCCTTTTCCTGGTGTTAAAATCAAGAGTCGGACATGGTTAGAAGGGGAAAAAGAGATTTTACCTTGGTATTTATTTTAAGGATCCTTAGGTGCACATGTCCAGGTCAAATGTACTTCAATGCCCACCACAATGCCCCCAAAAGATCTGGTACAACATTTTAAGTCTTACTAATTAGCAGATTATTGAAAATTCCCCAATGAGAGGCTCGAGTGAGCCCCCCTCCCCAAAGAACCTTCCCCTGGATGGTTCTGTCTCAGTTTACAGAATGGGTTCTGGAGAGGACCTTGGGGTCTTGGGCACATTAACCCCTACCTACAAAGCTTATAAAATGTTTAGTCTCCTAGTTTGACAAACAAGTCCAAGAATGTAGGCAAAAGCATTAGGAATACAGAAGCTGTAAAAAGGCATAAAAGGGGTATAAAAGAAAAAACATAAAATCTTCATGGCATCACTTCACCCGTAGGGATCTGAAGCTTTGTGGTGTTGTTTCTGCTGCTCTCCAACTCACCTGGATTTCATTTCACACTTGAAGCTCAGCTGTGTTTTGTCAGGACGGTGGTGGAACCCAGGGGCTGCTGATGCTGATTTATGGCTCCGAGGTGCAGAAGCCAGGGGCAGACTTGCCAGGGGCTTCAGGTCTGCTTCCCCCCCAGTCCAGGGCTCCCTGCAGCCAGCTCTCCCCTGGCCATGTGAGGCAGGAATGCCTGCACAGCCTCCTGGGGATCTGTGCTGCATCCACCTCTCATAAGCTGGATGAATCTCACAGTTTCCTGGTATTTGCATGCCAATGCAGAAAAAACACAGAGGGTAAGGCTGAGATTTGCTGCTGAGAATTTGGGATTTGCAAGAATGCCAGACTCAGAGACGCTCCAAAGGGCAAACAGAGGGTGAAGGCACAAAGGTTAAACAAGCAAAAATAAAAGTGTTTTCACCAAACCCTGTGAGCAAAAACCACCCATCTAACCTCATCTCTGAGGTGCAAGCATGAGGCTTCCTTCCCAGGATTAAAAAATATACACTCTTCTATTTCAGACAGAGAATTAAATAAAGCCACTCCTGCTCTTCTCATCTCACAGGTTAACAAAATTAATGGCAGTGGTTTTTTTGAGGCAATCACTCATTAGCCTCTTTTCTGTGCTCCCTATACCTCCACAAACACAAGCCAAAATCCTCCCTGAGAGAGATCTCAACTGCAGTCAGGTTTTGCTTCTCTCTGGGCCGGTGTGAGATTATAATGCTTCTCAAGGTGTTCCCTTCCTCATAATGAAGCTCCATCTGTTCTACAGATGGTAAAGATCACAAGAACCAGCACTAACTATCCCTCCCCCACCAAAGAGTTTTTACCTTATGGTAATGTTGCTCTTTGTTTTCCCTGCCTTTCCCAGGAGCATGGGGACACCTCTATTGCCCCAGCCAGACTTTGTGCTGGTGGCTGCCTCTGCACGAGGAGGGCTTCAGAGATCTTGTCCTGGAGAAAGGAAATCTTTCCCACTGAATTTTCAGGAAACTTCACGGTGGCCAACTTTGAACACTTTTTATCTCAGCTCCTCTCAACTGCTGCTTGCACCAGCCCCAGCTTTGCCCTCAGCAGACACCTTCCTTTCAAGGGCAAACTGGAATATGTCACAGTAAGGACCTGGCAGGTGAGACACAAAAGGAATTCAGGAGGCCAAATCCTCCAGGATGAGAAAGAAATTTGTAGGTGTTAACTGACAGTTTCTGCCCTACACATTTCTGTGGGCCTTTGGCTCAGGAAAAGATTTTTTTTTTTTTTTTTTTTGATACGTGAATGAGCATTTGAACCTGTAGAGAGGCCAGCAGGGCAGAACTCCTGGGTGTGCTGCAGTCTCCAAATTTTGGCCTCTGGTGTAACCTTGCTAAGCACTCAGACACTGAAGCAGTGAAAATGGAGTTATCCTTGATGGTCTTGCCCTCCATACATAATCCAAATAATTAAATTCACTTAGCTAGATAAACAAGTTTTAGTTCTGAAACAGGATAACGACAGTGGATCCTTAGACAATCCTCTAAGGCAGCTGGCAATGGACTAACTTCATTTATGTGGTTTAACATTTGCCTAGCAGAAAATACTACTACTTTTCTCTTCTTGACAGGTAGATAATCCTAAGAGGTTTGACTACCACATTAACATCCAAACCACAAATCTAAAAAGCTGGATTTTCTTACACACATGCACCCTTTACATCTGCTTTCTACATCAGAGCCTGAATTAGTTCTAATGTTGTGTTTGTATTAAATATGTGGATTAATGGAGCTCAGCAGGAGTGCTGAATTAGCTCTTCCTGTCTCCAGTGGATTTGGGCTGTAGCTCTCCATGCAGAGACAGATGTGCAGCTCGTTATACTTTGTGTTTTGAGCTTGGAAAAACTGTGGCTCGGTACTAAACCAACAGTTGCCTGTTCAAAAGAAGCAATTCTGGACATCTCTTGGAACTAAGTGAATTTGGAAGTGGCAGACACAAAGTCCTATGGGGAAACATTTTGAGACTGCTGGCTCGGCCTGTAGCCCACCAACAGTGCCATTGCTCAGGGAAAACTGACCCCTTCCAAGCAGAGTAAAAGACCAAAGTCCTGATCCGAGAAGATTTAACGGCATTGGGGAACCCACACAATGAAGATATTTTGCTTCCGTGTTCTGGCTCTGTCCCAGCTCAGGTAATTATTCCCACTTAGCTAAATTTCTTCCTCCATTTTCCCCGGCATTTAACAATTTTCTTTCCTTCCTGTCCAAAACAGCAGTTGACAGCCCAGCTGGACACTAACTGTCCTTTGAATCATGACTACAAGTCCCCTCTGTGCACTTTGAAAGGCACCTTGGGACCTCAGCAATTGGGCAAAGGAGACAAGCAATGTGAAAGTGATGGGGTTTGTTTCCTTTGTTGTTGGTCTTGCAACTGGGAGCACTGGCAGCACAAGAACTTAGAAGCTGAGAAGAGGTAAAGAAGCCTTTCCCTGAGTTCAAAACTCTCTGAAAATAAAGGAAAAATCACAATGAAGCTTGCCATAACCAATTTCCCCAGGCAAATACCTTGCTGAAATAATAGTGTTAGTGAATGTGCTCATGATTGAGGTGATGGTGAAACCTCAGGCTACCTGGTGGTAGAGTAGAAGCCACAGCAGAGAGCTGGGCTTCAACATCACTTAGGAAGAACCTGTAGGTACATCAGGCTCTGAACCCACAGAGTGGGGCATCACAGGTCTGGAACTGCATTGGGCTGCAGATATTAATGTCTCAGCCAGGGCCATAGACAAAGTGACAGCAATGCCATCCCCTGGACTGAAGGCCTGGAGCTGCCTGTAGGCACAGTCACTGAGCTGAAGAGTATCTGCAGATGGGGAAGGGAAAACCTGTCTTCCAAGCCTTCTGCAAAACTGAGCCTGCAGCTCCCTGTTCTTCAGGTTGCAACAAGTCTGGGGTGACAGCCTCTCCTTTTCCTTCTTTTAAATATAGACGAGCGTACAGGAATCACAGGATCAAGTAAGAGGGGCTTTGGCTTGGTAGCCCAACAGTTGGGAGGGACAGATCTGCATTGGTGTGACTCATTCCCTAAAAATATCTGCATGTCTCCATTGACTGTGCAGGGAGCCCAGGGTGACCAGCTTGTTGTAGATGTGTGCTGTGGAGATGTCTGAAATTAGACGAAGTAAATCCCGTCCCCAAAGCCAGCCTGGTAGGAGGCAGTGTGGGATGGTGTAATGCAAGAGTCTACATGTGAGCTGGAAGTCTGCACTCCCACTGCCGGCTCCGGGGATCTGGTTAACGTGGTCGGCGGAGCCTAGGAAGCGATTTGTCTCACTGTAAAGCAGACTCCTACGTCTGGTCAGTGAATCACTCTCTGTACACCCACATTTCTGTGAGATGGATCCTATCCCTGAAGTTAGGAGAGATGAATCTCACCCCTAAGTCTTGTTCCTCCTTTTTGTGTCTGCTGCTGAGTTTCCAACGTGCTATAGCACTAAATCAGTTGCTCGAGTTAGGTTTTACTTCACTTTTGCTCCATCTCCAACTGAACCACGATAAAAACATTTTGATGTTTATTTCTCAAATTCAATTTTCAAGCTGAAGTCAAGCTCAAAATCTTCCAACCCTTCCTCAGTTTGAGAGAAGCCTTTCAGTATATGCACACCTCAGCAGCACACCAGGACCTTCTTCCTCCTCCAACTTCTATGTTAAGCTTTTAAAACTCTCATTTTTTACAGAGACCTCAACCTAGCTGGCTCTTTTGGACTGCAATTGAAATAACACACATCTTTTCACCATGTCTTCTTTCCCATCTGGATACTAGGGAATGTTGCAAGGGGAGAGTTTCTCTTAAACAATTGCATATCAGGTGCACAAATTATAGAACTAATACAGGCTGTGATTACAATTTGTGCACGGGTTTTCAAGGCATATGATAATGAATATTAATAGAAAATATTTCTCCACTAAATTATTATTTTCTCAATAGTTGGTGTAAATAAACCCACTTGGATACAAAACAGATTTTCTGATGTCTATATCAAACAAACGCAGTGACGTATTTCCACAAGAAAAGGCACACCTGCCAGGATACAACAGTAGAAATGTAAATATTTGCAACTTTTGTGATAATTAAACCCAATCCTCCAGACCCATCTCACAGCTTCTGAAGACAGAATTTAGGTTCATTAGCTAACAAAGAAGGATGTGGCACAAAACCAGATAGATTGAAATGAAACTTCAGGAATCAGCCTGAGAAGGCAGAGTCTGCCTTGGCAACTTCCAGATGCCTGTAAGGAGATGTCACAGGTGAGTTGGTCACTCAGAAATCATTCCCTCACAGTCAGTGGAGACAAACAAGTACCTAAGGCAGGATTCTCTCATCCATTCTCAGTACCTAACTTAGGATGTGATGAATCATTGGTTCCCTGGATTAAATCTCCACTGACTAGAGAGGGAGATGAGGGTAACCAGCCAAGATTCAGGCAGTTAGTCTGATGTACATAAGGTATAACAGCCCACCTTATAAACATACTTTTAAGAACAAATGCAAGTTTTGCCAATTTTAAAATAAGGGAAGAGTCATAGCCCCCAGACTTTGCTTATTTATCTGTTTGAGGGACTGTATCCCAGTCAACTTCATCTTCCACTCCTTTTTATTGCACTTTAGTCAGAGCAGCTGGAGATGTAGCCTCCTCTGAATTGCTTCACTTAGCAAGTAACTCTTGTGCAAGGATGGAGTTACAGAACTGGAGAAGAGTAGAGTGGTTTGGGCTGGAGGGGATATAAAGATCAGCTGGTTCCACCCCCCTGCTTGGGCAGGGACATCTTCCACTAGCCCAGGTTTCTCAAAACCCCATCCAACCTGGCCTTGATAGGTAATGGGGCAACAACACCAAATTTAGGAGGATATCAAGAGAAAAATTATTAAAGGGAAGAAAAGGCAAGGCAGAGAAAGGGAAGAAAAAGGAAGAAAAAGGAAATTTGTGTGTAAATGCCAGTGCTTTTCTGCCAAAGTGGAAGTCTTCAGGAAGCAGATGTTATCCCTAAAGAGCTGTGTTTACTGAAACATTAAAAATAAAAAGGAGTTTTGACAGATTGTTTCTGGCCTCCTACTGTTTAGTTGCAGTCAAATCTGTCAATAAGAAGTGGACGGGGGACTTGAGGGAATATCTTCAGACATCTATTCTGAGGAGATCAAAGGGAGCTTCACTGATGAATTTGCTGTCCTACTGACTCATTTTTTTCAGAATTTCTAGACACATAGAAAGGTGTTAAAAAGATGAAGAGGTGAAAAAAAGAATAACGTTCTTCTCTTCAAAAAAATTACAAAACTTATTCTATTACATCCTCCAAACCTGGCTTCAATATCTTTTAAAGGGAACAAATATTGAAAGAAATGAAAAAGCTGCCACAGACCTATTAGCTCTAACACTATCTATACTTGTGGGTTATGGCCTTTTTAAAGCATCTAATCATCCAACTAAGCCACTGTGTGCTCTTCTTGTGCTCTCAGTGTTGCTTCTTTCCCTTTCCTTCTTTCTCTGCTACATTATCTTCTATTAGATCACAATCTCTTCAAGGCAGGAATCCTCTCTTAGCATTTGTATAAGCAGGAGAGACATCTGTCATGGCTGAAGCCCTGAGGTGTTGTCATGAGACACAAGAAGGAGCAGGAGGAAAAGTGGGGTTTAAGAAGAGAAAATAAAAACCAGACAAACGGGATTCATGAAGTTTTTTGTTCGATTACACTCTTAAAGTGTCTGACGTGCTGCACTTGGATGCTTCATGGTCACTAATTCTCTGCTGCCTTTGTCCTTACCTGGCTCAAAGAAATACAGGAAACAAAAAGCAAAGTACTCCAGAGTAGGCTGCTTCTTTCCAAATGGATCCAAGAAGCTCAGCTGAATTTTGCATTAAACCAATTTGTCTTCGTGAGCAGAGAAGCAGAGCAGCACGATCCCAGTTTAGCACAATGCTGAGACACGTGGTTCGATTTAAGCATGTGAGCAGGATCCTGAAGTTAATGAGATTAATCACACATTGTGTACACTTGTACACATCTTACTTGATATCACTGTAAAGTGTCACAAAGATGAGCCTTTCTGAGGGAAAACACTTCCATTCTCCATCAGGTTTCTTTTCCTCTAAGTGAAAAGGAAGAACAATTGCTCTTGACTTGCTCGAACCCTGAAGTGCCTTTCACAGTCATCATTTCCCTTTTAAGAAGGGCAAACGAAGTAAATAAAAACAAAGACAAGGCCTAGAAAATACATTTTAATATCAGATGCCTGTCCCAGCCCCACTCATGCCATCAAGACTGCTCTGAGCATACTGCTGGGTATGTACCCTGGCCCTGGTCCATAGGCCTGAGTACTCCTAATTCACTTCAACAAGACACAGATTCTCAAAATTAAGACAGTTTGTAACTATTTTCTCTTGGTCACAGCAATGGGGTTAAGACCTTTAAGAGGAGCCTTCGCTACTTGAAGTGCTGAAATACACGAGTTCACACTCCCCAGGTAAATGGCTTGAAATTGGCCACTTTTCAGGGATCTAAGTTCCATGAGTCCAAAAAAAAAATCCTTGTTCTGCAGCCTGTTCTGGATACTCAGGAAGGGATAGAGTGTTTTGGGACCCTATCCTGCTTTCATTCCTGATTATGAAGTTGATATTTAATGGTATTTTTTAAAAACACACAATTACTCCCTGAACACAAACCCAAGCTTCAGTGCAATGATAATATATTTCCTGCTGAATAGTGCAAAAGGAGGAAAAGGAGACAAGCAATATAATAGTGATGAAGTAAAAAGGATAATTCAGACCCATTTCTCGGCAGTTCTGTGGACAATTTAAGGAATATGTTGCTTTGTTTTGGTAGGGTAGGATTTCAGTAACAGATTAGCCCTGGTGTCAGTAAGACACACACATGGCACAGTTCTAATGCTGCTTAATTGCCAATACAAAAGATATAATCTCCACTGAAGCACGAACCCAAAGCTCTGATTTTCAGGAAACTGGTAGGCAAAGCTGTGGGAGGATTAAAAAAAAAAAAATCCCATCTTGTTTGCTAAATCAGTTGGTGAATGTGGTAACATAGGGACTGAACTCACCGAAAGCCATGCTGGAAATCATACAGTCACTTTTCCCCAGGCTGAGCTCAAGACTGTGTGGTTTGTCCTGTGAAAAGTAGATGAGAAATCCAAAAATAAAACAGCTGACAGTAAGTTGCAAACCATCCATATGTAAATTGTCGCTGACCCTGAGAAGAGCTGCCTCCGCAATATGATAAGGTCTGAAACCTGATTGAAATTTTTCATAAAGGGCATTATTTTGGAGGTGATCCTTAAACAAGCAGAGCAGGCAGATCATCAGCCTCTTCCCTCAATAAGCAGAAAAATAGGTTACTGGTGAGACGGACTTTGGCCAAATGAATTTCTTTTGAATTCAGATGCTGAATTTTTTTATATCTCAGAGACCTCTTTAATGACAGCGTAGTTCTGAGGCACAGTTATATAATTATTATTGTACTGATAATGCACAGGAATTTCCTTGTGTTATCACCACTGCCGTTGCAATCTAGCTGATAAAGGGCTTTCACAACGCAATATTAATAATACCAGAGTGTGCTGGATGCTGTATGGCTTCACTGTCCCTTATTGTGTCCTTTCAGCTTCAGTGAGGTGATGGAGCAGAATGACACAACCCACCACCATGACAAATGTATGTAGGCCATTAGTATTTTTACTTTTCAATAAAGAAAACTGAAACAACAGAAAGACTAGGAGTTTGTTCCCACATTTCTCATCTACAAGTGGGTCTTTTAATTTTTTTTCAAGAAGTCTGAGGGTTTTATATTAAGTAAAAGCTAAAATTATTTCTCTTTTGCTGTGAACAAGACCAGGAGTTGGAAGGGCTTCCTCTCTGCTCCACATGAGAGCCATTTTCTTGTAGCTTAGAGGAGGAAAGAAAAGCTGGGTCTTCAAAGATCCTCTCTTTATGCTGGTGCCTCTTCATTCAACAATATTCAAATCAGATCTATCTTCCTAATACATCTTTCTCCTGATTTCTCTTGCTTCAAATCTCAGAGTCACTCACTTCCTTGCTGTTGGCCCAACAACTGCCCGTCTGAGAGGCTGCAGATGTTTCAGCAGCAGCAGGCTCCCTTGGAAGAAGGATCACAACACACTTCAAGGCTGCCCTTGCTGTGCTCTACTGCTCACTATGCTGTGCCAATAGCCTCTTCACAGCTGTGGATTTTACCCATTTCCATTAAAATATCCTATATATGCAGTGAATGGGCCAGTTTGGATGGGAAAGGCTGGCTGAGTCGCAAAGGTCAGTCTGGCACCTCTAATAAGCAAATCTTAATGTGTGCACCTTCAGAGTCCGCTGGGAAGCCATGGAAAGTCCATTCTTCCCATCCTTCTGTGTGCCCACAATTTTGCCTGTCTCCCAGCCCAGCAACTAGACCTCACCTGATTGATCTACTGCCACCCCCTACAACCAAATTCTATTTCACCTCTCATCAGCTGTGCCCCTGACTGCCTAAAGATCCCTCTCAAGGAGCCTCGCATCCCATCTTCCTGGCCTGGGGCAGATACAGAAATTTCATCTCATTTTCACCATCAACCCCAACCTCTGTCAATGTTGACCATTGCTCTGAAGAGAAGGGATATCTTTTACCTGCCTGAGCCATTCTAACTGCTACATCTGTTTTTTTTTTCCCTGACTCACCTTAACTATTACCCTCAAAAAACCCCAGTGGGGGAGAAGGCGGGAGATGAATGCGAGGGAACTGCTCTGGGTGCGGAGGAAGAAGGACATCTCCCTGTCTTCGCTCACAGTCCTGCTCTGCAAATGCTCTTTTGTGTGAGTTTTCTCTTCCACCCCAGGATGGTGGGTGTTTCTGCACACTGTCCCTTTGAGTGTTTGTATGTTGTGCTAACTAAGCCAGCTTTCCAAAATTAGCCCTGTAGCTTTTCTCCACCCTGTCTCCAGGTACATCTTCTTCCTTCCCATTTCTTTCTCCCACCTACAAAGAGAGAACATTCCTGATTTAGTAGTCTCTGTGCTTCTGCCTGTGGGAGTTTGTGTGTAAGGCTCACAAATGGAAAGGACGACTCTAAGGCACAAGTATTCTGCTGTTTTTGGGCCAAGACTGGCAGAGGAGAAGGAAGGAGGGTTGCTTTCAGGTTCAGCTGAGGCCAAGCAGATCTCAATTAATCTCCTGTTCACGAAAAGGGCTGCAGCATCTGTTGGATACACAGAGCTTCCCTTGGCTTTCCAGAAAAACAGTCTGTCCTGAGTCCCTTCTGTGCTCTCAGCTCCAAGCAGCCTCGCCTGCCCTCATGCAGCACAGACCAAGAACCAGAGACCTTATAAATCCCAACCACACTTGCAGTGGTGGGATGTTCCAAACAGACTCTCTTCAGCTGTGCCACCTGAGAGACTACCCCACTGTGGACATCTGCTCTCCACCCCAGCCTTCATGAAGCTTATCTCACACATGCATGTTGGGTTCTCACCTGTGTCCATGACCACACACTGCACTGAACTGTTACCCAGATCTGCTTTATATTCTGGCTACTCTAACTCTGGGTTTTTAACTCTATTTTTTACAAACTCTACAAAAATGTACAGAAGTCAGACTATGCATTGGTTATGGTGCAGAATTTCCCCTGGTAACCCCAGTACCAAGACTTAGCTGATGCTCTGCAGAATCAGTTCCAGGCACCTTCAGAGTAAGACCTGTACTTGCCTTCAGACAGGAATTAGATTCACAGTCTATGAATTTATACAGGCAATGAAAAGGAAAAACTCTAAAATAACCTGCTCACTGTAAAAAGACTTGAAGAAATTTCCAATGAAAGCAATTCCAGGTGGAACATAGCTTGGAATAAGTTTTTATAACAACTAGCACTGGGGTAGTAGACATTTAACACCCACAAGAATTTAAGGGAGTTGTTTTATCTGCTGGAAGAAAACTGTACTATTCCACTAGTGTGATCAAACAGACTGAAATTTATAGAATGAAGGAAGAAAGCTATTTGAATTGAATCAAAATCACCTGAAAGTTCAAAAGGGTTGTACATACAAGACATACAGGAACAAGACATGCAAATAGCTGAGTTGTGATGCTTTGTGTCAAGCAATGTGAGACTGCAATCTTGACATAGGTCTTTTTTTAATTCAGCATTTTGTTCACAGGTGCATCTATAGCTGGTGCCTGTAATCCAGTAATGTATTAAAGTAACATTAGGGTAAGAGGGTTTGTAACAAAACACTCAACTATTAAATCACCATTGTCTCCAGACAAACCTTCAAAATCCTTATCAAGTTCAGTGCCTATTATACAGCATTTGTAAGAATATTAGAGCTTCTTCCACCCTGACTTCAGGTAACTACCCAGACTTTAAATCTGAGACTCATTTATTTATTTATTACCTCTAGGTAGACATATTAAATCCATTGCTATTCTCATTAACAATCAGTGGTTTCCCTGTACATTACTTCAACGGCCAAATATTTTTATAATTAGCTGCAAATTTTAGCTCAAAGTAACACTCTCCTGTCTTAAGCTGTTTTAACAAATTGAGGCCCTTGGTCTTGATCCAATTGAAAATCCAGTGAAATTGGTGGAAAGGCTTGCATGGACGTCAAGGGGTTTTGGAGCAGCTCCTATGAACATGCCACAATTTGTTCTTAGAAATGTGGTTATTTATAATCTCATCCATGGATAAGCAATACCGTTTTCACAGAAGCTAATACTGCCTAACACTAATCCAAGCCAATGCTTTTCATTAAAATGTTCTGCTTTCCATTTCCTATAACTCTGCAAATTTTTGGCTGTATAAGAGAAGGTTTTCCACACTGAGTGTTTGCCTCAGGTTGATTCTTTTCAATCTAATCAAAAGCAGTCCAGGGTTTTCTAAGAACACTCTTGGGGAAAAACAGTGAGTGAAAGTCCAGCTTACTAATATTAAATATCACTATCCTTTTTTTTTCCCCAAAAAAACATCCCACCACCTTTTTCCTTAGGTTGAGAGACTTGACACTTGGGAGGAAAGTGCATTTTTTTATAGCATTTTTTACACCCCAAAATTGGCTGTGATGTTTTGATGTACTACTGTTTCTTCATACGTTGTTCTAATCTCTGTCTAGAGGAGTGTAGATTTTGGGGGAGAAAGAATATTTTTTACTTCACACCTTGCTCATTTAACTGCCACTTTTTTATTTTGGTCTAGGTGGATCACTGAGTTGGCAAACACTGCCAGCCCTCATGCCCTGGAGGGAGAGCAGAGGCAAGAAAAACCATCTTTCCAAAGAGCCTGTGAGTCCTCTGAACCCCCTTCCTTTCCCAGCATGGGCTGTATGTTTTAAGAAGCACTCACTTTCCGACTGTTTTGTCAAGTGTTTTTTCTACCAATACCTGAGGCTATCATTCCTCTGACTGCACTCATCTGCCAGAAAGCAAAATCTCTAGAGAGCTGGGTTTGACATCACTAAATAACATATCTAAACCCATATTTTGATGGCAATTTATTGTTTTCTGGATGTCAGTGGTATACCTTTTTCCATATATTTTCATAGTAACTTGGCAAGGGTTGCCTTTCCTGTATCGGATTTTCACATTAGCAGGCTTAGCCTTGAATATATGTTGTCCTTTATGATGTGGTGGCTGGACAGAGAGAAAGTGTTGGAAGGCAAGCACACTCAAACACAAGGAGACACTTCCATGTTCACCTGACATGAGCAGGAGGCACAGGGAAAACAAGAAGTGGCCAAAAGATGACATTTCACCTCCTCTCCTGAGTAAGGCAGCAGAAAACCCAGGACCCTACACAGACACTGTACCACAGGGCTAAGATGGAGAGGCAGGTAGTTATGGATCTGTGTGGATCCTGCTGTCACTGCAGCTAAAATGAATCCAGTATCTGAACTGCCTTGATGGAAATCCATCTGTGTGTTCCTTGCACCACAGCCTCAGGAGCAGCGTTCGAATGCTAAGGATCACAAAGGTCCAGTGGGATTTTTGCAATTCATATTTTTATCCTGCTGGCAAATTGCCACTGAAAATCTGGAAGGAGGAGGATCTCTCTGATGCCCTGACCAGCGCTCCATCTCCATAGGCTCTACATCCATCAGAGAGCCCTTGCTGAGCTGACAGTCCAAGCAGCACATTGCATTGCTGCTACTACACCAATCCATTACTCTGCAAACCACACAGTGAGTGTACAGCTCTAAATAAAGCCCCACCATTCCCTGCTGCGTGGTGCTGAATATGTCAAAAGAAAAAAAAAAAAAAAAAAAAAAAAAAAAAAAGGGAAAAAATAAAAAAGAAAGGTAAGAGAATTTCACTACAAGTGCAAAAATGTTTACTGTTGTTGCTGCTGCACAGCTCTGCACCCTATGTGAGACAATTCCTCTCTCATTAAGTTGTGATGAATGATAGATATGGCCAGCGGCTAAGACTGGTTCTTAGATTAAGTGTTGTGAGAAATGCCTCTCTACCACCAGGCAGGTGAGATAATTTCTTTTTTCCATTATACCAATTTCTTCTCTCTGTTCCTGAGTAACACAGCATGATTTGATAGTTTCTGCCTCTAAACTATTGACATATATTTGCTTTGAGAGGGGCCTCCTAAAGCGTGAAGAATGGGCCAGAGAGCTCCTAACTACTCACAAAGAGTGTGGCTGTTAGGCTGGAGCCTTTGTAGTGCTTAACTCTTTGCCAGGTGTTATAGAATTAGGGGACTCCAACTGGTGTTGTAGGATTTTCTTCAGAAGAAGCAAGAAGGCAGCTTTCCTGCGTTCTCATTCCATCAGCTGCAGCCCCTCTTGAGCTCTAGTTGTTCTTTATCTGCCTCTACCTCTTCAGAGCTTGTACTTGTACATTCCCAGGTGAAAAACCACCCTCAGCAGTACTGCAAAGTGTCCTTCAGAGAGGACAGCAACAGCTTCTTCATTGAAGGAGCCACTTGGGAGGGTTTGGTGGACTGATGCTAAGGAGAACAGGATTTTGTTTCTGGTGCTATTCCCACCTGATTTTGACTATGAGCAAACTGCTCCTTCCCTGCACTTCTCTTGGTCAATGACTTGTTCATTGGGGCCCTGACTCTGCAGATTTCCTCCTGTATCAAGTTTCCATGTGCAATATTAAGCAGAGCTATATATTTTTGGAGGATTGAGGCCTGAAGACTGCAAGGAAATGTCTCAGAAGAGGTCTAGGGAGGAAGCCAAAATGCTGATCCCCTAACCACTAGTGCTTGTCCCCTTCCTTTCTGGTGGCGTCCAATCAGACTTTAACATTTACAAGTGCTAGGAATTTTAACTTCTTCATTCATAGCCGAAAAAATAAAAAGGGAAAATCTCATATGTCCTTTACTAACAAGCACAGCTTTTATTCCAATTTTAAGTTGAGACAAGGAAAGACAGAGAGAATTATGCAAATCCATGTTTGAAAACCTTGGATGCTCGACCTGGACATGTTAGTGTGGATTGCTCACAAGTGACAAAACAGAGTTGGAGGCGAAAGGGCAAATTCTAAACCTGACGTTACTTGAGGAAAATAAAAATTCAATTAAAAAATACCTTGCAATCCCTTGGAGAGGAAAGTGAATTGCAGAAATTGGGTCTGGATCTCAAACTCTCCAAGAGTTCCAGGACATTTATTCCTGTTGAGAATTTTGGCTTGGGTTGTTGGCGGGAAGAATCAGCCATGAATTTTGGATCTAACTTCAGACTACACTATCATAAGTTCCAAAGAACTGGATGTTCTCATCTAGGAATTAATTTTTTTCTTCAAAAAGTGATTCACTCAGCATGACTAAGGGCATGTCTACATGGATGGACGAACAACTCCTTCCCACTCATCCCACCAGCCAGCTCTTCTGCAGGGGTCGTGTATGGCCACCTTGGCATGGTGCTGCATGTGGGTTAGTAGGAGTACTATCAAACAGACAGATGCCTCACAGTAAATGCTGAGAAGTGAAGAACAGCAATTACCTCCTTTTAAATCTGACCTTAATATGCAGAAAATAGAGGATTTTCCTTTAGGTATTTAACAACAACAACAAAAAATTAATCTGAAATACATGTGTGTATGCATACATGTTCTCTGACACATACAAAAAATCCCTTTGATATATCCTTTGACTCTGATCCTATAAAATTCCTGTCCATTTGAATGGAATCCTACATGTAAGTGCTTTGTTGAGTCAGGGCCACTACCAGGAGAGTGGAAAGTGCTTCCTATATTATTCTAATTGCACATCAAAAGGGATTTCAATTAATATCTGCATCACATTCCATCATATTCAACCTGTGGTAGAAACAAAGCTGGAGTATAATCTCCTGTATGCTCTTTTTTTTAGAGTGCTTTACCTATTAGAAGCTTAGCAAGTCTCTTGTTAACACTAGAAAAATCAGATATAAAGATAGATAGAATGTAAATACAGAAGACAGCACTGCCCATAACTGGAGCTTCACAGTGTCAAATAGAAACCTTTCATATAATTTTTCATTTAGCTTTTAATTTAAAGGTAGAGGAACCAACACCTAAGAAAAAGTAGATCTTGTAAAGAAACACATAAAGCTCTTATCTCTATCTCTAATTCCAGTGTGCATAGGGTAGACCAGAAGTGGTGACTGAGTGTCCTAAAGTAAACAGCAAAAGTCTCTGTGACTTGAAATAAAGCCATTGCATTCTCCTAGCCAGACATTTCAAAAGTATTTCATTTTCCAAAGCAATACTTGCAAATCCTATCAAAAGACCATATGTTAAGGCACAAACATATAAACCACATTTAGTTATTTACAAAAGGATCTAGATAGCTCAAATCCAGCTTCAAATGAAACCTAAATGCTCAAAATTTATCAAAAGTCCCAAACAGGCTATGTATACACCAAGGCTGTCTTGCCCTGGAGCTGTCTGAGGGCATTAAGACTCAAAGCTTGCTGGCTTCATAGGTGTGGTCACCAGCAATCACCAGACATTCTTGATTTAATACATAATGGCTCTCTTTTATTTTGCTAGAGGAACAAAGATGCGATCAGGGCCCCAGCAAAGATGGTGGTACAGGGTGGTGGATTCTCTCTGTCAGTGCTCCTGATGGTAATTTTTCTAGCAATTAAATGCTCATCCTCAGTGGGATGTCCTGGATGTTTCCCAAGGACAGGTAAAGACAGGGGAAAGCAGTTGCTGGTGGTCAAGGGAAAAGATCTGGGCTTCTGGTCCCTGCTACAGACCTTTCCAGTGCTCCTCCCTTGATGAGTTAAGGAAAATGACACAGGATTGCCAGAAGCTGGGCCTGGAGCCCAGCTTTGATTTCCTCCAGCTCAGAGCCCTTACAGTTAAGCTAAAGCTAGATTTTTCCTTCTCCTCTGGCCATCCCTGTGTGTCTGCCAGTCCTGGCTGTTCTGCAGCCCCAGGGGAGCAGGGAAGGCAGAGATTGTCCCAGCACTGCTGGGCACTGATTGAGGTGGACAAAAAGGGTCCATGCCCCTCATGCTGAGCACAACTTAGAGACCAGGGTCTTCCTCCTGGCTGGATGTGTTACTGCTGGGTAGTGGCACCCATGGCTTAGATGTCTTAGGAGAATTGGGCAATATCACCTCCAGTCTTCCCCAGGATGAGGCACCTGTGGTTCCAATGAAACAGCATAGTAAACATCAAGCAGTAAAGCTTGGCCAATGGCTCTCCACTCTCATATCAATGCTCATGGGCAGGAGAAGCCCAGCTGGTCCGAGTGTGCTCTTCATGCAAGAACAGTGCAGGGAATGGATGCAGTGTCAGGGAAGAACTGCACACATCAGGGAAGTTGTCATCCCAGATTAGGCTCATCTCTTCTACCACTCAAAATCAGGGAGCAGAGTCCCTGACTTCGAGCTTTTCAGTGCCCCTGGGCACCAGGGGAATTCGATTTTCCCCTTTAATTCCCAAACAGGGCAACAGTGTATGCCAGGTGACATGGAAGGACCAAAGTTCTTAGGACTTAACTGAAAACTGGACAGTCTCTGTGGTAATTATGCATCATCAAGCATCTTCATAGTGACAGAACACCAGGTCCTAGTGGGCTTTTTTAGCAAAGAAATTTTATCTGCTAGATTCAACATGTGGAGGTTCAATTCATTTTGAACAGAAAAATGGCCATGTTCCTTTCCTAAAAGTCAAGTAACGCAGAAATTTACAAAATATCAAGAAAAAAAAAGAAAGATTCTCCATGGATGGTGTTATTCCAAGCAAAATGAGATTTTTTTTCTGGAAGAGAATACTTAGCTGGATATCCCACTGGCATAGTAACAATGGGATTTTTTTGTTTTGTTTTCATGAGCTGTTCTAAAGGTTTTCTGGCATTAAAAATGAATAAAATTTGTTCTCAAGTTCTATAGCCATTGAAAGTTCAATAGTATTACAAAAATCAGGCAAATTTTAGTCGATTTTTTTTTGATGTTAGACACCTGCCAGTGAAAACAAACATTTGAAAACACTGGTCTTACATAGAAGCAAACCTCAGTGCATTCCTAAATTGGAAGATCATGATTTGTACTGGGTGGGCAGGTGGTACCTTCTAATAACAATTTCCATTCTAAATTGTGGCATATTCAAATATTTCCGCATTTCCCACAGACCAGTATTTAAAAGATATTATTTAGTGTTTAATTTGAGAAAATACATTCGGAATTGTTTCAAAACAAAATTGCTATTTATAAATTTATTTGGCTCCTTTCGTGACAACTCATTAGTTGCCATGGTTTATACCTGTCATATAATGGGGTCACAGCAGCATTATCAAAGTGTGTATTTTTGTTTTTAGAGCCTGAGAAGCAGTTGTGATTTAATATTGATTGAGGCATCCTATTTAGCAGCCCATCCTCTCAGAGTTGTAATGAAATAGCTTTGTGCTTCGAACAAGGAGAAAAGATGAGATTTCTGTGTACTCCCAGAATAGTGACTGTTTTCATTTCTTGGAAGAGATTTCTGAGTATCACAATAAGTGGTACAGAAAAGGCATGCTTTTCTTAACCAATTGAAGTGCATAAATTGTGTTTCTCTCTGCTGAGTTTTCTGGTGGAGCCATTCTGGTTTTCCCATTGAACGTGACCAGGACAGCCTAAGCATGGGAGATGGCTCACCCCAGAGCAAAGAAAGACAACAAATACTCAGGATATGCCTCTGTGGGTGCCAGACTCCATGCTGTAGGCATGGCTGGAGTTTGGTATGGCTCTGCCCAATAATCTCACCACTGCAGTTCAGCCAGCCCTGCTTTGACCACTCTGTAGAGAAATCCAGAAAAGCCCCTACGTGGGGAATTTCTGAAGATTTCTGGACATTCAGATCATTTAGCTAATGCCCACTCTTCAATTACCAGGTCAAATGAAATCCTCATCTCCTTGAATCCTTTCTTTAATTCAAGGTTCATTCCTGTTTCACATGCTAACTCTGACTTTGTATTTTCAGGAGGGGCAGAATTCCAACATTGAACTGAAATCCATTGAAGTCACTTCTCTGGGGCAATTAATCTGGTTCCTGAAACTGGATCTTGTTTGAAACCTGGACAAACATTTACTCGAGTGGGAGAGATGAGATGCAGAATTTGGGCTTGGCAAACATCAGGGTGATTATTTTGGAGCTGGTTAGATCTATTTAAGCTGAGTCCAGCTCTGATCCTCCCAAAGGCTCAGCATCTTGGAGTCCATGATTCTACTTTGATTCTGCCTTAATTCACATACATCTTCGAGGAACATTAACTCAAATAATAACATCACTGTTCCCATACTGGCCATGATCAGGAAGATAGTGAGTTTATGGACCCTTAACCTCACCCAGTAGGTTTCTATATTATGCTGTAAACTGCATGCATAACACACTGAGAAAACTAAAAGTATACTGCTATTGAGGAAATACAGAATTTTTCAGAATTCACCCTTCCCCCTCTCTCATAAAAATTAAAAAACAAAAAATGAAAAGAAACCAAAAAGAAAAAAAAAAAAGAATTGGCAGCAAAACAAAAATCAAGATTAAGTGTTTATCTTCAGAATGCATATGGTTTAGGTAGCTCCAATGTGACCTTCTACTCAGGTCTGACCTATGAAGAACACAGCTAAATTATGTATAATGGTTTTGTGATGAAATGCAATGCCAATTATAGGAGTGAGATGAGGCCATAAACATACTGCACATAAAAATCCAAGAAGGAACTTAAATCCCAGTCCCAGAACCAAAAGATCAGTGTTCTAACCACTGACTGTAGTCAAAGCTTCCTTCTGGAAATGAAGGTTACATTTCTTCTTGTATTCCTGCTGTGTGATCAGGAGAGTAATTTAAATGCTTTCAATAATATGGAGGTAAGAGTTTTCATCCTTTTTCTTTAGTAGGTCTTCTACTTTTAGTGCAATATTTTTCAATCAAATTTCAGGCAATTTACTTGTAAGGCTAAAAATGGATAATGACTTTTCGGTCAATTGCTTTTGACTGTCAATATGAAGCCTGCATTACCATTCCACAATATCATTAAACAATCAATAGCAATTAGTGTCTAGTCAAGCCTGGTGTTTTAATCATTTAAATCAAAATGCCCATAATTGTTATTGTATGTAAATATTTGAAGATGTTTATAGTGGAGATGAATTTTACTCATCTTACCAAGAGAATTAGATTTAGAGAAAGCAAAGGCAGTGTTTAAACCTCATTTCTCCTCTTGCTGAAACTGGGACAAAAAGGATTGGGACCTTTCCACATCTTGGGCCTATCAAGGGCCATATAAGTTTGTTGGTGAGTGACCACAGTGTGCAGGGGCTGTCAGAGCTTTGCTTTGTGCAATTTCACAGAGGCTCAGGAAATCCAGAGACTGCACAGTGCATTCAAGCCATGGGTTGAATTTATTCTCCATATCACAGATTAGCACAGGCTTTTTGTACTCAGAAGAGCCCCTGGCTCACAGAAGTCATTGTGGACTATTTTGGGCTAAAATATCTCCAGGGCACCACACAAGGAGCTGGAACTCAGGGCACTGGACCTGGGGTACTCGGAATCTCAGCTTACACAGGGGTATTTTCTGCAATCATTCTCCAGAACATGTGATAGGATTTCGCATTTAGGGACATTTTGCTGCTGATGCTTTGTGCCTGTAGCAGTGATCCTTAAGCAAATGACAGAGCAGCTCTCCCCACTGCTGGTTTTACCCAGAGTTGTCTCAGCTGAGCACAGGGAGTTACATCCAGAGCTGCTATAAAACTCACTGAAATTGGGCAGAGAATTAATTTGTCCTATTGAACAGACCAAGAATCTTTCCAAGTTACAGCACATGAATTGCTTTTAATGGGGTGGACTAAAGCCTCACAAACCACAGCTGCAGAGGTCAGCTATGTGTCCCCTAGCCTGCCACATCCATGTTTATAAATCCATATTTATTTGAACACTTCCAGGAATGGTGACTCTACCACTTTCCTGAGAAGCCTGTTCTAATGCTTTACAACCTTGCAGCAAAGAAATTGTTTCTAATATCCAATTAAAACCTCACCTGCACAACTTGAGGTTGTTCTCTCTCATCTTACTGCTTGTTCCTTGGGACAAGAGACTGATCCCCACCTGGCTACAGCCTCCTTCCAGGTAGTTGTAGAGTGAAAAGGTCCCCTCTGAGCCTCCTCCAGGCTAAACTCCAGCTCCCTCAGCTGCTTCCTATCAGACTTGTGCTCCAGGCCCTTCTGCAGCTCCATTGCCCTTCTCAGGACTCACTCCAGTGCCTCCATGTTTTTGTTGTCATGAGTGGCCCAAAAATACGAGTAACTAGTTTATCTGGCCCGATCCATCTCTCATTCTCTTACACAGAACAGCTCCCAGTACCTGCAGGAGTGATTTTCCATAGTCAGACACTATTTAAGCTCCTGGGTCCCATTTTGAAATCCAAAATTCCCTGTTTGGGAAACAACAGCAGAAGAAGGTGTTTGGAGTTGCATCACTAATAGTTTCAGCTGATTAAACAATCATTAAAAATGTGTTAACTGGACAAAGAGAAGTTTGGAAGAAAGATAGATAAGTCATAATGTTCATGATTTGGTTGTAACAGGACATATTAACAACTGCAGTGGTGATTTATATCCAAACACTTTTAGGAAGCACAGAATGGTCTTTGAATTTTGCTGCAAACTAACATGACCACTGCAATCATTTGAAGGCCAAAGAGATAAATAAGGAAACCAAGAAACACAACAGAAAACAATACAGGGAAAGTGTGGATCATCCTAGCCTACTGCTGGAGCTGCCGTGCAGCCAGAGCCGCTCCATGAATGCCAACCACAGGCAGCACATTCATTCCCCAGTTAATAAAAGGAACAGAGATTAACAAACTGCTGCAGGTACCTTAAAAACAAACCCATGTTATGCAGATCAGTTCAGAACATGGAAATACAGAATCTGTTTTCTTTTGATTCAGGTCCTGGAAGCCTAAATATTGTAAACCTACTTCTTGGTGTTCTAAGCCACTACTGGCAGTTTATTGTCTTGGTAACTAATCCAGGGTTCAGCCTGGGAAAGGCTTGCATGTACGCTTAACAATAGGCTCAGGTAGTCCCAATTAAGTCCATGTGTTCAGGGGGCGAAGTCCCTGCAGGATCAGGGCCTTAGACCTTCTGGACTTTTTGTCTGTGTCAGAGCTCTGCCTCAAACAAAGAACAGGAGGTTCTTTGTTCTTACCTGGGTGAATGGTAAGGCAAAGTCCAGAAAACAATTTGCACACATGTCCACAACAGCAAAGTGTTTAACTCCATGGTGGAGCAGAGGCAGAAGGAGGTTTTGTGTTTGGCATTTCAGTTCAGTGGAGTCTCCGTGGCTCAGATGTTCCTAAAGTCACATGGATATTTTCTAGGAGGACTCTCTGTTGCAATCTGAGTTAGACATAGCATTGTCGGGAATAATTTAGTCCTGGCTGCCTGAGAAGCCCAGTTTTGTACTTCTGGGATGTCTGAAAAAATTATTCCCTGTATAGTATGAATAACCAGTGACTACTAAGAAACATAAAGTTGCTGACCAGAAGGGAATCTCTGCACAACTGGGATTCCCAGTTCTCCTGTTATACACAATTCCTCATGGCTTTGATAGCTCATGAACAATCAGGTTTTAAGTGTTACTTTCTTCAGATTATTTTCTTGTGTAAACCATCAAAATGCAGCCTGAAATAGGTTCAGCAGAACCCATGCAAAATATCAAAGCCAGCCTCCTACACCCTCAAAGTGTTAAGAGCAGAGCCTGCCTTCAGAATCTGAGCCCAGTTTCCAAAATACCACACCAAAGGAAGATGCAGCACCAGCGTACAATGCCCCCAAGCAGAGATCTTCAGAAAAAAAACCAGAAACAGCCATTTTACATTTCAATAACAACAGGTTGTGTGTTCAAAACACCTCTCAGAAATTTCACATAGCTGCAATTAGGAACTTTATTCCTTGAATATCATAATTATACTATGTTTGATGCCTAAACTAACAGTAACATTCATAAGATTCCTGGACCAAAGAGAAAGACCTGGTTAAAATGTTCCACCTCTCAGGGTTGCTAACACTTTTGCCACTTTATTTTTGGTCCCTCCTTCCCCATTCCTCTCCTTCTATTCCTCTGCAGCATGTGCAGTACCTCTTTACCATTTTGGCATCTAGGGGTATCAGAAATGAGCCTGAAAGTCTGTTGAATATCTCCTACTAGATATTTCAGCTAAAATTTTTCATCTGGTTCCAGTCAGCATCCAGGTTTTATAAAAGACAAGCCAGCAGTACTGGACAATCAGTTCTCAAAGCTAAAGGCTCTCCAATAACATACCAGCAGAGGAAGAATTTTAATAGAACCCACAGGAATTCAGAGACTACAGGTTTTTTTGCTTATATCCGTTTTTTTCCTCTCTCTTTCTTTTTTTTTTTTTTTTTTTTTTTTTTTTTTTTGTAAAGACAGGTTTTCCCTTTTGGTGAACTCAAGCAACAGGCAATTTCTATTCATCTCTTGAGTTCAGCTGTTCAGAATAATGGCCCAGATGAACATGCATTGTTTGATTTTTCAGTGAAGTCCCTGCCCAGTTTTAAAGCTGTCCATAGGATTCCAGCAAGGCTATCACAGTAAATTTTGGGACACCCTACCTTAAAAAAACAGTAGTGCAGCAGGACTGACATGTGCAGCCACAACCTGGGTCACTCCACTGAAGGGCTTTATCATTCCTACGAGTAAACTGCTCCCATGCAGGGTGATGTCAGGACCCCTACAGGAGCTGCTTCCACAGAAAACCAGGAGGAGGAAGAGACGGGGTGGGGGGAGGGGGGGAGGATGCAATGAAAGATTTTCAACAATTTTCTAATACAAAACAGCTCTGCAAAACGAGAAAAGTGGCTGTGGGAAGCAGTCAGAAATCTGCTCTTTATCCCATCTCAGCACTGCTAAATGGTGGGAAACTTGGCAGAGGGCCCACACTTTTACTTATCTTCTAAGTCTAAAATCATGCTGCTTTATTCCCCCTTCTTATTTCTGCGCTAGGCGTTGTGCATAGAAGGGAAAACACTGCTTTAGGTTTGAATTCAGCAGTACTGAGACTGTGGCATTTGGGTATTTTATTCTATCAAAATGAGCTTTTCTTCCAAGGTGAAGTGTACAATGTAACATTACTTAATTGCCCACACTGCTTGGTGGATGCTGACATGTATTGTAGAAATGTTAACTGTTTTACATTTCAATGCATTCCCTTCTCCCAGCCCTGCTACTCCGCTGCTTTGCTGGGATGAATCTGGCCAGCTGCCAGATAGGAAGCTTATTTTTCACTGGTGATCATAACTCTGGCTGGTTGTAGCAAATAACGCAACTGGCGGTGTTAGGAGGTTTATACAGGAAGCCCTGCTGCGCTGCCTTAATTGGGATCACTCTGCCAGCGATGGAGTAAAAAGGCATTAAGTTAAGATAAATGAACTGCTTATTGGAAACTACGAACGTCTCCCTGCATCAAGTGCACAGATAGGGAAAGCGAACGCCGCTCCTCTCCCCTTTCTGCCCAGCCCCTCCTTCCATTACCGCAGCTCCCCGGCCGCGCATTCCTCTTCTCCAGCCTAGCAATGCGGCTTTACAGCCCCGGCCGAGATTACACGCGTTTGTCTGCCCTAAAGACCGGATGGCATCCCGGGGCTGACTCAATTTTCCCTTGTTCTCCATGCCCTGCAGCCCTGACGGAGTGAAACTGCGAGGACTTTTCTCTGGGCTGGAGTCTCGTCCACATCTGGACCCTGGATCCTTTATAGCCCTGCTCTCTGGAGGGGCTCCCGGCTGCATTGCATGGGACTCAAAACACAAGCCACAGGCCCACGGGAAGAAGGCAATAAACATTTACATTGTGTGGCTCTGGGGGTGCCATGAGACGCAGTGTCAAGCTCGAGTTTCCTGCAGCCAGGATCAAATTTTGTCCCTCTATTGTGAGGATGCTGACTCCAGAGACAGGCAACACACATCCCACAGATCCTTCCTGTTGTCATCCCATTGTCTTCTTAGGTCTGGGCAAATTGAATCCAGGGATCTGTCCAATTTTCAGGGGAAACTTGGAATAGACACATTTGTACATCATTGCATTGGTCCAGCAACCAGTGCCCACAAGAGATGCTGAGAGCTCTGAGAAGGACCAGTTGAGCTGCACTGTAAGGAGACAGGCTCTACGTGCAGTAATGCAATGAGTCAATGATTCCAAACAGTCAGAATTAGGTTAAAAAATAGAAGAGAGAAGAAGCTTCTAGGTGCTGATTTACTCCAGGGTTATTCAATCCTGTGCAACAGGTCCCTCTCACCCTTCTATCAAGCTGATCTAAACCTGCACTTGACAGAATCCATGCCAGCACAGGAGGTGGCATCAGAAACCTTGACTCATTACCCATGCAGATCACTGTCTCCCCCTGGAGCTAGGAACAAGGAGATTAGGAAATCCTGCTGGCATTATTCTTGCAGCAGCGCACTGCTTTGTCCTCAGATATGTATCATTAGGATGTACCAAAAAGATAACAGACTTCATTTGGATGACTCGGGTCAGATCACAAATTCATTAGGCTTCTTTAAATTGAATATTTAGGCCACAGCTTTCTCTTTGTGGTAGTGAAACAAGTTCAAACAATACAAGGACTCTGTAGGCACCTCCTGGAAGAGCTGAATTCCCTTTCCTTCTTCACTTGGTTAGAAAGGATGCCCTGAACTGCTTCAAGCTCAAACTCTCTCTGAGCTTCCAACTAAAACTGTTTTTTAGTGCATAAACTAGGCCAGCTGAATCACACCTGAAGCAAAAAGGGTGTAAATCCTCCACCTTGTTTCTCACAGGAATTTGCTCCTCTCTGTAGGAACATCAGCTCCAAAGAATGGTGGAGCACCAAGAGATTTCCCTACAAGAGACCACACTTCTTTCACTTCCATGGGACAATCTAACACCCTCTGCAGAGCTATACCGAGGCAGAAGAGTTCCTCAGCCTGAGTCTTCACCCACTTGAAAGCAGCAGGAAAGATCCCAGTGGTTTTCCTAGGACCAAGACTTGAGAAGCAGCTAAAGACTCAGCCAACGTTTTTGGAGGACAAACTGCGTGCAGCAGAGTGTACAAATTACCCACTGCTGCACCAATAGCTCACTGCCTTCCAGGCATACTAGTCATTCTCTGCAAGTCATACTTCAATAGGAAATGAACTCATTCTTCATGCAAGACAAAGGTTTGACATTCTCCTTCAGTTTTAAAAATACTTAGGGGGCAGGCAAGAGAGTGTTTTAAATCATGGTAAGTATTCTCTTTCACCTTTTAAGTGTAATATTTTGGGGTGTGCTCTATGTTTAAGGAGCATAACTGAAACCTGGGTGATCCAGCCCCCATCCAGCTTCCTCTGCCTCATTTCCTGGAGGCCAGGGGTAGGGGTCACTCCATTCAAAGCCCCCACAACCATAAACTGGTGTTTCACTCACGCTATTGTCCTTTGAGACTTCATGGCAATTCAGCAATAGCCTGTTTACAACCAGACCCACCAGCAATCTGACTGATTTGATGAGTGCTCCTCCTCCTCCTATAAATACCTTCAGTGGTGAGCTCACTGCTGCTCCACCTTCCAGAGCTCATCATCAATGTCCTCCTTGCTCACAGGATTTGGATATAATATCAAGTTTGACCCCATCATAGCCAGGAAGTCTGCCAGGCTTTTGTCAAGTCATGTTGATCCATAAACATTATGTAGAGCTGCCCATGGGCTCACCCCTCCCCGGGCTGCATCTGAAGACTCTTAAAGGAGGAATTCCCTGGTTTTGGCCATGTTTAGACAAGGATTTATGTTGATGAAATGATGTCTTACAAGAACAGGGACCTAAGAAGAGACAAAAAGACAAGCTGCTTGCACTTAGGGCTCTTTAAGTGAATGTGGATGCCTGTTCATTGCCTCCACTGCATTTAGAGAAACAGGATTTTGTTGACATTCTTTGGTGAATAGATGAAAGCATATCAGTCTGGTACCTGGCCCCCATCTCTGCTTCCTCATCCTAAAAAAAAACAACTTTACAAAGTCCAAATACTGATCTGCCATGAGTGCAGCAGTTGTATTTCCTTCTTTTAGCTGGTTTTTACACTTGGATGTGATGGCATAGAATGAGTTTGTAAGAGAAGATTTTTCGCCTCTTTTTTTCCTTGAAGAAATCAGTGCCCATATCCATAGTAGGTTTGGGTGGGCTGTCTGCCCTTTAGCACCCTCAGCAGGGACCAGGCACCCTCCCGTGCCACTGCCCTGGTGTTGGGAATCACGGTGCCATGGCAGGAAAAAGCTGAACTCCATCCCCCAACCCATGGGAGAGATCTAGAGCACCTGGGAGATGCCCCCAGTCCCATCCACCTTCTGCAAGGGGTGATGAAGAGCTGGAAGAAGTCGTGGTGGTGCTGCCATGAGCAGCAGAGCAGGGAAGAGGCAGGCAGGGAAGAAGACCTGCATGTCACCACCGCCTCCTTCCACCCGGATGACACGGTGACAAACTGCTCGCTGACGTTCCCGTGCACTGTCTTGACAACCCATCAGCAAGGTGCAAACAGCAAAGTGTGGCATGATAAGGGGCCTGGCATAAGGGCTTAGGCAAAAGTGCAGGTAGGCTGGAGGAAAGCCAGCAGTTCACACGTAAACATGACAAGGGTGTTATGTCCACAAGGCTCAGAGGTCTCCATTTTGGCCAAATAAGAGATACCAATTGTTTTTTGCCTTTCAAGGACAGTAATGTCACAGCAATATTTATCCAGGATACATCAGAACCCTCGGTGTGTGTGAGAGAACTCTGATCCATTCACACAGCCCCACAGCCCTTCCCCATTTGCTCCCCATGTCCCTCAGCCCTGTGCACGGCATGGTGCCCTCCTGTGTGTGATCCCATAGATCCCACCATGGTCTGCATCCCTCAAATGCCCCTAAAAGCCCACCACCCATACACCCAACTGTGTAACACCACAGTCCTCCTCCTCCCCGAGCCACATACTGCTCCATAAGCCTCATCTGCCAGGCCTGGACTGGGATTCACCAGGAGACAGGGATGCCCAGCTGCTTCCCATGGGTACCTCAAAGCTGCCTCTCCTTGGTCTCATCCTACCACAGCTTCTAATCCCTGACACTCAGCTGGGACCAAGCTGACTGGCATGGTCACCCCAGCTATGGGGTTTCTTGGAGGCATCATACTGCAGACTCATGCTAGGAGTTTAGGAACCTACCTCCACCAGCAGGGAGATATAATGGTTCTTCAGGGAGGACATACTTTGAGTTTATGGGGATCTGGAAACACTGAAATTTCCCCAACAAAGAGAAGTAATAGATAGCGAGGAAGGCTTAGGAAAGGTATTTGTTGCACCGAATCCCATGTACTTCAGACACGGGAATGGAACACTTGTGGCCTTTCCACAAGCCACAATTCTATTTCATACAGCTCATGAACACAAAGATTTTTGGCATTAATAGGGACTGACGTTCATTTCTGGTCCATCAAAAAAGTCTGAAAGACTGATTCAGACCTTGGAAAAGTTTTCTAATTCCTGCCTCAAAACACTGAACAAAAAGCACCTGCCCTGCCCAAAACACTTCACCCCACGTTGCCAGTAAATCCTTCCAGAGCAGACATCAGCTCCAGCCTGCATCTCTGAGTGATTTTCTCCTTTTTACACAGTACTGCTCCAGAGATGCTTCTGTTGAGCTGCTTTCCCTGTGCCTCTCCATTGAGATTTGATCTGGTTGTTTATCGAGCTTTTTACAGTGTTTGTTATTTAAGGAATTCACAAGATAGAGGTGAACACTCCCAGCCTAGCTGTGCTTTGAGTTACTAGGACAATCATTTAACATGTCCCAGGCTTCATGGGGCTACTCGCCAATTTAAAGGGTTCCAGCGGGCTCCTGTTTACCTCCCTGTATATTAAAGTGAAGTAATTTTTATCCTCAGTTCCTAAATTTCCACAGAAGTTCTTTAGTCATGCCCAGAGCCAGGCAACCTGCTGGTTGTGAGCAGTCTCAGAAAGTCAGCTTCTTTTCCTGTTTGTGACTTTGCTACTAATAGATGCTGATCTTTCCTAAATCTGCACCTACTTACACTTAATTAACTCAACTGGTTTATACAAACCTGTGCTGACATCAGGATTGCTCACACACTGATCACCACAGCTGGCTCCTCGTCTGCTCTTCATGCTGCTGGGACCACGCACCTCATCCCACCCTTTAACCACATAAACTGAGAGTCACGGAATTGTAGAATGGTTTGGGTTGGAAGAGACCTTAAAGATCACTCAGTTTTAACCTCCCTGCCATGGTCAGGGACACCTTCCACTACACCAGGTTGCTCAGAGCAATCCAAATCCATACTCAGTGCTGTCATGTGCTGACAGTAATGGCTCCCAAGTCTTTCATATGGTTATTTTTTGACAGCCCTGAATATCTCCCCTGAATTTCACCTTAAAATTATATGGTGAAGACATTCCATGGATAGCCACCCAAACTACTCTGTTTTTTGCTGCTGTTCTTTCTTCCTTTGGAGCCTCAGGGATGTGGGGTTTCACATGGACCATACTCAGGCATCCCTCAGTCCCATAAGGGGAATTTCTTGCACATACCTTTATATGACTGCTATGATCCAGCAAGGATGGGGAGACACTTAAATTTTGCCCACACAAGGGTTCATGTCTGCCCACATGGTGGAGGAAATAGAAGGTCAGGAAGGGAGCACAAGCACTGCTCAGGTCCATTTGGGACCAACCTATTCAGTTTCCTGCTGTTTTTCAGGTGAACCAATTTACCTACGAATTTCTATAGCCTCATTTCTCAATCCATTCTAAGCAATGTTCATGACAGCAGTGAAGACAGACTGGGGAAATATCCGACACAGCTGTCACCAAAGTGACAGTTTCATCCTTGTAGTGGCAGGCAGGCGTCCTGTCCATGACAAGGGGTGGGAGCAGACCTGCTGCGCAGCCGGACATACGAGTCTACCTGGGTACTGCATGGTGAGGGTTGGGGGTGTTTTGGTCACTCTTAGGTGGTTCTCCAGCATTTGTGGGATCTTCAGATTGGTGACTTCCAGAGTCACCCACACAGTCCACAGCTTTCCCAAGGAATAAGAACTCATGGGAGAAGGGAAAGGGAAATGAGCTGGCCAAGCTTGCCCATGGGCCATGGTATGAGCAACGCTGAGCTCTGGAAAAACTCAAGTCCTGGAACATCAGGACATGTTTTTGTGTGAGTGATGGGATGACAGTCTCAGGGATACCTCCAGCCCTGCCTTTTTGCACATCCAGCTGCAATCAGTATGTCACAAGAATCTGTAGACAGTCAAAGAAATTTCAAAAACATGTGGGGTTTTTTTTTCCTTTCTATGAGCCACCTGCTCCCAGTCAATGTGGAGCACAACCCTTTGTGTAGAAAATCCAATAAACAAAACCGTAAAGCATCTGTCCTGCAACTGGATCCCAGCCCATGGCAAAGAGCAAATCTGAGCCATGGCAAACAGCTGGGAATAGCTTTTAATTCTTGCACGGTGCCTCACAGCCTGTACACAGCTTCCAATCAAAACCACAAAAGATGGGGAGAAAGGTAAAGGAATTCTGCATCATGAGAGGCTCAGGAAGAATGGAAGGAAATGGAGTTTGGCACAGTTTTATCATGACCACATACTACAGGTGAGGAGCCCAGTTCTGCTCTTATTAAACTAAAATGCAAAATTTCTGAGGGGTTTTATGCAATTAGGAGAAAAATCCCATAGGTCAACTTCATCTACATGATAAAGCATCATCCTCAGCAGACAGAAAGCCTTGACTTAGTCTTTCAGTCAGAAGAGTTCTGAGTCCTGGTAGGCCAGGAGCTAAGCTTACAGCATTCAGGGCTAGATTTAGGGAGTTGCCATGTCAACACACCTCCACCGTTAGCAAGAACACCTCAGAGACTGGGATGTGAACTAGAAGCCCTATTTTTAAGTCTCCATATTCAAATTCAGCACAACACAAACCTCAGACTAAATTTCCCCTGAAACTGGAGAAAAGCTCTCCGCTTCACCCAAGGTGAAATTTATTCCACAGCCCCATGACCACCTTGGGCCAATAAAGTAAAAAAAATGTCCTTTCTGCTGAGCAGTGGCTGGAACATCCTTCTTCCTTAGAAGAATATCAGCCCATGGAAAAGTAAATTCACTCGGATATAACATTTCCGAGGGGGCGATCCTTCTCTCTCACTCTCAAAATGGGGGAAAGCTCTTTGCCAGTATGTAATTTCTTTCCTAATCACATTGCAGTGTCACATACCAGTGAGCTAAGGGCTCCCACAGCAGCGTTATTCTCCAGCATATGTGACTTTGTATAACATGTGCTTCGCTCGGCAGTCATCAGCAACAGAGAGCAGGAGCATACTTCTTCCTCTATGACATTATTAGGCATTAAGAGCACTACATAGCAGTGCATTTCAGCTTCTTTATTTTCTCCCAGTAAAAGCAGCTTGGCCACCTGGTGTGCTGCACACACAGTTAAATTCCAAATGTAATGTATTTTGTAGCGAAAGAGATTAGAAAGCTGCTGTAATGAATCTCATTACCAGTGTCTTTATATCCTCATCTAGTTGGAAGCAGAGATCATCCAGACCTAGGTACTGTACATATTTAAAATAATATCATCTACCTCTCAACCCTGTCATTACAAGACAAATTGTTTCCTTTGGCCTGGTGTTCCAGCCATGTTTTTCTCAGTCTTAAGATATGTCAGCAGCCAGATTTTCTCGACAACTGAAGGCCATATTTCTAAGTGCTCAGCACCCACAACTGGGCTAGATTGTTTTACAAGTGTTTGATTCCCATTTAGACACCTAAAATAAGAGCCAGATTTTTGGATACGCTTAAAAGCCTCCATGATCTTCCAAAAATCTGGACCTAGAGTTACTCCAGTAACTTGCCAAATTAGTGGAAATTAAAGTAGACAGCATCTCATCATGTTACTCTCTGCAATGATAAACAAGCAAATTTACTGTTGCATCCGTTTCAAAGCTGCATCCCCCTTTTAAAGGCAGTTATTTGCTGGTCTATTCAAACACAGGACAACATTTACAACTGTGATTTCTGTGTTAAAAAAATCCAGACTTTCATATCATTCTTCATATGTTCTCAGAAAAAGAGAAAGATATAATTTAAGCTATATTACATCAACATGCCAAGGCAGCTCATGTATGGGCAGAAAGATATGGGCAGGAAACTTCAACTCAGAAAATGAACATTGGGAACATAACTGCAGCTGGTGGATTAGAGGGCAGAGTCCTTTGCATCTTTGAAAGCTGAATGCACACATCCTCCCCTGGACCACACCTGGGTTATGGCAGACAGGCCTCTCTTCCTGACTTTCAAGTGTATGACTGGTCAAATATGTGTAATTACATCACTTTTTCACTCTGTAAGTGCTTCACAGGACTGCAACTGAAATGAAAGGACCACCCCTCCTTTTAGTTCCATTGCTGTGCTCTTTTTTGACCTAGCACTTGACAAATAGATGTGGGCCAAAACTGATTTTCCTCTCTCAGAATGTTTCCAGAATTCCAAGAATTTTCATATGAGCCTGACAGAAAGCCTCCAGAATGAAAATTATGGAGAGATTCAATCACCAAGGAGTAGTCATGCAGGAGAATTCTTTAACTAGTTCCAGCCAGAGTGGGGGTTGCTCTGAGCCAAGCTTCAGATTCTGCCAGAGCTTCTCCTCTTCTGCACAAGTAACTTAATGTTTATTAGGCAAGCAAATAAGATTTACTAGCTATCACCCAGGTGGTTGTAATAAACAGAACATTTCAGTTTCAGTGAGAGACATTCCCTTCTACTCCTTCCTTGGATGAACCTTCACATTTGCTGATTTATAAGCATTGAGATTTCAGATCAGCCAACTTCTGACTCGTGCTTCTATTTATCTATTTATTTACATAAACTCATCTGATATGACTGTTCTTGCATGTGCTGCACTACATCTCAATACAGATCAACTCCTTCATCTATGCCAAACACTTCAGTTCAAACACAGAAATTAAAGAAGAACATTTAAACTTATGCACAGTGGATCTTCTGACTGGATGGGAACACATTGCAAGTATCCTTTGTAAGCAAGTTCTGCCCATTCTAGAGATAAGTAATATATTTCAGTGTAAAAATATAGCAGATTGGGATGATACAACTTGTCCTATGATCAAAACTCTGAACAAAGACCTGGTTTTAGTTTCCTGATCTGATGATAAAGATTTTCTGTATGACCTTGGGCAAATTATTTAATGTTATTTCCTCTGATGAAGATAGTCACCTCTTTCCTCCCACTCTGTCTGATGGTATGGTGTGGTCTTTTCCTATTGGTTACCATGCCAAAAAATTAGGCTTAAGACTTCTGCTCCACAGTGTTTAATAACAAAAGTATTTTAAGGAGAGCAGAGCAAAGGAACCAGCCAAAGGTGCATGCACCATTAAGAAAATCTCAGTCATTTCAGGCGACAGATTAAGTGCCAAATTGTAACAATACTCACATACATATTCTAAAGAGAGCTTTCAGATTTCCTCAATAGCCTGTTCTACCGAGGCTGGCTCTGGAGCACCACCCTGCAAACCCTGAGGGCAAAGATACGCTTTGCAGATCGTTTAGAGACTAGCAAATAGGGAGGAGATCTGCTGGAAGATGCAAGGGAAAAGCCAGGCGAGTGAAAATGCCATCATTTACAGATAAACAGAGAGTTCATTTTATTTTTGAATCCACGAGGTTTGGTAGGCACAACAAGTTACCCGTCCCTGCTGCTATCCTTCATCTCCTGCTCCAGTCTATCAGCAATGTAAGTCAGTGTATCTGGATGTGAAGCACTCCCCATCTGAATGGGCCATTCATCTTCTGACACCGCGCGGGCAGAGCATGTGAAATGTCGAGAGATTACACACTGCCAGAGTGAGAGATTCCTTGATGCAATTAAAGCGTGGAGAACACATAAATCCCGGGTTTAAATGACTCTATCCAACAGCCGCCACACACGGCCCCCTCCACCAACAGGGTGGGCTCAGTACCCCTGAAACCAGCCCTGAATCCAATGGAGAAGCTGGTGTTTGGACCATGGAGATGGAGATTTCCAGGGTGCAGCCTTTCCTAACAGGCTGTGGTTGAGGAGACAGTGATAGGTTGCTCTGACAGGTGAGGCAGACCTGGTGAAATGGCCCAGAGAAGCAGACTGAGGAGCAGAGGCGAGATGAAACAGCAGTATCTGAATAAAACTGATGTCAGGGAGGCGGTCATGCTGATATAATATCAGCAATGAGAGGGAGAATGTAAGAAAAAGTACATGGTAAATTAAGCACCAAGGCTGTTAAAGGTCCTGTTATTTTCCAGCTAGTTGCCTTCTGATTGTTCGTTAAAGCACAATATCCAGCCCTGAAAAACAGCCAGTAAAAGTTCACTCATTTTTCCTGTCGGCAAGTGGTCACAGGATCTGGATCCCCAGATCTTGACTCACTGCAGTGGTGCCTTGGCTATTAATATTCATATAGAAGCTAATGGTGCAGAATTGGGTGTTTGCATTTGCCCTTCCTGGTGTTTCCTACACTTTAATGTGGGCAGCACTCCCATTTTTCACGGGACAGGCACATAACTTGGTACTGTGCTCAAGCCCTCCCAGACACAAGATGGGAACTCCTATTTTCCATTAAAAACCAAACCAAATAAAATCATGCATTCCTCAGAGCTGAGGACTAAAGCATGACCTCCATGTCAAAAACACTAGAGGACAAGGGAGAAGAATTGATTTCTGTTTGGTAGAAATCTTATGATTTTTAAGCCAGACTCCTGATCGTGGCAGTGCTGAGCGTGATGTTTTTAGCAATTTCTGAGTCATCAATCCTGGCCCTCCCGGCAGGAGAGGAAAGGAGATGCACAAGCAGCAGTGTCCTAAAACACCATGTTTTCAGAAAAAAAAAATGAAAGAAAAAAGAAAATCTGTGGTGGCTTAGGGGAATTCTCATAAAAGCAGACATCTCTTCCTCCATCCTTAACCCCCTCAGTACCCATGGAGGCAGCCTTGGCTGCAGCCCCAGGATTAGCAGGGTATTGACTCCCCAGCACTTCCCTGCCGTGGCCCTGCAGGCAGGGAGATGTCCACTACAGCGGGCTCCGCAGGGCACTGCCGGGTCCCTCATGCTGCCCACATCTGGCACCAGGGACGGCCACTCAAAACCCTGCCAGGCTGACTGTGACCCACGGCCTTATAGGGAAGGCTAAAATCCCTGCCTCCACTCCCTACCCCACCACCAGTAAACTTGTGATCATGGCAAAGCTGACTTTCCTAAGCATGCCAAACTCCTGCGGCTCCCGCCTTGCTCTGTAGGAGCTGTCAGCAGCTCTACCTGATGCTCAAAGGGTGCAGAGGCTTCACTGCTGCGTGCCCAGAGAGGCGCTGAGGGCGCAGGATGCTCCCCACCCAGGCGGGGTCTCTATCAGCACCCACAGCAGGGCTTCCTCCTGGGAGGGACCTGCCCTGGCTGCAGACATGAGCCTGCCCCTTTTCGTGCCACCACTGAAGGGTTGTGACAGCCTCCCCCAGCCCCGTTCCCTGCCACAGGAATGAAATGAAAGCAGCTCCGTGGCCGAGCGCTGGTCCCAAACGCCCGGACCCCGCCGCGTGGGCACGGCGAGACGAGCTCGCCGCCTCCCAGAACGCCGGCGGGCGGCACTTCCCTCTCCCCGCAGATATCACTCCATCTCCGAGGACGGCGAGGGGGAGAAACAAGCAGCTAGAGATGCAGGCTGGCTGAAGGTACGCTGAAGCGCCCCGTGCTAGCCTTGAAATGCGGGGCACCGCCGTCCTCGTTCGTGCCTGGCAGCGAATCTCTGCCGCGTTCGCCCCTGCTCGTCGCTCTCGCAGCGGGGACTTTGGGGCAGGGACCCGCTCCCGGGTTGGCGTCGATTCATCTGCCGCGCAGCGTCGCGGGGCCGCGGTAGCTGGCAGGAAGCTCCCACTCTGATTTTGTCAAGAGAGCCGGGCAATAATGGAACGACACCTCGCCATGTTTGCAAACAAACACTGCCTCCTTTCCTGTTTAACACCATCTGCCACCCAACCCAATTTCCCTGCCCCCACCCCTTCCCAAAAATGACAGCCAGAGACAACTCCAAAAAGCAGCTGCTAAGCCAAACCGTGCTCTTTTGTGCTCAGTTTTGAGAGGCGCTGGCAAGGAGTCTGCGGTCCCACGCACGGCACACACCTCGCTGCACGCTCACGGCTGAGCAGCCGACTGGGATGGGAGTTTATTTATTTCTTTTCTGCAGACACAAATGAGTTCAATGTAGGTTCGCTTTGGGGCTCTTCCACCGCATGACCTTCCTGACCTCTCTGCTCTGCGGTAGGAGCTGGTGTGGACATGGGAAGGAAAGGAAGAAGAGACTCCATCATCAGATTAGTTCAGCTTTTCCTTTCATGGGTCCTTGCATCCTTCTCCAAGAGCACTTGTAGGCTCCAAACCTGGGCTGATCGGGTTAAGGCACGTATCTGGCACCCACACAATCGCAAACATTTGTTGATTGATGTGCCTCCAGGGAGCCGATAAAAGTCTCCCAGACTAGCCCAGCTTTTCTCATATGCTCTCCTTGAAACAAAGAAGAGGGAGGAAAAAGAAATAACTTCATATAACCAAGGAACAGGTTTACCCAAAAGGATCAAGCTCCTCAGGGCTTCAGTGAAGGTGGGGGAAAAAATGATTCCTTGAGCAAAGAGATTGTTTGGTTGAAGAAAGCCAAACACTCCTCACAGCATTGCAGGTGGGGACCTGCTGCCTTATTTATCACAGAGCTGCAGAAAAGAGACAATGGGGGTGTTACATTCCATAATGCCCTGGTTAAGGTATTAACACTTCTGTGACATTTATCTCTCCATTGCATTAACAACCAAGATGATTAACTAGAGTTCATATGCATTGCATTAAAAACCAGAGGCACTTTCATGTCACTTATTTCATACCGGTTCCCCATGGCACCCATGTCCTCTCCTTCACATGGCAGAGGTGTCCTCCCATAATAGCCAAGGAATTGAGAAGGTCCCTTCACTATGGGCCCAAGTGGAGCACACATATCCCACGGCTTCAGCTCCTTCATGGAAGAGGGGCCAAAGCTCCAATATTTAAACAACCCCTGGTAGACACACTGTTATAATATGGTCTTAAGTCTCAGACACCACTTGGAATCAGAATCATCAGATGGTTTAGGTTGGAAGGGACTTAAAGATCATCTCATTCCAAACCCCTGCCATGGACTGGGATATCTTCCACTAGATCCAGTTGCTCCAAACCACAACCAACCTGGCCTTGCTCAGAAAGTCTTCAATATGTCCACAATCATTGTTTTCAACCTCCACAATCCCTACTGGTTGTTTCTGTGTAGCTGCAACTGGTTTACTCTCTCTGAACTAGCAGTGGAGACCACTGAGGTCACCATGAACATCCTTGTTCTGTGGGTGTGTATGTCCCACAGCACAAATTTTTAAATCACAAGAAATCAATCCTACATGCTGAGCATTCCAGTGGTGCTGAGTAGGGATGGAAGGAGAGAGTTCCTTGCAAGAAACCGGGCTGATGGACTTCTCAGGTCCTCACCACCTTTGAAAATATTTTAGACAAAAATACTCAATACAATTCTTGGTCTCTGAGTGTAAAACAGTGTGCACTGTGCACAGAGCACGTGATGTGTCCAAGCTACCCCTTCCCTGGGCTGGGGTAGGAGATGTCCTCTCTTTTTTGAGTCAATCCATCTCTGCAGTTGTTGGTAGAGGGAGGATGTCTACACCAGCCTTCATCTTACAGACTACTTTCTTTTTTGGGTGCGCTGGCCAGTCTGCCTTTTTTCCATGGAAGGATCCTTTCAGTAGACTATGATTTGCCAGAAAAATAAAGTACTTCCCATCTAGACAGAGATGAAGATGTTTTATTGCCAGCACAACAACTTAGCTTTCTTTTATCAGCTAATTTAGTCTTTTCTGCCCTAGTCACTGACCTGAAGATGAAGCCATCTGTCCACCCTCCTCCAGTCGCTTTCGCATTATGTACCAAAATGTCACAGGATGTGGCACTGATGATCTTTAAGATGGTCCAAATGGAAAGCACTTGCCACGACCTCATGGCTTTTGAGATTTCTCATGATCCTCTCTGACATTTTCTACTGGTACCAAGTCACCTCAGGTTTTCATGTGACGACTCTAAAGGAATTTAAATATTTGAGAGCAACTATCACAATCTTTTTTTTAACTGTGTTTCATAAGTTTGTTGCCTCTGAGGTGGCTGGCCTATTTAAAGGCCACAAGTGAACACCATAAGGTAAATTCCTCTCCCTGCCCACCAGGTACTCCAGGTACTACACTTTGGATCTTACAGCACTTCTGGTTTTACAAGAAAACAGACATTTGGTTATGAAGTCATGCTGCCCTCAGTTTTTGAAATAACTTCTCTTGCACTCGAGGCCACCACCTACTCTTGCTGTAAAACACAGGCTCCCTTTCAGTGAAGTTTCTTTTGCTCTTCGATGCTCTCTGAGGCTTCTCATTGCCTGTTTTGGTCTCCTGGTAATCAGATCCTCAGTGTGCTCATCTGTCACTGTCTGCAGAGATTGCTGCAGTGCACCCACTCCACTAAGCTTTCCATCCCCTTGCCCTGCCCTGACAGCCCGTGTCCGAGGGATGGGATACTTGCTTCCTTCAGAGACTTGATTCCATGAGGCTTCATGCTCAATTGCTGTGGAAGAAACCTTTTTTTTCCTGATTCAAACACAGAGACTCAAAGTGCTATGCAGGCAGGTAAGAACAGCTGTGAATGATGCCCTCCTTCCCCACCCCTCCTCAATCCTTCCACCAAGGGCATGGGGAGCTAACCCTACCAGCAGCTATTTCGGCATGAGCCCGTCCTCTCCTTAAATCCCCATTATTCTCCCTTCTAGATGTCCTAACCCTTTATATGCACCTGCATGTATTTTCACAGAGAAATAGTGTATCTGCAGGCTCTATTTGACATTTACATTTTAATGCTTGCAAACAACATCTATCTGACAGGTTTGGGGTTTGGCATAGGTATTTAGGACGAATCCATATTTTATCTCTGCAGTTGAGTTGAGTTGAGAAACAAACCATGAGTCTGTCACCAGAAGGTCTCCTCCAAAGCAAGCCCACATATCAGTGTGGCACTCAGCAGTGAGTTCAGTCCTCTTTTGCCCTTTGGGGTATAAATTCATTGATGGGTGTTGGATGTGCTTCTGGGGAAACTGACAGGCAGTTCAATTCTACTTTTATGCCATAAAGTCCATCATTGCCTTTTAGAAAGCAGATATTTCTTGCATCTTCTGCCTCCTCAAAATGAAACCCTCCCCTGCTGCCTTCCTTTACCTCTGGATGAAATACTGAATTTTAGAGGTTGTATTTGAAAACTGCCTTTTTTTTTTTTTTTTGTCTGCACATCCTGTCTTGAAGCATAAATTACTCTGAGATAGCTCATATGCAAATTTTGCTACAAAACAAGCTTCTCTTTCATTGAGTTTTTCCATTTTATGGTTGGTCAGCTCAGTTGATTTGGGTATTTATAAATACTCGTCTTTTCAGCCTTACAGTTTCCTCCATTGCTGCTGCTGCCGGCGCTGTTCTGGGCCAGGTGAAGATCTTCTCCACCAGCAATCAGCAATGGTTTATGGCACTTGTAATGATGAAATTCCATCTGTCTCACAGCAGATCCCTCAGGAGGTTGCTAATCAAGCAACATTCAATTAGCCCCTCCAGCTCTGCCACATATTCAGCTACATCATCTCCTCATCCTATGAAACTCGAAGGAGACGACCAAATTGCTTGGCCGTGGTGCACAATGCTCTATTACATCTTCTGCAGCTTTTCCAAGCATTTACCTCCTCTTTTCTGAGGTTGTAACAAATTTCTCAAAGGTGAGTACATTTAATTGCTACAGAAATCAATTTTGCTTGGTGCCTTTTGGTTCTTATCTATAATCTGTTCTGAAAGAAAATAGTGGCCCTAGTATCCACTATATTGCTTGCAGTCCTCGTTTTCTTCCTTAAGGACTTCAACTTGTCCAAGGAGTTTTCAGTTCCAGTTTTTTGGGGGTTTTTTTTGTTTTTTTTTTTTCAAAGGACTTTTCAGGCCACAGCAAGCTCTTTACTCACACTGGGAACCTGTTGCTTTGCTTAACCTGTTGCTTTGTTTTGTTTAACTGCTTTGTGAACTTCTGCTCACAAAACTAGAGGAAATAGGGCTGGATAAGCACCAAGCAGCTCTGCTTAAAGCCTTTTATCTTTGTTAACATAACCTTCACTGTTGTCTCCAGAGATCTATCACAGTGATTTTAGTAAGGAGACTCGGAAATGTGTGGAGGTAGAATTGAGTCCTTTAGCAGCACTGGGGCAGAGGGACATCGATTTTGGGGAGCTACAGCCACACTCTGCCTGAATAATGGGCAGACGACATGTGTTATTTAGGATGTCAATTGAATGTCTTCTAGGTCATTTGGTTTGAATTAGTAAAAAAGACATTCGTCTGAATTGCAGTAATTGATGACGGCTGAAAAGCCATGATAAGATCTGGAGTTAGAGGATATAACCTAGGCTCTTCCCCACAGCTGTGCTGGGTTTTAACAGGACTTTTTCAAGCCTGTTAAGTGAACACCATGGAGGCAACACAATGGAGAGATATGTCCTTCCCACTCATTCAGAAAAACCCTACAAAAAATTGGCTAACAACAGAATTTGTGTGCAAACTTATGAATAGGGTTTTTTCCAAGCCTGGAGAAAAAGGTCAGAACATCCTCAGACACTTGGGGCTATCTTTTATTTTATGCAAACCTGTTCACCCATCACTGGTCTCAGGGAACGACCTTCCATGACCTACATGCTGGGTTTGGTTTGGAAGCAATGTCCCTTGAAAGGAGCTTCACAAGCATCTTTCCTGTCCTGCATGAAGTAGCTGCAATGGCACAGCTCTGGCTGGCAGCAGGAGGTGGGCAAATTGGATTTCATGCCACAAAAACCACTTGGTCTTCAGCAGGGGCTTATCTTGTGTTGTACATCATTATCAATAAGAGCAGATATCAGGAAATATTCAGGACTGGGTGCCTTGTCTAGACAGCAGACTACTCTTAAGGGTTTGGAGGGTAAATTGTGGTGTTAGAGTTCCTTTTTGGTACAGCCTCTGTTTTTTATGGCAGACAAGGATGGACAGATCTAACGAAGTGTGGAAGTGGGATCAGGCAGAGCAGGGTCCATTGCACTCCCCTGCTGAGGGCTTCTGTGCTCTTGATCAGTGACATATTTTCTCCGTGGCCCAGGCTGCCATGGAAAACATGGACATGACATTTCCCTCCTCCAGTGCCTTCCTTTCATGTTCAGCTTAAAGCGCATCAGGCAATGATCTACTTCTTACCTTGTTTTTACTGTGCTGCCATCACTGCAGAGCCTTGTCTCACTTTAGCTGTCTAGACATGACCACAAAGCAAATATTAAGCAGCACTGACAGCTGAAACCCTGCTTCCATCTTATTTCCTTAGATGTCAGCAAATAATATCATAGCATCAGGGATGATACACCACTGCCCAACATAACAGAAGTGACACAACATGCTGAAACCAAGACATGACAAAAAATTCCAGGCATGCACATATGCACTCCTGAACCTCTTTGCAGCTGGCAGGGAAAGATAGGAGTAGACTCTGCGAAGCACATCACATTTTACAGGAGTTTCACAACTTCCAGCACATGAACCAGCTGAACCTGCAGCTTGGCTGGTTTTGCCTTCATCGTTAAACTGCTCTGAGGAAGAGAACAGCACCAGACATCAGGTTGTTAGACAGAAGGAAATATGAAGTTTTATTTCTAGGTCATCATTTCCAGCTGAGTCTTGTGTAGCTCACTCTTAGGTAAGAGCCATTGTCATTTGACTTCCATTGTGAATTTAACAACAGTAGACTTTGCCACCCCCAGAGAGGCTTGATGGCTGAGGGAGAATGGCATGGCAGGACTTACAGACCCACTGTGCATCCATACTGAGGTGATGATGGCTAATCTGCTCTCGGTGCTACCAAGAGCTACACAAAAACAGAGTTAGAGCTCAGGAATTCCTTTTTCATATCTGTCCTGCCCTTTGTCTAGGACTTCTCTGATGTTTTTGTACCCACAGCGGTGAGGAGCCAGGCTCTTAGCATCCCCACCTCCTCCCAGGCAGCCTGTGCTGTTGCCAGCAAGAGCATCCCCCCCCTGCTGAGACTATTTTTCTTCTGCAGATCAATAGAGAACTTCAGTTCTGTCTCATCCCAACTGCACTAAACAAGAGGCACTTCGATACCACAATGACAGCTTCCTAAAATACTCCAAGACAGATAGTCAGGGAAAGGCCCATGAGTTAGACTGGAGTGGGGCAGAGGAATGACACCCATCCAAAACAATAAACTTTCCTCAAGGCTGATCTGCCCCAGCCCCAGAAATGAAGAGTTTTCCTCTGTCACAGGGTTGTAGCCTTTGCCATTTGCAAGGCACAAGCAAGTGGTCAAGGCAGAATTTTGTTTCTTGTCCCCTTAACCAGCACCTCAAAAGCTGAAGGTAAGACCTTGCGCAAGTAGCAGGCAGAAAGAAGTCTTTCAGACAGCCTTGCATCTGCAAACCCTCTGCTAAACACATACTTTCTGTCACAGAGAGCTCCTCCTTGAAAAGAAATGTGCCCATGACCATTTTGGAGCAATCTGACCTTTTTCATGGAGATATACGCCTTCCTGTCAATGGCTCATAAATGGATGAACAGCTCAGCTCTTTTTAATAGAGTTAGGCACAGGGTAATAATAGACTTGTGCAGCTCTCTCCCTTTGCTTAATTCATCTTTCTACAAATCATTAACATTGTTGGAATAACTGCTATCATTAGCTCGGATTCCTCCTCACAGCAGCCGACAGCAGCATTGCGGTGAACAGCTCGTGGAAAATGGGGTTTCCCACTCCTGTTTGCACAACAGTGCAACAGGGCAGGGCCTTTCATTCTCCTGTCAAGGGAGGAAAGGTGCTGAATAAAGCAGACTGAATTCCTTTCCTCCTCCACCAAAGAGCAGATCACAGGGATAAGAGGAGAAGAGTGGGCTTCAGCTGAGGCTCTCAGCTCAGAGGTTGTAACACAAACCCAGCACAGATAAAAGCTATGCAAGCATCTCCTACACCTTCTAACCCATGCAAATGATCCTGTGGTCTCCACATGCAAGCAAATGATGTCTTCCTGCTGCCACAGTTGCTGTGAGGATGATGCTCAATAACCAATAATGGTAAAATTTCTCCGCTTGCTCTTATTTTCATAATTTCTGAGCCAAGACCCAAGTGCCTACAGGCTTCAGGGTACAGCATAGCCACAACAGTGATGTCCCCGTACAGCATCTAGCAGGTTTAATGCCAGGGTGATATTCCTTTTGAAGTGTTGGCAGCTGCTGGAAGTTTAACACAGCCCCGCTGCTGTGTGGCCTGGTGAATCCAGAGCTGGGCTGAGCTGAATTCACAGCAGGCATAGCCTGGTGCTGGATCAAAGCAGCCTGTTCCTGGCACTTGTCTGGGCAACCTGCCTGCCTGCATGGTGGAAGGAGCTCTGCTTGTTGCTGCTGCCAGCCAGAGGGACATCATGGAGGAGGAAGCAAAAACCTCTGGGTGCATTTCTTGGCATGTGCTTTGGTTCATCAGCAAAACAACCCAAAGCCCAGTCCTGTGGTTCACCAGTCCCCAAATCATTAAATAAGTCCACAGCAGTGGATGGAGCTGAGCCCTCAAGAGCTCTGGGCCTGATCCCACGGCTGGAATATGCACATGTATCTGATTAGCATTGTGGGATCATCCTTTAATTAAATTTACTGTGTTTGGTTTATGAGCACAGCGGTCTGGACTCGATGACAGCAGTACACAGGATGGGGTCCGTGGCTATTTATGCGTGTTGGGGTGTGATGCACGCTCTCTTTTCATGTGCACAGCCCTAAATGATATCCCTGGGATTGCACATGTTCAACCGAGAACAGCAATTGGCCTGGGCTCGGCAGCATTGTGTGACTCTTCCAGTAATGTGAAATGGTCATTTCCTAGCAGTCTGTTTGTTTCTGTGTCAAGGGAAATAATCTAATTTGAGCGCTGTAAAATTTACAATTATTGTGCAACAATTTTAACGAGGCAGAGTAGAGGGGGGCATATCAGGAGAGCATTGGGATAAATTGATGTGGTGTGAAGGTGAAAAGCAAGGCAAAGTTTCTCCCCAGAAACCAAAATCTACCACTCCCTTAACAGTGCTGCCATCTGCAATTAATGAAGGCTCACGAGTGAGCCCAGCCCTCTCATATACCATGAGCAGGGTTATGCAGAGATGAGAGACCTGTAAAGCACATGGTTTAAAGGCATCCACATCCTCACAAAGCAAGCTGAGCTGGAGTTTGCTGCTCTGACACAACTTTTTCCAGTAAAGTGTCTGGGCCAGATTACGTGTGCTATCAAACCTGCTTAGACCACTGGGAGTCAAAGAGCCCTGGGCCAGGTTTGTGCACATCGTGTTCTCTTACAAAAGATCTCTGTGGTGAGTCCTAGCCTCCTGCATCCAGCCTATCCCAGTACTATAAATTTTCAGTCCAGTGGTTCCAGTTTGGCCATGTTGCAGAATTGAGGCTGTTTTCAGGTCTATACTGGGATTGACTCAGAGAGCAGAACCTACCCAGCCATTAGCATCAACTGGTACAAGGCATGGTCCTTGGACAGGGGATTGTAGGGGCTTCTCTGGTGGCAGTATAAATTAATACCCTCCAGATAGTGCTCACAGGGAAGCATCCAAGGATCCAGACAAGACTTTGACTCTGTGTTCATAAAGTTCTACTCTGCTCATTGCTTCATGTGCATAAAGCCAGGCAGTGCTGTTGTATTTAGTTGAAGGAGAGAAACTACTATGGAGATGGAAGCATAGCCCAAAAGGCCTGCTGTGCTCCTTTGGGGTGGAAAGCCAACCTGTAGATCCCTCTGGTATGGGGTAACACAACAGTCCCACCTCAGTGAATAGTCTTTGTGGCAGGCAGCTGGGATCAGAAGAGAATGGACTGCTGTGTCCTTGGCAAGATGGGAAAACCTCACTGTCAGGGGACTTGACTGCTGCTTCTTGATGCTGTTGTGTCCAGTGAAAGCACTGCAGAGAAGGTGGCTTGCACCAGTGCCTCCCAGAGTTTTGAGGGAGCCAATACTGTGGCACCTGGTCCTATTTTCCTCTGAGAAGGAGTTTTGCTGGCTGTGTTTCTAAGAGAAGAGCTCTGCCTTCTTTGTCATCGTTGGACCACAGTTATACATGTACCATGTGGGCAAAGACCACGAGCACTGACCAAGGGATCCCAGGGTAAGCTCTCTGGGTGTTTCGTTGCTGTTGGCAGGATGATGATGGAGAGGATGGGGTTGCCTGCACAGGGTATTGAATGCTCCTGCTCATGTTTCCCCCATAACACCATGCTCATAACCCTGGGAAGAGTCTTCTCTGTGTTCTGGTATTGCCCATCTCTTACAAACAACTTGACCAAGTGCATCTTTCTCTAATCATGCAAGTCAATCCCTCTCCACTGCCTGGGCTGTGTTCATGGTGGCCATTATCCCATTCCTCCTGTCCCCCCTCTGGTGTCAGACAAAAGGGGAGCCACATCTCGACCACAACTGGGGTTTTGTGTCTTGTTTAAAGCATTCCCCAGGAGGACACTTCATGTTTCTGTCTGAGCCACTTTATTTCCATCACAAAAGCAGCACTCCAGCTAATGCACAGTGAGAGCCCTAGAGGAAAGTTCTTCAGGAGGAGGTATGAGCCAATATGCTAAGTGGTTAATGAGCTTGTCACAGGCAGCAGTGCATTGAGTTACCACTACCAGAAGTGGCTAGAACCAACCAAACAGTCCTCTTCTCCAGCACCTTCAAGCCTCTCTCTGCCCCAGGGCCAGGAGCACTGAGAGCAGGCAGGACCAAAGGGAAAATTACATCTCACAAGCCAGAGGCAAGCTAGATAATTGAAATAATTTTCCCTAATGCTCAGGGGCAGAAGTAGGAGAAAAACCCCAGAACATGTTACACCTCCCTCTGCAAGATCAAGTCACTCATATTGGTACTCATGTGGTCTCCTCCAAAGCATATTGAATAAAGAAAACAAGCCCAAGAGAACAAGAAAATGGGGGTGTAAAATATAAAAATCAGCTTTGTGAGGAGGAGGAGGTGGAGGACCAGAAACAGCTCTTCCATTCCTCTTTTGGGCAGTCTAGGTTAAGGTAACACTATTCCCTTAATAGTAGCAGGTTGGCAAGTTCTGTACGACTTTTAACAGATATCACCTAGCTCACAGGATAAATTCAAATTTCTGCAGGAGAATGGTACTTGGCACCATGTGTAATCCAGCAGTGCTGCAGCAAGGAGATGATGGCATCTTGACCGAGGCTGAGAGCTTGGAAGGATGCAGAAAAGGGAACAGCCATTTAAACAGACCTCAGATTATCCAGATGTGCCATAGACTTAATTAAGGCACAGATTTTGGAATTGAGCACAGCAGGATGGAAAGACAAACCCATCAGAGCACTTGGCAATGTCTAACCAAGGAAACTGAGGTGTGAACTTGGTAGGAGAAAAGTCACCTTGTGGCTGCCACAGGGCCCTTCAGCTGCCCCCTGGGGATGGCCCCTGGCTGCTCTCCTAGGCTGGTAGAGCCTCTCTTCACCATCATTTCCCCATGGCAGTCAGTGCATTATAAACCTCAATAATAAAACAGAAGACAGTTGGGGATAGGCACAAGGGGCCATGGCCAGAGGCCCAGTGTCACTTTTAAGAAGAAGCCTGGAAAGCAGATCTGGTCTATGGGTTCATATTTTCATAAGACTGTAGTGCTATAACACTGAGACGAATCATCCGTCAGCCCAAAGAAGTGCATGATGTTGAGATGAAATAGATATGGGAACAGGAGGCTCTTGACATTTGCAGTATGCATTTCCACAAAGAAAGCAAACACAAAAAGAAAGGAAAATACAAAATACAAAGCAATCATCTCACCAGCTCCAAGTACTGGGGGAAAATGAAAGGGAAATTTTCCACCCAAGCTACTTAGAGTGTGATGAAAATGCAAAATTCACACAAGGCTCTTTTTCCTCACTTCAGAACCCACAGGGTCTCTTGACACAGGTCAGCATTCCTTTGCTTTACACACTCAACCTGATCATTCACCTGGTGGTTACAGCACAGGGATGAGCTCTGAGAGCTTCTGTTGTGGCAGCATGAGTAGATACACCATGTACCTTCATCTTTCCTCATTTGCTTTCCTCCATAAGTAAAGACAGCCCAGAAATAGCCACGCTCAAAGGGTGTGAGGGGATGGATCTTGACCTGTTAATGTTGTTAGTGTACGATGAGACTAAATCAAGGACTCCAACAGCACCATGCTAATTTCAGCACATCATTCTTTTTAGGCCCTCAATCTCCTTCCCCACAGAAATGATAAATCATGGAAATATGTAAGAGATGGACTTGAGGCAAGGAATGAAGACAGGACAAATCAGGCTAATTTAATTTACTTGCTTAATTACATTTCATATCTCATTTATTTGAGATATACAGATGAGCAAAATTCATATGGACACAGATATTGAAAAGCCAAAAATAAAGCCATGAGCAGTTTCTTTGAGTTGTGCAGAAAATGAAAGTGAGAAAAGGAGAGAGAGAATGTGTTAGCTAGCAGATGCTGCAAGAGGACAGGGAAAATACAGTTTGTTCTTCCTGTAGTGTCTCTGACCTCATCTTTCCCCTTTACACACTATTCCATAATTATTTCTGTCTTCTTGGTTCTATCACTACATTTTCCCATTCTTGTTTTTGTTTTGCTCCAGAATCCAACCTTCTTTGAGAGGATGTTCCCTGGGACACATTCTTCTGGTATTCATTGAAACACTTCTAGTGGATGACCATAGGAGATTATAAATGACTTTGAGTTACTCAATCTACAACTCAAATCCATCAAAAGTAGAGCTTCTCTGACTTATACACATGTGATCCTAAGAAAAAGTTCCAACAAGCAGGATTTCCTAATTTTAATTCCTGAAATGAATGGTACAAAAATCCCCCAGGGATCTGCTAGTTCTGTGCCACCCAGAGCTTCAAATCCTAATTTTATTGCTGTGTTGTATTTTGAGAGCAGCTGGGAACAGTTGAGAATCTGGGCCTCTATCTTCACACATCCAAATCTGTCTTTAAATCTCACTTCTTCAAACAATCTCTCCTTACTTTTTTCAGCACTGACAAGTTCCAGGTGCCCCCATACTCTTCTCCAATGTCTGCTTATCATCTTAAGTTTTGTTCCTACTTGGAAATAGACTAATCCTCTTTTACAGCCACACAGAGCAATAAGCATGACCATAAAATTATGTTTTTCAAACTATCAGCCACTGGCCAGATGTGAAGCTTCACAGATATAGACTGGCACATTATTTCAGCTCCATGAAGCCCTGCACTGTTGCAGAACCACAAAAATGTCACCTGGAGGAGTCTCCAGCGCTCATGACTTAAGAAAAGCCTGGATAAAGCAGTGGCAGGTTCAACCAGGTCATAAGCCTGGACAATCAGATAACACCATGCTAAAACCTCATAAGGCCTTCTATCCCTCCTCTGCCACCAGTGATGCAGAGCCTCCCCTGTTCAACAGGAGAGGTACAGCCTTCCTGCCTTCCACTACTGTCCTGGGTTGCAATGTAAAATGTACCCAAAAGTCTGTATTCTGTCACCATCTTCATAAACTGTTAAAACTGGTGGGACAGTGTTCCCCACCTCCCTCATGACTCATCCCTGATAAGCTCATGAGGCTATCTTCTGTTAATGGGCCAGCTGTTGACACCAGGTGGGGCAGAGTCCTTTATCTCTCCTATACTATCTCCTGTTAATGGGCCATCACCGCATGACTGATAAGACTGTATCACCCATTGTGAGATGCTCCGCCCAGAGGGAGGAACCAAGCCTTCCAGCCTGGATATAAGGGGAGATTTTGAACACCACAGGCAGCCTTTCCACTGGATTCTCAGAGGAAGACCAGACCCTTCTACATCACCACTGGACCTTCAGAGGAAGACAAGACCTTCTTTACAGAGCCACTGCTTCAACGGAACCATCATTTCAGGAGGACTGCAGCCACCATTTAAATTGGACTGCTGCTAACCCCCTGACTGTCAGGGGGTCAGGTTTGTACTCTGACTCTGTCAGTGGGTTGTGGGTTTTGGGGTTTTTTTTTGTACTATTACATTTATTTTATTTCTTTCTTATTAAATTGTATTTCTGACTTGAAGTCCCTCACTAGTTTGCTTTAAAACTAGCACAACTACCTTCTCCTGACTTTCACAGATCACATCTCCATGTTTGCTTCATCCCCACATATAAATCCTATGATCAGCATCCACCCCTGATCTACTAAAAAAAAAAATCTAAGGCCTTTAGATCATTCCTTTTAGTCTGGGGCTCTTCTTGGTCTAATTATGAGAGTTCAGGTACATGGACAGGAGCTGTGAGATGACAGTGGCTGTAGCACCAGAGCACAGGCCCTAGCCTATTTTATTTATAAGCACAGATGTAAGCATAATATCTTTAGTCATTGTGGTTTTTTGCTTCTCTGCATCTCAACCAATCCTATCCAAAATTCTTCATTCACACAGCTCCCAGCAATGCCTTATGCTGAGACAGGTCACACTTGATGTTGCCTTGAAATACAGGAAGTAAAAGTAGCGCATTATTACCAAGTTACTGAAGAAGTTAATAAATGAAAGAATTAACTCACAGGAATCATCTCAGATCAGTATGTGATTACAGCTCTCAAGGAAGTGGGCAACAAATTGTAAATCATCATCTCTGGCCTGGGCTAACACTGTTTGCTCCAGTCATCTCTTGACAACCATCTGGGAGATCTGTGTCCAATGCCTGGTGGGAGCGATTCAGCTGGCCCAGTGCTTGCTCTGGCCCCGTGAGTGTCTCCACTGGAGCTGAACAACCCGACTCTGTATCCACACAGAGAAGCAGACACTTGTGTTGTGCAGTTCACCTCATCCTGAACCACATAGCTCTGGGGTCAGATAATCACACCCATTTCTACACTGGCTGTAAAAGAAGCCATTTGTGGCACCTTCAGGGCCCACCTCTGTCTCTGCTCAGACCATCATGCCAACACCCAGGCCAGGCAAATTCCCTGAAATATGGGATTGCTGCCTTCAAGCATGCTCTGTAACAAACACCCTAGTATTTATCTTCAGGTGGGACTGTGTTGGGAAATTATTTGGCATTTCCCCAGCAGGCTCTTGAACACACAGAATTCACAGATGTATCAAATTTACCTTTTTCCTGTCCAGGTCTAGCACCATTAAACGCACTGAGAAGACTTTCAGTACCATCCAAAAGGAAACTATATCCTTAAAAATGGTCTTCACACAGTTTAATCTGAATCAGACACATGCTGGACTATATAAATATCATAGTTATGCCTCATTCCTATAAAAACAATAAGTATTGAGATCTTTGTTGTTTGCCTAGGAGGCAAAGCTGGTGCCAGGCAGCACCAGGCAGGCTGCCAGGCTGGAGGTGGACATGGTTACAGAAACAGTCTTTTCTAGATCTGGCCTCTGGGTCTGGTGAAAAAAGGCTTCTGTGAGTGAAGGAGGTTTTCACACAGGTTGCACATGAAAGGCAAGCAGATGCAAAGGGAGGTTGAATGCTGCACTGATCTCACAACTTGGGTGAGCTACAGGGGCAAACTCAATGACTCTTTACTTAAAATGAGTGGAATCACATTAATTTTCAACTCTAATTATGCCTCCCTAACCTCACTTACAGAAGAGTTTTGATTTTTCAATAGAAATACAGATATTCCACAAATTCTTCAGAAATTTGTCATTTTTCATCTAGAAGTGCTGCAGTGTTTCCTGAAGCTGTCACTGATTTATTCCATGCTCCTATCACTATCATCATTACCTACAGACCAGCTAGATTACATCCTGTGTGACAAATGTCAGCTATCTTTTGGGAACCCTTGTTTGCAGCATAAAAGGACAACACAACAGGAACTCAGGCCTTAGGGGGCAGCGGATGAAGTAATTTCCACAGGTCTCTCCAGTTTATACTCTTCTGCCAGTATCTTTTTTGTGTTTGGCTATTTGAAAGCAAGAGGTGCTTGTCATGTTAAGTAATAAAAGTTTTGGGAGACCTCTAAAATGATCTTTCTTCCCACCTCATCCCTAGCACCCACCTTGAAACCCTGACCTGCTGTATCTCTGAACTGCATCCTTACATGCAGCACGTGGTGAAAGGGTGGTTAGAGCTGTTGCTGCTCCCTGGGTAAAGCTCACAGTCAGGCACAGGAGTCCTCAACCCCATTTCACAGATGTTTAGAGACAGGTATTTTATTTTACAGAATTTATAGTACGAATGATCAGGTCATACTTGCCAGTAAGCACTTAGGAAGTATAATCCTGTGCTCTGGCAGAACGGTAAAGTCAACCAAGCTACATTTACAGTATTTCCTTTCTATCATACATATTTCAGCCATAGTAAAAAAAAAAGGTCATCAAAACACAGCCAAGTTGTAAAATCTGACCATCTGCGGGGTGGTTGATGAAAAACCATTTTTACTTTGCCTTGAGAGGCGTTTTTCCAAAGCTGTCTAACAGCTACCACCAAAGACCACTAGATTATTTACTAGTCCAACATCTGTCAAGAAATAATTAGGTTGTTAAAAGGAGATTGTTAGTTACCGGCATTAGGTGTCCATTAACATTAATTGAACTCCTCAGAATTATTTAGGAGCAAAGTCTGGCCCCATTGAAGTTAATGGGAGCCTTTCAATTAACTCTTGACTGACTTGATGGATTTGACTCCTGGCAGATAGAAAAGTGATGGGTTTCTTTTCAAGCCATAGATCCATGAATGGCAACATCTGCTGCAGGGACATTGTCTCAGAGAGGCTACACACTGAGGAAGTATTTGGAACAACCCATCCACTGGTACTCAGTCAAATCTCATCTCCCCCTGACAAAGTGCTCACCTGTCATGTTTCTCCTCTGCTTGAACTGGAAATACACACTGGGGCATGGAACTGCTTGCTTTTAAGTCAGCCTACACATCCCTCACACTCATATTGGCACAGGGATTCATGCCATGTTTTAAAAATTTAGTTTTTAAATCCACCAGCCTGATCCCAGGGCAATCCTTGGGGAGTATGCATCAGAGCATTCAGAGGATGGTTCAAGGTGTAAGTCAGAGCAGTCTGAAAGGTGCCCTAGTCCACCCTGTCCTTCATCAGGATGTTCTCCAATTTGAGCTGATGTGGCTCTGATCTAACACAAGTTTGTGGTCTGCTAACAAAAGCTTCTGTTGTGATTTTGGGATACCAGGGATCGGCTCCTCTGCAACAGTGGGGTAAATGGAAAGGTGGCTCTCTCACAGCTGAATTTCAGCCCATCACCCACAGTCCTCAAGCTTAGAACAAGCACACCTTCACAGCTACAGGTGCCTGAAAGAGAGCAATGAAATCACTGGTGGGTAATTAGCATTGCTGATATTTATACCATTAAGGATCCAGGGAGAAGTGAAACAAGGGTGTGCCATATATTCGCTGATTGGAGATGATTATGTTTCTGCTGATGCTGAGATTTCAGTGTAATAATTTGCCCTCACCATGTAGTCCACAGGGACAGGTTTGACTTGATCTTCTGGTTGAGAAGAGAGGGTCTAACCTCAACGTCACCTGCAGCATGGAACAATAGGCTTTCCAAATGGAAAATGTTAGTTTTGCACTAATACATGAATACAGATTTCTGGACTTCACTGCTAGGTTAGGAGTTAAACTTTTAGTTATCAGATCCCTTGTGTGATATAAACCATCATTATGAGATAGATTTTCTTTCCATTATGCTGTAATAAAACTCTCCTGCTTATAATATAAATATATACATTTCCTCCGAGGCATCCTATTTGCTAAAGAACATCATGGAAATCTAATCTCTTTTTAACCAATAAAACACCAAATGATGTTTCTATTTAATGCAAACTTTGCTTCTTACCATGTAATGAACCTGTTTCTATTAAGAACACAGCCATTAATGGAATAAGTAATGAATTACTACTATTCCAGTGCTACAGTCAGGTTTCTCTTAGTATTTCCATTATAAACTCAACTATTTAAGAATCTACAATTTTCTGAGCTGGTTTGCCAATAAAATCCTTTTATACTGCTTGAGGGCTTGGGGGCTTGGCTGGTTATTGTCATGTGCAGGGTCTCTCTCTCTTGCCCAGCCACAGACTCACTGTATGACCCTGATCAAGTCATTTAACCTTTCAGAACTTTAGTCAGGCCAAATGGAAAAGGGTCTGAAAAAAGAGAGATGCCTCAGAGGCAAGAGAGATCCAAGTTTAACTACGTTTGAAAGAATGACCCTGGGGAATGATAATGGACTGGAGACACTTTTGCTTTTGGGACATGAGTGCAATTTATTGTAAGCCAGTAATGAAAAGAAAATGGAAGCATGGCATTTTGCCAAGAATAAAAACTATGGGCGACTGCTCAAACCATTTCTGATGGATGCCTACAAGAAGAGATAAACAGCTGTAATTTTGGCCAGAAAATACTTATGACCCAATCTATGCTTTTGCAAAGGTACTCTTTATTCCTGTTTTTGTCAAGCTATTGCTGAAGGAAGTTCAAGACCTTTTTCTTCATAAGATGCTCAGCCAGAATATTTTATATCCTTATTGGGTTGTGGTAGATCTCAGTCATACTGTTTCTATTATCTGATAAATGACAGGGCTTTCAAGAAAAAGGACAAGAAACATGTATTAGGAAACTCCAAAACATGTATTCACTGGAGCAGAAGTTGAAGGGAATTTGAAGATTAACAAACACTTTGATGAGCAGACAGCAAAATAAAACGAGGGGACAGACATTTCACAGCTGAATTTCATGCTCACACCCTCATGAACGCTGCTACCTCCCATACAAGCAGATTAGACAGTGGGACTGGATCCTCCACTAGGGCAGGGAGAATGTGCAAAAGGTCTGTCTCTTGCATGGACTGCAGACCTGACTTTGCAGTTAAAGACAGCAGTGGTAAGACAGCTTGAATTTCAAGCTGGTTTGGCAGTTCAAGTACAACATAAAAGGGAAGATAAAGCTCTACATGCTAACTAGTGCTAGTGTCCAAATTACCTTCCCTTTGCTCTTACTCCAGCCTGAGTGAAGAGGAAGAACTTCTTTACCGTGCAGATGACTGCACACTGGAGCAGACTGCCTGGAGTGGTTGTGGAATCTCCCTCAGTGGAGCTATTCTAGAGCCATCTGGGTGCAATCCTGTGCAATGTGCTCTGGGAAGAGCCTGGCTGAGCAGGAATGTTGGACCAAATGACCCACTGTGGTCCCTTCCAACCTCACTCATTTTGTGATTCTGTGATTCTGGGAAGGACTTGTAGGGCAGATGTGTGTGAAACAGCCACAGTGTATGAGGAAATCTGGCTGCAGGAGAACTGGAAAAGCCATCCTTGACTCCTCTTTTTTTCTCCCTTGTCCCTGAACACTGAGACTGAATAAAGATAAATTATTGGGAGCATCACAAGAGGAGACACCACAGCTTTGAACCCTCTTAGACAGCTTGGACAGCAGCCTGGAGAACACTTGTTCAACAGTGCTGGACAAGGCAAGGCCCTGAGGGTCAGTAAAAGATCCTCTCTTGTTAATCCTGTAACCAGAATATATTTGCTGGCACTTACTGCCATCTTCAGTTTCCAGTCAAAGCTAAGGCATGGATGGCCTGGCGCTGTGGCTTCGGAGTCTGGTGGTGGGACTATGATTCCCTTGGCATGCTCTTCCAAACTATTGTGTCAGTTGCCTCTACACATGTATAGATATTATTTTTCTCCATTATACTCAGTACAGTTTCTTTTATTTCACAGGTGTAATACTCACCTTTTTAGACGTGGGAGTAAATCCCTACTCTGATTGCCTGACTCAGGAGCCACAGACAAGACCTGTCCATAAACATGGAGGAGAAAAAGCAATAGTCACAGTCTCCTCTTGACAACAGAGGAGACATGAAGCATGAACGTCGTTTAAGGTCATTGGAGGTCCCCACAGCAGAGTCAGAAACCAACATTAGGTCTGCTAATCCCAACAGAGAGTATTAATCATGAGATGAGCCAGGTATGATACATGATGTACAACAGGTTTTGACAAAAAAAGATGTCTGAAGTGTTTCCTGCACCTGACACTCCAGAAGGGTGGTCTGAGGGAAGGACCAGTCCATCCATAATGTCCAGTTACCAGTCGTGGCTTTGCTGGTGGAGGGGACAGGGAAGAGAGAGCAAAGAAGGAAATTGGCAGAGAGAGCCATCACATCCAGAGGATTTATCCTAGCACAGGTAACACTTTCTTTATTTCACATTAATTTTCTTGCCATGTTAAGGAAGAGGAAAATAGACACGCTTATTTCTCCTGCTCATTTTCCTGGACCATCTGGTGCTGAAGCAGAGATGACATATCACTGCGAAGAAGGGGAAGATGTCACAGCTTTCACTAATAGCTGTGGGAGGAAAATAATTATTTTAAAAGTATGTGGGCTGCACAAACCGTACTTGTTAAGTCAAACTACCAGGAAACTTAGTTCAGACACAAAACATTTGATATAAAGTAATCAGTAATGTTAGAGATCAGCAATCCCAGCCGTAAATGTCGGGCTCGGTTCTGCTCTAAGCACAGCCCTACCTCAAGCACTGCTTCACTGAGGCCAGTGCACAATCTTTTGGGGTTTCTGTTTCGAGTAAGAATGAGAAATTGTAGACAAGTCTTTGCCACAGATTACTCACAATATGTATATCAGGGATTGCAATCAGGTAGGGAAACAGGTCAGGAGAAGAGGTGAAGCCAATAACGTGACGTGTATCACCTTCTAAGCAATGACAAGAACATATTGATTTAGTCCCCCTTAGCTCTGGTTCCTTCTGTATTGTTTCTCTAAAGCCCTCAGGGTGTCTATGTACACTTGCAGCTCTAGATAATCTCATAATTTATAATAATTAAACTTTGAAGTGCCAGAGATGGGAAGAGAAATGAAGTACTTGTGCTACATAGAGATACTCAGAAACATCAGTCTCACTGAGTAGAAACAAGAGAAATTTGCAATTGTCATTCAGCAGCTTTTTTAGGGGTCTTTTGAAAACATCTTGAATACTTTCCAATTCAGATGAGAAACCTGCAAGATGCATGGAATGATAATTGAAAATAGGGCTTTTTAAAAACCAAATTGAACAATTTGATTCATGAGTAGTCTTTTTTTTTTTTGGAATGAAGTGATCATTTCCTCTTCCTCCCCCCAAAAAAATCTGTTTCACTGAAATGTTGGCGTTTGAAAAATGTTGATAAACTCTAGTTACAATGAGAGCTAGTCAGGGAATGGAAACAGATTTGGTAAATGAGTATAAACAAAACAGCTTGAATTTGATTCCTGGTATTTTGTGGAATTGCTTTGCTTGCTCTTTACAAACAAGTAGAGCTAGGACTTGGGGCATTAAAAAAAAAAACCAAACACAATGCCCAGAATGTTTCCAAATTTGTGCCAGACTGAAATAATAATATTCAGCATTCAACAAAGCCCAATTCAGTATCCTATTATTTTCCCATTTGGAGTATACTTTTAATCAGATAGGAGCCAGTCACCCAGTGGAAGTTGTGGATGTACAGAATGAACAGTTTAAAAAACAAACACCTGGCAATTGTCTGAAAAATGTATTGAGTGCTGAATAGCAAATACTCATGAAGACATTTGGTTTATGTCTAGACAAAAGAAAGACAGTGTTCAAAATTTCCCTCTTTTCCATATTTATAGAAATAGAGAAACATGCCCCACTCTATAGTACATCATCTCCTTACTCTACAAAAAAAGATCATCTTGGAGTGTTCTAGACAGTCCTATGAGTCTAACTACATTGCAAATGTAAGTTTTCAAGTGTGGTCTTGAAATATTTATCAATATTTATCCATATTGATAAATATGGATAAATATTGATAAATATTTATCAATACCAACTCAAAGGTATGTTTTCTAACAAAGTACCTAATCCAACAGGACTTTGCTAAAAGTTCTGGAGAGAAGGTCACAGATAAGGCCTGCAGAGGTTTTTGTTGGAAACACCGCACTTGGTTCTTTTCAAAGGGAGATGCCATATCCAATTGGAAATAAAGGATGTCTATTGGAAACTTAATGCAATTTTATTGCAGCTAAATTCAATCTCTCCATTTTTGATGCAGTAATGGGTCAGCAAACACAACTCAAGAGCGCAGCCTCAGACAAGTAATGCTGCTGTGGTCAGAGGTGCCACTGGCAGAAACGCACTTCATAAACTAGAAACTCCTAAAAAATTTTTTAGAATATTTAAAAGAATAGTACACTTCTCAGTCACTACAGACCTGTAAATGCTCACCAACAAGGTTTTTCCCAGCCATCACCACAAGCCCAAGCATCAAACAGAAAAGCCATTCCTTAGATGAAGAAGATCACTTCTCTAATGTTATTTTTTAGCCCTTCCTCAAACAGGTTGTACAGCAAGCTCTCTGCTTCAGCTGATTAAAACACACCATGAATGAGGGAGTGGGAGACACACACAGAGTCAGACCCTCGATTTATATAATCTCCATTGACTTCAGTGGAGTGCCACCAATTTATAGCAAGAAAGGGTCTGCCTACAGACTCCTACGGGATTCATTGGTAACCTACAACAAGCCATTTCCAGGGAGTAAGGTATTTTTGTGAGAATGATTCTTCCTGTATGTTGAAACAGAAACTAACAGAGGCAGGGGTTACACTGTGATATTTATGATACCCAAAACAGAATACAGTGTATTTGAAAGGCTTCATAGTCCAATTTACATGTTTATTGCACAAAAAGTCATTTATTTACGGGCAAAAACCCACCTATATGTTTATAAGCATTTTTTTAAAAGGGAATGATTTTGAAAATGCAAAATGAGAAAACATTTTTCAACTCTTTTCCTTTCTTCTTTCTCTTGCCTTGGTCTCTGGGAAGAAATACAGTAAAATAACACTTCAAATGGTAGAGATCATTCATAGCATCTCCATCCACTTTCCACGCCTGCTTTGGCAGCCTGGGTTGTGTCATAACTATCACAAGTTTATTTATAGTTCAGGGGTGTTGTGAGAGGTCAAGCAAGGAGGAAGATATTCTAATAAAAACACTAGGGAAGCTAGAGAGGAATTTTGTAGTGTTGAGGGTGTTCTTGGAGTTGTTTGGGTTTGTGGTTTGGGGTTGTTTGTTTGGGTTTTTTTATTATTTTAATGTTCATCTACAAAATAACATGTCTTTGAAGTTATTCTTTCTTTCAATTTCTCCATGTTCTTCCTCTGTGGCTGTTTTGGCAGTGATGCTCTAGAAAAGAGTGCTGAAGACTCTTCTCAGAGATGACACAATGGGTCATGTGAGGTTTCTGTGCCAGTGGCTCTTGGGGAGTTAAGAGAGATGGTCCTCTGTGGACTCAGCCTCAAGAAGAGCTGGTACCCTGCTGTCAAAAGTGGTCTGTGCTGTCTAAAAGCTGGTCTAAAAAGTTGCAATTACAGAAGCAATGAGCTGCCCTGAGCTGGGAGAATTTATGGGCGGGCTTTTCCTCACTGCTGCCCTCATAGATGGAAGAAACAGTGGTTACCAGCCAAAAATTCTGACTCCCTGCTCTCTTTCCTGCTGGTCTCTATACACCAGCACCAAGGAAGGAGCCAGGTCCAAATTCCATGCAGGACTGAACCATTTGCTTCTTCTCTTTCTTCTTCAGGCATATGCTTCCCTCCACAGGCTGTTTGGGTGCTCTGTAGAGGGGTGGAGAAAGCACAGGTCTCTCTGACATGGTGTAGAAAATTTTAAGATAGAGGATTGCAGTGCACTTCAAAGGACTTTTGGGGTAAGAGTGGGCACATCCTGGAAAAACCAGGCTCTCCTGCCATCTGTTGTGCAGCAGAGCTCTCTCTGCAAGCTGGAATGGGGGATATCAAGGACTCCCTTGAGCAAGTACAGGGTAACAACTTCCAAAGCCTTGCAGGAAAGGTGTTCTCAGGGTGCTACTTCTTCAGCAAGACAGTAACATGGTAGTAGCAGGTCAAAGACAGTTAATACAGTAGCTCTTAACTGGGATTCACTTGGTACATGCAGGTACAGATGGGGCTCAGTTTTCAATCTCATGCTGCCTGTAACACGACGGGGTCAACAGGTTGCTGTAGAGATCAAGAGAACAGATCAGCCTTCCGAAAATTCAATATTAATTATTGAATATTTATGTTTACCAGGGGGAATGAGTGATCAGAGTTTCTCTTCAAGGCTGTGTATGAATCTTTGTATTTCAAGAACAATATAAATCAGGCCTTTTTATTTGTCATTTGTGTGAGATGAAAATTAACATCACAAGCATTATTAATAAGGCATGAATGACAGAAAGGAGAGGAAACAGAGCAGCTCGCTCCCTATAAGTTTCTCTTTCTGTATATTAAGCAGATTTATCATGTGCTAATTCCCTGCTCTACTCACTTCTTCTCCTTTCTTTCTGGCAAATTAGAGTTTCAATAGCATTCACATGGCCCTGATTAATGTACCTGCCCCTCAGCCATCAAATTATAGCCTTTAACAAATATGAACAAATTCATCCTTGCAGCAACCCTCGTATCAAAGGCAGCAGGTACCAGATCTGTTCTCTGGGGTGGCTCTGGGGGAGGTAGATGGAGGTCTCAGGGGTGGGTTAAGGCACAGAATAACAAGACACCAGCACTAACATAGAGGCTAAAGGACTGGTACAAAGAATGTGCAGAGGAAGGTTATGCAGACAAGACCTATCGATCAAAACGGTCCTTCTGGCCTTCAGAATCCACTTAATAAAAGTTAACTCTCCTTGTCTTCAGGCCCTTTGGCCATACATCTCCTCCTGTTTCATAAAGGGAATTATTGTCCTCAGTATTACAGGTGAGGAAAGTGAGAATCTGAGAAATTAGGGCCTCAGGCTCTGGGATACTCAGGTGTTTGACTTTAACAGAATTTCACTTAAAACTGCAAGTCTGTCAGGTGTGTTGGCTCAAGAGCTTAACCATCAGATTTACAGCCCTTTTGCTCAGTCTGAGCACAGAGGCAATGTGGAGGGCAGTTTTTGTCCACCTTGGTCCCTCTGGGTGACCAGAAAGTGGACACACGGATGCTGATGCTCACAGAGAAGTCCACAGAGCTGAGGACAAGCTTCATCTGTCTACCCAGCTAGAGGCCTGAACATTTGGCACAGACACCAAGGGGTGCAGATGAAACTCCTCCAGCAGCCACCAAAGCTCCTATAACAGGGAAGGAAAAGTTCTAAGTGGATGTTTGGATCACCCCAGGGACATTCCCTAGGCTGCAGTCACCCCTCTCAGTGCTCAGCAGCAAAAAACTGCCTTTGGACAAAACACATCTTGGCAAAAACATTGCTGCTGGTGAGGTTTGAGTTTCCTTAAAATGGACTGAAGAAATGATGTTCATTCAATAGTCAGTTTTTCCAATGTTTTGTTTTAAAATACCACTTTTTTCCATCTTCTCCCTACTCCCTACAAAAAGTCCACACAGTCAACCTACCACCAAAACAGCTTTTTGACTATTCTCCCACTGCTTGCACCCTTCAAATTCCCAGACCAGGTATGTGTCCAATGGGTAGATGTGTCTCCAGCTATAAGGCAAAATATCCATGACTGCTGAGAAATCCTCTCATGCTCTTCATGCCATTTACTGTGCAATATTTATATATTACAATATTACACCTAATCATAATTAACAATGATACTTAGCAGCATCTATATGGCTCTTCACACCTTTAAAGTGCTGTGCAAACACTCATTAATTAATCTTTGCTTCAGGGATCCTGTGCAGCAGTCTCTTCCACAGGGCACCATGAGCCAGACCCCAGGAATGGAGCCATGGCTGTCAGAGCATGCCTGGTGCTGGGGAATGGGAATTTCTCCTCCAGGGAAGGCTCAGCTCTCTACTTCTGGGATGCAAGGAGGACTGCCTTGATGTCCCCAGGGGAGATATGAGTGGCAAAAACCTCAAGGAATGGGCAGTATACACAAGAGAGACACAAATGGAGGTGACTAACTGCTCTTGCTCCCCAGTGCTGGTGCCGATCCAGAGTGGAGACCTGGAGCCATCTGGTAAAGGTCAGTGCCTTTCCTTGGGGCAGCCCCAATCCTATGTACTGATGAGCCCAAGGTCCCCACAGCGAGCCCAGAGTGTGTGGCAAGGAGGAGGAGGGAGGTGATGGTGGGACAGGCAGGGCAAGGGCGAGGGGCGAAGGCCACCGGTGCAGGACCTGCTGCAGGAGTGCACTGCAGCATCTGCCACTTCCAGATCTCCTCCACACACACTCCCCACTGCCCGTCTGGGCCCTTGGAGGGGAGTTCTCTCCAGTCTGAATGAACAGCAGGTACTTTTTTTTGCATCTTGTGCAGTCCATTCAGCGCTGGTATCTCCGCCTGGGTGAAATGCGTCTTTTCTCAGCTTTTCACTGTCTTGCTCTGAAATCTCTGCTCCCATCCCTCCACAGAGCTCAGTAACAGCTTGCTTCGTCTTCCTACTGTCAGCACTCTGCTTTGACCCTTTAATCAGGGGACTTGGCTTTTATCTGGAAGACATATGCCTTAGGTGTCTTGTATAAGGTGCCACACAAAGCAAATTCAGCCAGGCCTGCCAATAACACATCATCTAACCAGATGGGGATAAACAGACTTGAATTCATTTGCTCCTTTTTCTCTACTCAGTAGCACCAGAGAAAAGGCTGTTACTAGCTTTATATAATGTCTCTGGGTACAGGGTTTTTGTGCTTTGCCTTTGAGGAGAGCTTAGGTCAGCCTCACAGCTTCTTTCCATTAGAGATGGTTGGCATTAATAAAATGAGAACCCCTTTGCCACTTGTCCCTGTGATATTGGAGGTACCAAATATGAATGATGTCATGCATGGAGGGATTTTTTTTTTCAGCTCAGTGAAATCTCAGTTGTGTTTTTTGTGCAATTTGGATAAAGTAAGGAGGAAGTGTGAGGCGCCCTAGGCAGAGATATATGGTTTGTGTTGAATCGTCAGTGGAGAGGTGACCAAGCTCATTTTTTTTCCTTTGGTGACCTCAGCAAGATTGATATCTAGATCTCATCAGCTGAAGTGAAAGAGTTATTATTACAGAGCCTGGAGCAGAGCTGACATACTTGCAATGAATGAAGCTGTTTCTAGCTCAGGGAATTCAAGTGGCCAGGGACGTGATCTATACAGTAAGAGCAGAGACGCCAGCATTCAGACTGACAAAATGGGCCTCAGCCAGTCAAAAGAACAAAGAAACACTTCTGAAAACCGTTTTCTTCTAAAAGTACTAATTGGAGTACTCGATAGCAGCATTATTATCTAGTTTTACCAACCTGCCCTTCCCCCCAAATACTTTTTAAAGAGATTACCTTTCTTTGGTCTATCTCCATTAAAAGCCCATTTTTCTCCTTGGGAAATTTCAGAAATGGCAGAACATCCTTAAAACATGTTTTCAAAGCAACCAGATTTAATCTAGTTAAGAGCAAACAGACATGGAGACAGTTGCCTCTCTGTGAGGGTACATATTCCTCCTGTAAGAAGGCCAACCTACTCCCTGGATTACACTCCTTGCCATTGTCACAGTTGAATTACAGCTGTGAGTCTGTGACAGAATCACACTATGAAAGTCCTTGGCCATGGGACAGCATCCCTCTGGGAGGGTGGAAAGGCTTGGTATTTATTATTGGATGTAGTTGATCCAGAAGGAGACACCAGCCCCCACATCACCATCCTGGAATCTGTACAAACGGTGTTCGTGAGGAGCTCACATTTTAAATAAAGCAAAGTGCATGCTCATTTACTGATTGGGATTACAGACACATGGAGATTAGGGCCCTGATCAGACACCCCCTGAAGTCAACAAGAGAGGAAAAAAATTGCGATCAGCTTAAGTGAGCATATGGCCAGTCACTCTCAGAGTCAAGGTCATCTGGGAAACACACAGCATCGCTGATATTTCACACACCAGGTGAATGCATTAACCCTGCTTGGAAGCAGTCATCTCTGTGCACAAACCTCAGCCTGAATTTAAGCAGAAGCAAGGCTGTGATCACGCTGCCTGCCAGCTCCTACAAAAATTAACAGAGTGGAAGAGGTCTCAAAGACCATGAAACTTTCAGAGCTTAATTAAAAGCAGCATCTGGGCAAATTAAGGGAGAGAGACTGAAATCAGTGCCTCTGCAGACAAAGAGGCAGGCAGCACCTTGCTGCTGCACATCTGCCTCTGCCCAGTCGGGGCTCTGCAAGGACCTGGAGACATGACAGGGACAGCTCCATCCACCTTCTCTGTCACTGCTCAGGAAATCACTTGTTTTCGATTGAGACTGTGCAACTGCACACGTATCTGAAGGTATGGGACTGCATTTAATGGATATTTTAATATGTATTTGTTGGGGAAAGGCCGTGCATATATAAAATAATGGAGGATACTATGTATAAGTAGCATTTCAACCTATTTCAAATATCCTGGGGACTCAGAAGCCAAAGTACAAAAGCCAAGCAGGCCACTCTTCTGCTTTACAGAGGGTTTTGGTTTTGTCCACACAGATCTCAGTTCTGTCAGCCTGTCCACAATACTCTTTTGAGATGTGCCACAGCACAGCTCAGCCTTGGGCCTCCTTAATCTAATACAGCAGAGTGGTGAAAATAGGCAAGGCCAGATGTTCAAATACCTCACTTTGGCAGCAAGAGAAGGGAACGGAGTAAGAGGTCAAGGGCCAAGAGAAGAGAAATGGAAGAAAGGCTGCAACTTTCACTAAAAATAAGTACTCAAACTCAGAAATGGCATGGAAGCAAAATAATGAAGTCAAGGACCTCACATATCTCTGCTGCAGCTGGAAAGCACTTAAGCCCAAAAGTTGGATTTAGAGCTGTCACAATAACACTATAGATTTCCGATTGATTGAATTATAACTCACAGGTGCTCCTTGTTCCATGCATTTCTTCCTTCTTGCACCCACAACAGGCTTTAAACTCCAGCACACAACACAGATTAAAAAGGTTGCTCCTTGCATTCTCCTTAACATCATCAGGTCTCTGTTGTGTTTGCAAGCATATTTTAGCATGAAGGGCCCTATGGAGGAAACTCAACTGCTGTCAGAGAGGGCTGTTTTGATGGACTGAGTAAACACGATATTTTGGTGACAGGTAATCTTCATACTGAACTGATTAATTCCAGAACACAGGAACAATGGCCTTTTTCATCTGCTGAATAATGCATGGATGGCACTGCCACTGGTGAGCAGCAGGGTTCCTGGTTAGCGATAGAAATTCACACACCCATGCTATTTTAATAAGCTATCACTGTTAAAGAAGTCTATTTACGTTATTCATCTTCAACATTTGCACAAACATGTCAACTGGGGAAGTGTGTGGGGGGAGGTAGGAGGGAAAAATGAGGTCATATTCGTATACACTTTCTTAGCTCTTTAATTTATATAAGCTTGAAAATTAAGCAAAAAAACCACCTTAGTTCCAAGGGAGTTGAAAGCACCATGACCACCACCTGAAACATGGATAATATGAGCACAGTGCAAACAGACCATAACAGAAGAGAAAAGCCAGGTCAAGGATTACATGGAGAGCTGGGCATGGGCTGCTCCAGAGCTTTGTGAACCAGAATCATACTGGGTTTTGGCCATCAGGCTGCTCCACTGTGCCACTGCTCTCTTTGGAGCCACCAGGGCCACGTCCTTGTCACTATCTCCCCGTGAACCAACCAAGCGTTCCCAAAGGAGCCAGACCTAGCAGGTGTCCCAGCCAGTCTGCTGTAATACATTAGGGTTTGGGACAGGGGCCACCAGTCCAAAGCTCAGGGCTGTTCCACTTGGGTTATGAATTGCAGGCAGCAAAAGGAAGGAATCAGCTCTTTAGACAGGGGGTCAAGGGTCAGACTGACTCTTAAATTTAAGTGTATTATGAGCTAGATGCTTAATGTCTTTTGTAGCCAACGGAGATCTAATCAATGCTCATCATCTGTAGAAGTCCATTGTTCTTGATTCTACATAATATTGATCAGGAGATAAAATATTTTGCATAAAAGAGGCATCTGGTACCATTAGAGGTTCTGGGATATCCTGGCTGGTTCCCAGCTACTGCTCCATGGGGGTGCAGTTTTCCATAGATTTTGCATAATGTTTGCCAGCCCCAGGGAGATATTTTGGATAAAAAAGGGCATTTAAAATGACATTAGATGCCTGTATTCAGACAAATGCATGACATTGACCTCCATTGACTATAAAGGGAATTTGGACAGCTGGACATCTAAATCTGTGGGCTGAATCCCACCCAAAAATGTCAAAGTCTACTTGTTTTCAACAGAGCAGGCTATTAGAGGCCAGATTTTCAAGATAGCAGCTCCTATTTTGGCATCCATTCAGCTGAGAAACTTGCAAGTGTGATCAAAGCAAGACTGAGCCCTTCTGAACGAGACGGGGGCTGAGCAGGGGAAGTCCATCTGCTCCCCCTCTCCTCATGTCCCAACTTCTCAGTTCAAAGTAGAGGTTAAATCTAGTCTGAGGACAGGCATGCAGATCTGGAAGGCCCAGACCCAAGGGTACAAGGTGTGTGCAGTGGATCTACGTGGGCACAGCATGGGACACACAATCACACGTGGTCCCACATGGCACTGAACCAGCAGATCACCCTCCTGCCAACAGCACCGATGGAAATATGATAATTGTTCCTTTTCCCCATGTCATTGCATCCCTTATCAATTTCCCTCAGAAATAAAGTTCTTTTAAAGCAGGGAGTAAACTGGTCTACCCCAAGTAGTTCATCTCATACTTTGCTTCTGCTTTATTTCATCATTTTGTATCTTGATGCTGGTCCAATTTCATCCCCAGTGGCCTCCCATCTAAGGTCTAATTTGCATGGTAAGTACTGCTATCATAACATTCATTGCTTTAAACCATACTGCCAAATTTTCCTGCTTCTTAGTAGCCTGGAAGGATATTTCTCTCCTCTTTAGGGGCATGCATCTCTGGAAAGCTACAGGAAGAAACTTCCATTTGGAGAGTGAGGCTGTTCCCAAAAGAACATAAGAATGGTATAAATGTGTTTTCAGGGCATGACTATTTCACTACATAACTGCCCAATGATTTATATCATTCTATTAGAAACTTTGAGCCTTTATTTATTTTATTTATTTTGGCTTTGCAAATAGAAAAAATAAGGGGCAAAAATTACCCAAATCTTTGCTATGGGACACTCTGGAATGTATTAATGTACATGGGGGTTGAGGAGTGCCTAGCTGTGAGAGGAAGGAGTTGGATCCCAGGGGCGGCCCCAGCATCACATTGTGAAATGTGTTTTTTCAACCTCTCTGGGGACCAGTAATTGCACACGTCAGAAAAGCTTTAAGGTAACCAATGTAGAGGGTAATGGCTGCATAAAGAGACCAACTGGCAGAACACATTGAACTAATTTTCTTCCAACCTCCCCCAATTCGTCTTAAAAATCCTTCCCATTCTGTCTGTGGAGAAGCATGAGAAACTTCCCGGTGGTTTTCTGAGAAACCAGGGGAGCAGGAGGAGGAGCAGAAATGGTGGTCAGTTAGGGAACCTTTTCTTCCTTTGTGGCTTTTTCATCTCCCAAGCCCAACCATAATTAAACTTTCTCTTGTGCACACTGTGCTGGTCACTAACATGAAAATGCAAATAGACATCCTCCCTCTGCAGGGATTGTATTCCAAAATGATAAGACCGGGGAGAATTGCTGTGCTGGTAGCACAGCTATGGTAAGCAATGGAGAATTTTTAAAAGTTATTCACCAACACCTTCAGCCAGCTTTTTAGTGCCTGCAGACAACCGGGCATTTGCTCTTCTCAAACAAAATTTTGAAGGAACTGATTTTGTCGGCGCTGATTTTGGTTGTTATCTGTGAAACACCACAGAAGCATGGCCTGGTTTTCAGCATTTTGTCTTCTATTACTCCAACCTCACTTAACCTGGCTCACTTTTTCTGAATATATTTTGAGCTCCCACACAGTCTATAATGGGATTTTCCCCATAGCTCCCTGCAGAATGCTACTCTGCAGTGATTTGGAGGAGCGAAGGAAGCGGGAGCTGAAGGAGAGCGGAAAAGGAAGCTATTTTGAGCACAAAGCCTCTAGGCAGATGTAGCTTGTGGAACTATCACATGCAGCCTGAGTTATTGGAGCAAATCAATACTAATTATTTTAAGGTTGAGGCCTTATGCTGGGGCTTCTCAGAGTGCTCATGGTGATCTTTTATTGCTTCTTTTGTAAATTTGCAATGTGCGCTGTTATCGCGGTGTGCAGAGCAAGGGTGCAAGGAGCAAGGAAAGTCCCACTCTTTAGTCTCATCATACTCTCCAGCACCCTTGTACAACCTCTGTCTGCAGCAGGGTGTGCAAACCCCAGTGAGGGATGGATTTCACACTACAAGTCCTTTGCAGAATGGGAGATTTCCAAAATCTCCCCTCCTCTAAGGATCAGAGCATGCTCAGATCTCTGCTTTAGGAGAAAAGATTCCTTCAGGGTCCCTTCAAGCAGCCTCAGCTACAATTGAGGAGAGAAAGGAGTTTGAGATCCACAAACCGAACGCTGGTGCCACCTCAAAGCAGGAAGACTGAATGTTCCTGAAACAGGGCAGCTGAGGGCACCTTCTCCACACTCCTCCATCAAGGAAGATGCTTCATCCCCTTCACAAAGGCATCATTCCCTCGGCCATTGCCAAACTCATTTATAGGACACAGCTCATGCAGTTTTCAACCATAACTCAGAACCAGGATCCTATCCAGGGTACAAACTCTCCCTCCAACCAACACAGCTGTTATTGGGTCCCCACTGATCCTGAAGAAGAATTTTCGAGGGAAAGTTGCTCTTATCTGGCAACCAGATACCTGAAACTCTCAACCTGGCAGCTGCTTAGTCCAAACCTGAGAGCTATCCTGTGGTGAAGGCTGATGTTTCACATCTCACTGCTGCCCAGCACAGGGTCTGTGGGGTTTGATATTACCCATACCCCAAACAGGACCATGCAACAGAAGTGATCTGCAGCAGCCATCCCACAGTATTTTTTACTAGCTCCAGAAGCTCCTGTATTCCTTCTCCTGTCTGCTGATCTTGAAGAAAGAGGAGCTAAGAGGCAGAGGTGCTGTGCAGAGCCATTCCTGCGAGGGTCCTGGTCTGCACAGGATGAAGGAATGCAGCTGCATCTCAGCGCCGTGCTCAAGCAATCATGAGCACAGCAAAGCTGGCTTTGATGCATGACATGGGGCTGGGAAGGGCAAGGGTAGCCAGAAGGTCAACCATAAAAATCAGTGCAGCACTATCCACCACCATTTAGTTTCTCCATTTTACGGGAGGGGTTATAATGTTTTTCTTTTTTAAAGGATCTTCCCTGCATTGATTTTATTTTCCGCGATTCAGTGGCTGAACCAGGAAATATAAAATGAATTATCTGTTTCATTCAATGAGGTTTTCTTATATTTATAAATTTTTGAAGAAAAAAAATTATATTTCCAAGCAAAATACTGACTTGATGTATAAAATTTTGGTTTAGTAAATAGCAAGGTGCAAGAGTGAAACATTTCCAAAAATTGTTTCCTTACATATTTGGAGATGAAAAACCTTAAAAATGTGGTTTCATTTTCCAAGTTTCAGTTGAACCAAAAATTACTTGTTTATAGCAAGTGAACTACTGTCTGAGAACTTGCTTCATGTAGCTCCATTCTCCACTAACCCCTTTTTGTCTTTATAGATTTGAAATTCTTCAGGGAAGAGACTGACTTTCCTTTCGCACAGGGGAGAGCACTTTGAAGATAAAAATTGTTAGAGCAGTGCTAAGTATTGTGTAGCCTCAGAAGAATGTGTTATCAGCTTACAAAGCCCCTTTGAAAAGTAGCATACACTCAAAGGCACTGACATCTGTCTGTAAAAAGAAAAAAAATAAAATAAAGAGAAGTGTAGGTGGGGTTTACTGTCTGCTATATAACTTTCTCCTAGACCTTGACTGCATGAAACATACTGCAAGTGAGGAAGAGTTTTTCGCAGTAACAGTTTCTTGATGAAACTGTTTTTAAGGATTCAGTAGCAGCACGGGGATGCCAAAGACTTCTGCATTCAGATCCAAAAAATCCTCCCTGGGTCACAGCAAACCAGCCCAGACTGCACAAAGATGTGAGTCAGCAGATGAAGTTTTATTAACCAACAGCTGATTTTCAGGTGAGCCCACCTCTTCTGAGAAATTGTATTCTAGGAAGGTTTATCTCATTGTCTCAGTATCACTGCAGCAAACTGAGTCATCAGCACAAACAGAGCTTCAGAGCTGGGCACAAACTACGTGAGACCCGTCCATTCTGTACTGTCTTTATAAGGGAAAATAACTTGTGACGTCTCCCCCCTGGGCTAGGTTTTCTTTCTGAAAGGCTGCAGAGAACTCCAGGAATAATGTCCGGTATTTCTTCAGTCATGGGTATCATTCTGCTGTATTCTGGCTGGTGGGAGACAGACACTTATGGAAGATCTGGGACTATTTACCCATTTTTTGAAGGAGTTGCCCTTCCTGCCTCCACCCTACCACTGCTGGCCATGTCTGTGCCACAGCCAGTTTTACAGACCCACATACCCAGGCTGATCCACTTCTAGTCAGCAAACCAGTCAGTGCTGGTTTGCAAATAAAAATCCTGCCTTTACATTCAAAGCAGGAGAAAATATCCTCTGGAAAGGGTGAGACAAGCAAGCAGTGCTGACAGTCTGTGTCCATGGGCACACACTCAAGTGTTGCTGCTCATCCAACAGCCCTCATAGCCCAGCACCAAGGCTCCTCTTTGGAGACACCCTGAGTCAGCTGGGGCAGAGAGGCTGGGCATCTGGGGACTCCCTGGAGTGCTAGACAACTTTTTAAGGTCCTACAGATGCTTTAGCACCTGCAGGATTGAAGAGTGGATGGAGTTTTACCTCATGGGATCAGAGACCTGCTGTCCATGGATCCAGTCAGTGATTTCAGACCTTGTCATGGTGCCATGTGGTGCAGGAGAGGCTGTCTGGGACACCCAGCTCTAGGAGCAGCCCTTGGAGCTGGTGATGTGCTCCATCATGTAGCAGAATCTCACTTGGCCAAAGCAAGTGGTGAGTCTGAAGGACTAAAGTCCCACAGAGTAAACATACTCCCTCCTTTCCCTTAACATGCAAGACTGATTCAGCAAATTCATCTTCCAGAACTACTTGGGAGCACGGGGCAGTCTGACCTTGCAGATCAGCCACAGGACGAGGAGCCAAGGGAGAGCTCAGAAAGGCACTACAGCCCAAGGGAAATTTTCTTCAGAGACCCCCAACTTCCCTGTGCCTCAAGATCACTGTCCTGCATCTCACATGGGTGCATGAAGTCCAGCTGTTTCTCCTACTCTTGAGACACTTGTGCATCTGCTAAGGGGCTATTCATCCTAAGTAAACTGGAGGTCCCTTCTACAGCTGTTGAAGAATTGCATCCACTTCTAATTGTTCCAACAAAGCTCTGCTGTGAAGCAGAGAACAGCCTGTGCCTCCTATTAACCCCAGATGCCTCCCCATCTCTGAAAAGCTCAAACAGAATGGTATAAACTCATCCACATGCAGGAATGTAGGAAAATTACCTGTGAAATAAGGGCAAACACCTCAAGCCATAAGTTCTCACCTAGAGCACACACTGTTAATAACTAGTTATTTTTTTGTTTGTTTGTTTGCTTGTTTAGTTTCAAGACTTCCATTAAAACAAACCTACATCCTGGGGCAAGATAAGAGCTGAACTTGATCTGTGAAAAAGTTCATTAAGGCAACTTGTTTTCTGAGGACAACATCATTTATAAATATTGGTCTCAGAAAAAAAGTTTGAGCATTATCCCCACCAGGCATGTCCTACCCTCTAGAACCTGGTAGTCCTTTTCTAAACCTGGAGCAACAAATTTGCCTAATCCCAGCTCAGATTTAACTGGTGATTTGCCACAGATTGGAGAAAACTTTTCAGCCTCTCAGAGTCACTCTCATCTTGCCTTTACTCAGCAGGAGCTTTGAGAGCCATCACAGTGCCCATTTATTGACATTAGGATTTCAGAGTATCCCTGCCTGCAGGTGACAGCTGAACTGCCAAGAGCTCTTTTAATAACCTTCTGAACTTAGTGTTTTATGTTCTTCTTCCCAATAATACATAATTTTCACGGGCTGCTTCCCAACTGAAGACCCCAAAGCACATTTCACAAGGTCAGTAGCAGCACCTCATTTTACCAAAGGAAAATTGCAGCACAGAGAAGGTGGAAACCCCAGACTACATCATCAGAGTCCCAGATAAATGTAGGCAGCTGTGGAACATAATTCTACCCATTGGTTTGAGCCACCCATGCTGCTGGCCCACAAGGAGACCATATGTCCAAGGTTACTGGAGGATGTCCCCATGCCTCAGAAGATATTTTCAAGAGGTCTTAAATGTTCTTTGGGATATATAGATATATAGGCACAGATTAGGGTTTTTGCCTCTGTTCAGATCCTATTGCTGCACCACACTGACTCCATGTGGTGCTGACTGAGGGAAAACTATCCAAGAGAAGGAGGAATTGCTGTGATGTCTTCAGAGGGAAAATACCAGTGAGCAGTGATGTTCAAATCACACCGATTATGTTTACCTAGAACACATGTTCATGGCACTTACTGAGCATTTCCAATTACATGTATTCAGATATTCATTTAAATGGGGGGGGGATAATCACAGTTTTGTAAAAAGCACTCTTAGCTCCTGTTGAGAGGCAAGGTGGGAGTTGTTACACTGTAAATAGAGGGTTATTTCTACATTATTTCAGAAATGCTAACCTGTGTATCTTCAACCCAAATAACTTTTGAACCATATAGACACTTCACACCAATAAGAAAGAGATGAAACATTCCCACAGTTAAGAGGCTCCTTAAGTTTCATAAAAATAGGCAGCCAGGTAGATGAGAGAACTCCAAGCAGAAGGAAGAGTGGAGGCCCCAAAGAGTGTAGGATGTGAGAGGAGCCAAGTAGAGACATGCACACTTATGAACACATACAGCTCTCCATGCCCCAGCTGATGGAAAATCCTCACTTTGTCCTTGTGCCAGAGAATCCAAACATCAGACACGAACCCTGGCAATGAGGCTGCTTTGATGCTGCCGCGGGCTGAATAATCGCTGATCGCCTGTGGAATTTGCCCTCCTAAGGCTGGAATAAAGAAGTCAGATGAATGTGGGGAGGCACGATGGCAGCAGCAACCTCCCAAAATTCTGCCCATGTCCTCCCACACCTCTCGGTGGCTCACCTTGTTGTTTGCTTGCTGTGTCTTCCCTGCAAACACTGCTTCCTTTAAGCTGTGACTGTGGACTAACACAGAGAACATGGTGGGGAGTCCTAAAAGGACGGGGTTTTCCCACAGTGACACCTTCAGACAACCTAACATCATCCCTTGGAAATGCTTATGAAATATATCCTGTTAAGGGGGTAATCCCAAGGGCTGCAGAGCTTCTAGGGTCCTAAGTCCATTGATTTGTCCTAGAGGAAAATCAGCTTTTGTCCCAGAAGCTCATGAGGGAGTGTGTTAGACCAACCAGGAGGAGTTCCTCAAGCGTCAAAGCCTCCAGAGTGAACCCCCATGCTTGCCCCTGATGCATGCTGTGCCTCAAAACACTGGGAGGTGGAGATGAACCAACATGGACCCAGCAACAGAAACGCTTCTAAACATGCCACAGATTTGCTTAGGTGACAGTGCTTGGGAGCCTTAAGCCCTCCTTTGCCCCTTATTTGCACCACTGCATGCTCCCATGGTGTGGCAACAGTCCCATGGACATGACCTGTCCTCATTTCACATGGGAGCTGTGTCCATCCCCTGCCTGAGCTGCAGCAATGCAGGGGAGCCAAGGACCTGCCATGCTTTTTTTGTAGCCCCTTCCAATCTCTATGCTGGGAGCTCAAAAGATGGCCATGCTCCCCACACTTCCTGCGTCTGTAAAGCACCAGGGACTTGCAGAGCACTGAGCATACTCACAAAAAGGTATTTTGTGGTAGCCCTGAGAAGCCAACCAGGTACAATGCAGGCCCATTGCACTCTGTGTTGTGGAAATTCCCAGTGACAGCTTCTGCTGCAGGGAGCTGTGGCAGTGGTGAACATGATTCCAAACCCACCTCTCTGCAGGCCACCATTCATCCAGCTGGTGGGTGCCACTGCCCCAGATTACAATTCTCAATTTAGAGAGTCTCTTCTGACATTTTGACTTCTACGGCCTGATGCTCACAAGCTGTGCTCAGAGAGGGTGAAATACAGCTTCTCCAATCATACCCAGTTTCTCTTTTCTTTCTCTTTTCTTCCCTTCCTAATTCATTTAAAATAATCTATGAAAAATGTCACTGATTTCCAGGAAAAACATGTGTCTGACCAAGGCAAAAGTCAACCCCTTAATTTAAAACAGTTGAAGGGGGGGAAATTGGTTGAAGCTGCTCAGCTAATGCACAAACAGTTTGTAATTACAGGAGCAGGCTGGGAAAACAGGACCTACCTAGGGAATATTCTTATTAAATAAAGCAGAATTCTGTCACCTTCTTAATCATGAAATATTGATGAAACTGTAAGCAGCCCCTCTGAGGTTTTAGCCTTTGCCCTCTCCTTGTGTGTGTATGTGTGTCCGCACAAAGACAAAGGGGAAAAAAACATGCTCAAAGCCTACCCCTGGAGCTGCAGAATTCTAACCAAGCTGCTCTGTGCCAGTGGATTTTGCTGAGCTTGCACGGGCATATGGATTGGAGAAATAAAAATTCTTCACTCGGCACAATCAGAAACTTCTTTTAGACTGAATGAGTAATGAAGGGGTGACTAAACAGAGCTGAGAAAGAAAGGACATTAAAGGCAGGACTGTCCCATGAATCAGCAGAGGAAGGGCCAGTCTTCCTTACTTTGATCCACTCTACCTGTTTTGGAAGCAATAAAGAGCTTTTGAACTCCAGGCATCAATCCTTCCCCATGCCTTATGAAGATATGCCTGTAACTCTAGTGCTTGTTCCTGGCAAAACAAGCAACAGGATCTGTCTTCACAAGCCAAAGGCCAACCAGAGCAGCATTTGTTTTGCTGCAGCTCTGAGCCCTTGTGTCCTTCTTCAGGAAGTCAGGGAATCCCAGAGAAAGCAGCGCCCAAAATGCCACAGCCTGTGAACTCCAGCTGTATGGACTCAATATTCATCAATAGCCACACCTGGGGACAGCTGGGGCTGGGACAAGACCCCCATGTGCCCTTGGTCTTAAAAGTTATCCCCACTGGCCCTTGGTCTTAAAAGTTAGATGCTACAGCTTGAAGGTTCACATTGTCTTTGAGGCACCAGAAATTCATCAGCCACTCAGCAGAGGAGCGAGTCAGCTCCAGGCACACCACACCTCTGGCACCATTTAGCTCATGCCTTGGCACTGCCAGCTGCAGCCATCAATTTTCTGGGGGGCCTCAGCAAGAGGAGCCCAGAAAAGCCCTGAGGGGGAAGAGCCAGGGACTATGAATAATGTGGGTGAAAACAAAAAGTGCAAGGAAGAAAAATCACAGGCAAATTTTCATCCCTTCACACTCCTCTGTGCAGTGGGAAGGGACAGAAACTCTTTTCAAACCAAAATAACTATGCTCCCTTCCACTTCTGTGACTCAACTCCATTGTCCTAACTGAGACAAATAAATAAAGAAAAATGGGAGCATCCCAGAAGGAGACAAACAGACCTTAGGAATCACAGACAAGGACTGGGAGGCCTGTGCTTCACCAGTGATGAATCCCAAAATGCAGACACTTGTCTGAGCCTGAGTTTTATTATCACTTCTGCAAGGGTAGATGAACAGGGCTGAGGGAAGAAAAATGGATGATAAAGAAGGACTGGCCACTAGGATAGGTCAGGAACAGCAGTTGCAACATGAGGGTATTGGGACTTCCCTGACAAGAAAATATCACAATTGGGAGTAACTGGAAAAGGGAACTGGGGCCAGTCTGGCTGGAAAGCTGGGGCAGGAAGGATCAAAGCACTAGAGGAGAAAGGAGGACAAAGAGGGGGAGGCTGCAATGGCTTAGAGAGGGAGAGATGCATCAAGCAGCAGGGGAGCCTTCTCTCTGCCCACTGCGGTAATGGGGTCTTTGTTCTCCTCCTTTCATGTTCCGCACATCCCGGCCCATGGACAGCCGACAGGAGCTGAATCAATCATCCCTGGTCCCAGCGGAGGGCAGGGCATGATTGATTTGCTCTCCCTGATGGTTGGCTCTGAAAGGACACGCTCTCATTACAGTTTGTTTCTGGGTACCGTTCTTTACTCCAGGTCTAAATGCTCTAAAACCTCCCACCTCCATCGCGGGATGATTCGGTACCACAGTTCCCTTTCAACTGCCTGAGAAAGCTGGGGGGAAAAAAAATCTACATAATAAAAAAACCAAAACAAAACAAAAAACAAACAACGAGACATATCCCCCAACTTTAAAACTTGCTGCTGAAACATAAAGCTGTGGCCGCGGTTATGGGTGATTTTAGTGCTCATCTGCTCCAAATTCCAGTCATGCTTGTCACACTCCCACAGCCTCTCTCTAATTGTCAGGCACAGCCCTTTGTATTCCTAATCACCCCTGAAAAGGCCTCTCTCTCCCGTGGTCTGGTGGGCACCCTGGGGTGGGTGCCTGTGGGGCCAGGGGTAAGGCAGCCCTGCCCCTGCTCTGGCATGCTGCAGGATGCTGCAGGGGACAGAGGTGGCCCCTAGTGACCAGAGTGAGATGGAGACACCCTGCCCAAGGGCAAACGCTGGGACACCGAGGCAGGTGGCTCTTGGGTGCGCATTCAGGAGCAGAGAGGGGGTGGTGCCACCCAGCTCAGGTCCATCAGTGTCACCGAGGGTGAAGGCAGACCTTCTGGCTGAGCTTATGTTGTACTTTCTGCCATGGGCAGTGCTGATGATGAGTCAAATATACATCTGTGGGAAAGGACAATCAAGTTGAAGAAGCTTTTCCCCTCTTCAGTGCAGCTTAAACATCTCACCAAGTGCAGACATGGGGGGAGGCAATACTATTAGCTACCAAGGCAATTACAATGTTAAGCAGACAGTTTATCTGCAGGCTTTAATTATTCACCATATTAAATTCTCCCCACCTACAGGTTCACTTACCCTTCAGCTACTTTTACTTTTAATCAAATCATCCACAACAACGCTATGCTCTCCTTTAAGTGCTGCTCATAGAAACACGGAATGACTTCAGCTGGAAAAGACCCTTAAGATCATGGAGCAATGAATGATGCTGCTCTCCAATCCATCACCTTACTTGCTGAAATGCATCTGATGAGGTGCAGCTCAGCTACATAAAATGGACTGAGTGCTGTGGAGAATCTGGCAATTCAGAGCCAAACAAATTGCTTCAAAAAAGTCTTACGCAAACCCAAAACTTCTGCATGGATTGGCTGGAGGAGAGAAGGAGTCTCAGAGAGAGGAGGCTTTCAGGATCAGATCATCTGAGAAGGGTCTGAGAAAACCAAAGTGTCTGAGTTATAGGAACAGCAAAATAAGGCATTTATTGTGAGACTGAAGCATGTTAGAACCACCAGACACTAGACACAGACTCTGGTAGTGATGTCCTTCTGAGCAGGTCCTTACAACTACCCTGCTCTCTTTCTGGACCGAGGAGTGTTTATCAGACCGTGTCTGTGCCGGTGCCATCTAGTTCAAGTATCCAGCACAAAGCATTCCCTGCTTGCAGCACCTGATGGGTTAAAAAAGTGCTAGCATGGCCCAGGCTTCCACAGGCAGTTTGCAGCTTAGCTGTTAATTTGGGAATGTCTCAACTTCACCTCCAAGTTTTGAAACTTTGCCATGCCTTTTCACTAGCTGTGTTTTCCTTCTGGAAACGACCATGTATCTGTATCGCTCGATCTTTACAACAAAGCCCAAAGGATTTTATACTCTTCAGTGGATGTTCCTAACTATTCCCAGCTCTTTTTACTAGGAAAAGCTGCTTCTGCTGGCTGCATGTACTGCTCATATAGGCAATACATTTTCCAGATTCTTTCCACCTTCCACTCCTTTCTACTAGAGATGTGCTCCAACATGAGAACAGCCTAAGCTGAAGCAGGGGAAATGTTGCAGCCATGATGGCTGAATAGTTTTATAGCAGAAATTTCTTTGGAAATCAGCACAGAGCTCTGCACAGACAACAGTAACTGTTCATGTAACAGTCTGTGTAACTCCAGCCTGGCTTCTAATAGCAGCAGCCAATGGATGCCATAATTCCCAAGAAGTAAAATTCCGACTTTCACAAAAAAAAAAAAAAAAAAAAAAGGTGATATAATAGTATAACACTAATGAAGACATTATTCTGATTTCATCTTGTACTCTATGACAAGGTGCAGCAAGGGCCAGCTGTTCCCTGAAGGGTATCCCTGAGACCAAAGAAGACACAGCAAGACACCAGCTACAACATACCTTTGAAACATCATCTTAAACCCAATTCTGAAGTCACTGCTTCCAGACATAGATTTTCAGTCATCTTTACCAGAGCTTTCTTCCCTCTTTCTCTGTCTGTGCTTCATCCTGTCTCCAGTAGGGCTGCCCAAGTTTGTACCAGTTTAGATCTAGGCTATCCAGTTCTAGCTGTTCTGGGATTTATGCTCACCTAGAAACCAAAAATAACACCAGGGAATAGTTTCTGTTGCACCAAGTTCTGCACAAACATGAAGTAAGAGGTAACATCTGAAGAAGCGCACTAAAAGAAAAAGGCCCCTCACTACACATTGAGGAGATGGAACATGTCCAGAGGAGGGAATGGAGCTGAGAATAGTCTGGAGCAGAAGTCTGATGAGGAGCATCTGAGGGAGCTGGAGGTCTCAACCTCAAGAAAAGGAGACTCAGGGGGACCTTCTCACCCTCTTAAAATTCCCTGACAGGAAGATACAGCCAGGTGGGAGCCAGTCTCTTCTCTGAAGTAAGAAGCAATAAGAGAATAGGAAGTGTCCACGAGTTGCATCAGGTGATGGAACACTTACAGGATAGTGAGAAAAATTTCTTCATTGAAGAAGCTGTCAGGCATTGGAACAGGCTGCCCAATTAAGCGGTAGAATCACAATCCCTGGGGGCATTTAAAAGCCATGTAGATGTGCACTTGGGGACATTGTTTAGTGGTGAATGTGGTACTGGGTTAACAAATGGACTTGATGAACTTGGAGTCCTTTTCCAACATTAAGGAGTCTAAGATTCCATGGTTCTAAATGGAACAAGGAATGGCACCACAGCGACAGGGAGATCTGGTGGAACATGGCAGAGTGTTGCAGGTTGGGTGTCTGAACACCACGCACTGGTTTTGCTGTTATAGCACTGCTCAGGGTTGTATTTCCACCCTAGTGTACTAAACCCTTCTGAGGTTAAGCTCACTCAATTTAAGACCACAAATAACCTCAAAAAGCCCCATTTCAGAAGTCTCTGTTCCTTGGGGAGCCAGTGACAGCACAATGACCTTGCTCTAAATTCTCCTCTGGGCAAACCAGACACTGCCATGAGATTGTTACCTCCTTTCCTGTCTTTCCTGCCTGCTCCCCATTTGACACTTTTCACAGTGATGGTCACCAGCCTGTGTGTAACATAATCAAAAGGCTGATTCTGGCTTCAAGCCATTCCACAAGAAAATTTGCACAGCACCCCACATTAAAATGCAGCCCCTGTCCTGCACCTCCGTGCTGGGTAACTTTCTGTTCCTTCCTTCCACTCCATGTTTTTGGGTTTAGGGGGTTTAGGTTTGTTTATGATTTTTTTTTTTTGGTACTATCACATTACCCCATGTTTGCAATTGTAAAACCACATTATAAAAGCAGCCGATATTGAACTAATTTTATCACAGGGCAAGTAATAAAGTTTAACACCAACAATAATATTGTTGTACACCAGAAATATTGCAACAGAACTGTAATATCCTGTTAAATTCATTTTCCATCCAACACCACAAGATCTGTTGAAAGATGTTAGGGGTGAAAGGTTTGTAGATTTTTAATTTTCCTCTTTTTTTTTGGCTTTATTTTTGCAAGGCACTATAAACGTTTAAATTTCATAAAAATATACATCACAAGTTTGGCAGTAATCATTCTGGTGACACATCTAAAGCCTTCATTGTCTTTAAAGTAATGTATGGCCAGCAGCTACCCTGCAAAGCAAAATTCATCATTAGAACCAGCTCACAGAAAGGAAGAGGTGTTTTTAACATGGCCCCCATTACTGCAGTTTCTTGTCCCCTACTAATGCTTTATGTATTTATTCTTAGACACCTCAGGGAATTAGATGCAATTATAATTTTGTTCTTGGGCACAGAAATGGGTAAAATATTAAGCAGCTTGCCCCAAGTGACACAAAAAGTTTTATGATACTTCATGGGTCTGAATCAGCATCCCTGGCACAGAAGATGGGCTCCCTTGGGAAGAGGACACAGGTGACTAAAAATGCTTCTTCCTGCCATCAGCCCTGTCTGAGAATGCTGGCCACTTTCAACTGCCTCCAAGGAAGGTCTTAGCCACCTACAGGAACACACAGGATTAATTAAAAACATTCTTTTAAACCAATTAACTTAAACTGGTAGAAACCCTTGTGTGGATACTCTCAGTGGATTTAAACCTATTTTTTAAAATTCAGTTTAACTTGAGGCTTTGCATTTGCCAGCTGTGTCCCCAGCATCTTTTTGCATCTTTTCAACTGCTTCTGTTTTTAAACTAATTTTAATTAAGTGCACGCATTCTGTGTGGTCAAATCCCAAAGGGGCCGTAGGAAGGCAGGCAGACACACCAGGAAAAAAGAGTACAGGCTGGTTCAAGGCAATCCCTGGTTCTGCAGCCCAGCTCTTGGCAGGTACCAGCTGTTTTAAGCTCAGTATATTTGGACAGCGAGACCCCAGCCCTGTCCTGATGAATTTATGGTCCCCACAGAGATTAATCCATACCTTAGAGACTGCATTTGCCCAAAGTAAAAGCAAGACAGAAAATACGAATGATGATGAGCAGTTTGCTACAGAAAATCAGCCACAAGCAGGAGACCTGCTGTCTCCCCAAAGGTCAGTGCTGCTGCTCTCAGCCTTCCCCCAGAGCAGGGCTAGAGGTGACCTGGGGACAGCGTTTAGGGCTGGGCTGTTCAAGGTGATACAGCATGGAAACCAAAACATGCATGTCTGGCATGGAGTCAGCCCCAAAAAACACAGTATTTATGGGAACTGTCCGTGTCTCCAAACAAGCTGAAAACCACAGACAGATGGAGAACTGTAGATTTCATTGACCATTCTCTGATCTAAACACATGCACTACACATTAAGCAAGATACCTCAGGAAATATTTTTAAACATGTTCTGACCTCATCAAGAAAAATTGGAGGACAAAATACCACTTACCCATAAACCTTTCCTCTTTTTAAAAGATCGCTCAGTGCTGGGTTTTTTGAAAATTTGTTAATGTATGTGCCAAAAAGACAGTGGACTGAAGTATTGAAGGCTCCAGTCCTTCCTGAGCTCTAACCCACTCTTTTCCATCTCCCAGTAACTAGCTGAAGAGTTCTAAAACTCCCAGGGATCTTCTTTAGTGGATTTTAAGCCCCCCAAATCTACAACTCAGTATAGCTTCCTGTATGGCCATTCTGGTTAGCACAAAACAGCAGTGATAACACAACCCTCTTCAGATAGGATCTTCCTACAGTTGCCACGCATTTTATTGAGACTTCATGCTCAAAATTTCTTTAAAAATAATTTATCCTGCAGTATTGGACCATTTATGTCATGGTTGTGATTAGCTTGAATAGCCACAAAGAATTTTCTCCAGAACGGTGTTGTGTGCATGTGTGTATAAGCATCAAAGCCACAATCAGTGGCCAGTATGTCCTGCTGCCTAAAATAACTTTGCATTTCTAGGAGGAATTGTAGCCTTCACAGGAGCTTCTTTTTAGGTCACTGAGTCTGGAAGGGAAAAAAAAAAAATAAGTCATTTGACATCCACTGTGAGAGGTTTTGCATTGTTAATTTATTGCCCCAGAAACTAGGAAACTTGTCTCGGAGTAATAGAAGGGGTAAGGAAAGTATTTAAGGGCCCATGAAAAGCTGGAAGGAAGAGGAGAATCAGAAAAAAACCAAACAAACAGTCACATACATTACAAGAAAACCAGATACCAAGAAGGTTTTCAGAGACCAGGTGGCAATATATTAGTGGCAGAATTTCTCATGGCTATTTTCCAACAGCAGCTGGGGAACATGAGAGAGTCTGTTAGATGGGAAAACATCAACAACACACAAGCTTCATTGGAAGTGGAGAGCAGGAAGGCAGCAGGATAGCTGATAGTTTTTGTAGGAGGCCTCTGGGAAGGAGGTAGAGGACCAGGTGCCTCCAACAAGAAGTGACAAGAGTCAGGATGTCAGGCAAAGACTTCCCAGTGAAAGGCTTTCCTGCCTTCTTGCATCCTAAAGCACTTTGTAATGCAGTGACAATGGGATGTGAAAGGGACCTTCCTGAGCTGCTATGGGTTTATATGTGCTCTGCAGAGGTGAAAATAACGTCATAAAGGGAACATGGCTAGAAATAAGTCCACTTTAAGCATCATCATACCACTGTGTATTGGCAATAAAACCCATTCTTTGCTTTCCTTTTTCTCTGTGTTTATTCTTCTACCAGCATAATTCTTCACTTAACTTGTCTTAAACTACCCTTGATTTGCACGTATTTAAACGAGTAAGACCTTTTACATTACTCCCTACAGAGGAGCAGTAGTGATTTACTCCTGCTAAAAATTTTGATCATATCCATAAAGGTAAAGTCAATCCAGCTTGAGGATAGCTATGTGTTATCCTATAGTGCAGCCCAAGGGAGGTTTTAAAAACAGAAATATGAGCATGTGAAGCCAAGGCACAGAATGTAAGGCCAGAAGAGACTGATAAAATCAATTTATCTACTAAATAGCATAGATTTCTAGAAATGCTCCAAAGTAAGTCTCTTAGGACTACAAAAGACATCTGTAATGGAGCTGGAAAGTGAACCCAAATACACAAGTCCTACTGCAACAGGTGACCTGCAAGGCCACAGTTCAATTCTCCTGGGTGGAAGCAAGTCAGGCATTTTCTTTATATCTCATTGAGGGACCATTTGCTTTTCCTGTGTCTCACGTGACTGACCTGGGACCATGCCCTCAAGCAGGCAGCAGAACAAATCACAGAGCATAAATTGCTTGAAAAATTTGTGCAGGTGGGTAATGAAAAGCTCAGCTGAGAACTCTTCTCTGTAAGAAGATACGGAGGGCGACTTCTGCTGAAAGCAGAATCATCACTTGTGATGGCATCTCCTGTTTCTTCCCCAATGCAAGAAAACAATGCAGAACCATTATCTGGGTGGTTAAATCCATGCTGTCCTTTCTGAATTATTTACTTGTAAGGTTTCACACTGTACTGCCACCAAATAAGTAAATGGTGCGGTTTTTCAAAATAATATTTACCTCTCTATTCTTTAGTTACCAGAAGATGGTTTCTAAGTTGCCTTGAGAGTACATTCTCTTCTTCCTCCTTTGGCTGCAGACCCATGTTCTTCCCCTTTGCTTCTTCCAACCCATCTTTTCCATTTGATTTTTTTCCTTTCATCTGACCATAACTTTGCATGGATGGTGCCTTAACCTGAGAGGCTCATCAGTCCTGCTTTAAATGGCTTTTGAGAGTCAGATCATCTGACCACACACATGACCAGAAGAACCTTAGCAAAAAGACAACAGTGAACTGTGACAAACAAGGAAGAAAACCCCTAATCCAGTGTAAGGTTGTGCCATTCCCAGTGGCTCCAGAAACAACCATGGAGCAGAGGTACCTGGACTCCACTCAGACTCTGAGCTGACTTTTCTATGCTGAGATCCCACTGGGAGAATGTAGAACTTAATTTATCTTCCGTGTTTACCAAGCTGTCGTTTGGGGACATCCGTAATGATTCTGTTTTTATCTGGTACCAGAGGAGGACAAAGGCGCAGTGACGTGAAGGAAGATACATCAGCTGTCAGAGACAGGTAACACATCTTGCTAACATACTCTGTTCCATTTCCCCCCCAATAGCCTGAAGCAGTGTTTTCCTTTTAAAAATATCCTATCAGCTCTGACAGATGGATTAAAGCTTAAAAGCATCAATATTTTGGGAAAGTAGTACCTGCTAGCAGGCTAGATATAGGTTTGTCATTCAAGAGGTTTTATATTTCCTATTAAGTCCCTTTCCTGAAAAGCAGCCACCATTTATTTTAAACTTTACCTACTGGTAGGGGTTGGAGGGGTAGGGGTTGTTGTTTTTTTGAGGAGGGACTTGTTTTGATTTTTTCAGTGGACACATCATCTGTCAGCAGTGGGGAAGAGTGGGACTGCTTTTCCTTGTGCTGGTCCTGAAAGGTTACCACTAAAAAACTGCCATTGCTCTTGCCCAAGGTGAATTACCAGAAAGTTGTTGCAAGATGGTAGACCTAAGGAAAAAAAAAAAAAAATCATCCCAGAAACAGATTTTTAAAGACTTCTGATAACTTTTCTTCCTCTCACAGTAAAGGCTGAATCAGTCTTGTTCATATTCCCCACCTTACCTCTGACAGGCTGTTTTGCTTATCTGGCATTTCAGCTCAGATGGATCCCACCTGATAGCAAGCAGAGACATTGAAGTTAAGACTACCGTTATCTGGGCACCAGCTACAGTCACAGAGAAGAGAGAGACACCTCAGGAGAGGGATTCACATCTGAGGAGGGTGAATCATTCTCTCAAGATGCCAGTGTTTCTCCATTTCTCAAGATGCTGCTGGCACAAACAGCAGTAAGTCAGTACAATGAGGCTTCTAATTTGGGAGCCTTGCTGAAGAGCCTGAAGTTTGACGAGTGAATCTAGACTGTGGTGAATCTCCCTCTCATCATATCTGCAGCTTGATGGAAAGAGAGATATCAAAGATATTCACCCCTTTGTCACACAGGACTAGTGAAGGGAGATGAGAGCAGAGAATTCACAAAGGAGAAGAGGAATAAGGAGAGAAACATGGAGGTTTCCAAGGGGAACTGAGGAAATATATCCCACTTTTGCCTTCTGGTTTTGTGAGCTGAGTTACACGGCTTCTTGTCTATGCCACCTCCACAGCCAGAAGGCTGCTCAAATACAGGATTTGATTCTGGCCCAAAGCTCAGGCAGGAGCATAGCTGAGGATTTGCACATGGTTTCCATCTGCTCCCCAGCTACTCCTCTCCAGTAATTCGTGCAGCTGAATGGCTGCTGTTCTGGGAAGGACAGGGATGGAGTGACCAGTGAATTCAGCCCAAAGACTCAGAGTGGCTGAATACATTCACTAAAAGGATAGAAAACCATCATCTATCTCAGTGAAATTCCAGAGGAACATTGCATTTCAGGAGATTCTTTGATGTGCAATATTTCCTAAGCTTAAGTACTATGTGCAAGGAGTTAAAAGAAATTGAAAATTTTTTGGTTCAAAACAGCAGTAGGAGGTGGAAAAGTAGAGTCAAGTTAGGTGCCGAGCATTGAACAGATCAGCAATGTGATCTCATCTGAAGACCCCGACTCCAGGATGTCCTGGCAGCATTCGTTGCATTAGTGTTCTTCCAGTCTTCAGAAACCAACAAGGCAATGTGATCCCCCAGATATTTCCACCCTGACCCCAAATCCAAACCCATCCCTACAGGGCACAGTAGACCCAGGAAATCCATCCCCAGTGGAAGGACTAACTAGAGGGTCCTCCCTAGGGATCAGCTTTTGAGTTGCTGCTCTCTGCAGCTTTGTCTGGAGCAGTTTCAGCTCTGCTGCTTCCTCAGAGGTGCCCCAGAATTGTCTACAAAGTACTTCCTACTGTGCTGAGCCCCAAAGAATCATCAGGGGGTTACCATCAGTGAGGCACTTGGCAGAAATCCTCTCCTAATGGTGTTCAAGCCTCCCAGTGCAGTGACTCTGGGATGTGGCTATGCAGGCACTGCTGGCAGAGTTCAGCCCTCTGTCCATTGCCTAAGGGACACAATGAGTTCCCAACACCCTGTTTTCCCACCATTCTGAATGTAGAAGTTCATTTTATCAGGTCTGGAATGCCCAGTTCTTGCACATACTTGAAATGCAGGTGAGAAAAGAACAAGTCATGCTTTTCTTCATTCTCACTGATTTTGGTGGAGGGGTCTCTGTGAGCATCAGGTTGACCAGTTCGGGGTCTATGAGAGCCATGAAGCATCTGAGTGTGGCTTGAAGAGAGTCACATCAGTTGCTCTGTGTGCTCCAAGCAGAGGCAATCTCTGAGAGAATTCAGCCCAATAAAGATAGAAATCACTGAAAATAAAAATCACCTGCCATTCTTCATAAAGAAACCTCAAAGCAACCTCACTGTGATGGGACACAAACTGGATGCAAAGAGGGTGCTGGTGCCATGGGGGCATACTCCATGTTTTGGGTCACACAGCAGGGCATGTTACTGAGGGCTAAACCTTCATTTCCCACCTTCCCTTATCAGTCACTTGTAAATCAGACAGTTCCAGAGCCACGGCTTGAAAAAGAAAATCCAGTGTCCAGACTGAACATGGGAGGCAGGAAAGCATCCTGATGCCCAAATTCAGAATAGGAGGACTTGGAACTCCTGTAGTATAGTTGCTCCAGGGAGGGCTCCCAAGTGTCTCGTTTTGCTTGTCTCCAACCTGCGGGTGACTATAATTATCAGTGTTGCTTGGCGGCGAGAAACCCAGGGAAACAAGCATTCACAGCGAGACTGTGCACCACCCACTCCCACTGGAGAGCATTCCCACCAGTAACCAGTGAACAGCGTTGCATCTCTTGGGAAGGAAGTTCACAGCCTGACCCTGAGTAGAATTTCAAGCCTTTCAAAGGTCCTCTGCAAATCATCCTCAGTCGTTGCTCTGCTCACAGGCATGCACACTGCAAGTTCTGCCCTGCACCTAATGGATGTTTCCTGAATTAAAAATAGTGTTTGTGATGCACTGTGTCATGTCCATGTCCATGTGCACAGTAGCAAAGCAATACAGACACCATAATAGACAGCTTGCTCAACACACTGTAATAAGATCAGATAGTTTCAGTACCTTTTTGGTGGCCGTTTTTCACCCAAGTGACATGCTTATCCATTTTGGTATATAAACTTCTACAAGGTCATCTAGGATGTTGTGTTTTACCTTGATGGATAGCATGGTGCAAGGAACTGTGACTGATCCATGCAATTGTTTCTCACCCCATTTTTCTCCACGTCTCCAAGGGCTGAAATCCCTCATTTTAAAAAAACCCCAAACAACAAATATCAAAACAAACAAAATAAAGAGCCCATCCTGATTCAAAAGTGTAGAGCAGTCAAAGCTGAACTGCCCATCCTGTCTGTTAATAACTTTCCAAAGTTTTTACTGCAAGATTTGGAATATGACAGTAAAATTCTGCAACACGCACATGGTGTGGGAGGAATAGAAATTACATTCAGAGTCTGAGTCTGGAAATTTGTGCCTGAACATGGAAAAGCAAGGGATATGTTTTATCAGCAGGCTCAAGCATCCCCTTCTTGTAAGACAGAAAAAGACAGCATTTAAACTTGATAACTCCTTGGAAATAGGAAGCGAGGAACACAGATTGGACGTCAGCAATGCTCACTGGGGAGCAGAAACACAAAATGGAGTTTGAATTAACACGTCCTTTACACACACATGTGCACTGTGCATTGCAGAGCAATTTCTTTGGTGGTTACCCTACCTGCCCTCATGGCTGGGGTTCCAATGCTCCATCCCAGTGCCCTGCAGTGCACCCTTTTATATTCCATATATCTGATTCACCAGGGAGGCTGGGACATTCAGCTGACAGTGGGGTTCCCCCAGTGGGAGCAGTTAGATGCTCTTTAAACTCTTCCTAATACAGCAGCATTGTAATGGGAAAGAGAAAGGAAACCGAAACATTGAAAAGGGGAAATCTTTGTTAAATATCCCCCAGCAAATCCAGGAACTGCAGCCAGGTGTCTGCCCAGTGGCAGAGGTCATAAACACAAGGTTGGACTTGTGTCCTGCCAGGTTATTGCAACAAAAGCCATGGAGAAATGACATCTGGGTTTTCTTTTAAATTAAAAAAAAAAGAGTGACTAGAATTAGAAAATTCTTTCCCTCCAAATGGATATCAGGGCAGGGTTGAACTCTCCCTGAAGAGTAAATCCCCCTCACCAACCACCAGCCCCTCTCCTTCCCTTCGGTTCTATGACTCTCCCTAGCCTTGGGGACCAGGACCCAGATATTTTTCCCAATTCTCAGGCATTGCTGTGGTTTTATGTAAAAAGCATAGACACTCATCCTGCCAGGGCTCCCAGGCAGTGCCAAACACCTTCCCAAGCTGATACCTGCTGATACCAGTGCAGTCACCACTGGGTGTGGAGGAATGAAGCCATCTCAGGGACAGGGACTCTGGGCAGTGGTGTCAGCCCACCTCAAACCAGGGTTTTGCCAGGTGGAGATCCATTCTGGTTCAACCAGAAAACTGACACTTCTGTAAGCATTAATCTTCATCTGCAGACCTCTTCAGTGAGATTCTGGAAATATTCATGCTTCATCCACATCAGGCAAAGCTCTGTGCCTCCTCCCCTGCTACGCCCAGTTCCCTGCATGGGGCTACCAAAGGTTGGAAGATTCGTGCAGCCTGAGCTCCAAGCAATTGTTACAGGCCCAGCAACAAAAACAATGACCTGTAGATAACAGGCCTTTTCTTTTGCCACTAGAAATGCTGTCACTCCAACGATGTTATCCATAGCACAAATGTTCTGGAGAGTGTTCCCAGCACAGGCAGAGCTGGTAGATTTGGAATTTAAAGGCCACAGAAATCAGTCTGAACATCTCACACAACCCTACTGTGACAGACCCAGAAATGTGCCCCAGGCTTCTCGAACCAAACACTCGCACCTTGTGATTGAGCTAGAGCTGTCCTTCTCAAAAGGCACCCAAACCTTCATTAATGTTGTTAATTAACGTCACTGCAAAAGGGACTGCTACCCTCCTTGGCTTATCTTACACTAACTGTTAATTTTAGGGTATGAATGGTTACTGAACTTCCTCCTCGTACAGGCAGGATCTCCCCAGGAAGGATGCCTTTCAGCTGGGTTGCAGCGTGTCATCAAAGCAAAGGAGAATTTCCTCTCTCCCTCTCTCACAACAGAGAGAAACGAGGTTTGGCTAAAACAATGTCACTCACTGAGAAGACAGGTTAACTGTGTATGACTGCAGACTGCCAGGAGGTAAAGTATATGCAAACCACCTTCCAAATCCCAGGATGTATATTACTGTTTTCCCCTGAGGAAAAAAAAAATATCTTTTTTTCCCCCATGTAAAACCCAGAAATACTCACTTTGAGTACCATGTTCTGATCTCACTGCTTTGAAATTTCTATAGCATGGCCTTTACAGCTTTGGGCCAGCACTGGCAGAGCCCCAAACACAGCCCTTAGTTTTTTTAAATTGTGATTTATTTTACCAGTTTGAATCTTTTGTGAGGGAGCCACGTGAGCACCTTGCAACTTCAAATCAGTGTGTCTGTGCCCGCCCTCACAATCCTGTGCAATGACAGAAAGTTAATTAAGGATGTGTTTAATTTACAAATGTTATCCCTTCTGGGGAGCAGAGTACAACTCCAGCTAAAAGGCAATGCTGTGTTTATTTTATTTCTTCATTGGTGGTTCCCAACCTGCAGTGGTTTATGGGTATAAATAATGTTTTAGAGTAGGGAACAGTTGTGGTGGAAACTAAGCCCAACTTTTGAATAAGCCATGAAGAAAGAGTAACTTGAATCATGCAATGATTTCTAGGAAGCTGAAATAATTACTTCTTTCATGGGTAAAATATAAGCCAAAAAATAAAGCTTCAGTGTCCCATGGTGACAGCAAAATTTAAAATTATGGTATTAAAGAAGGCAGAATTCCCCATTAGTATATGAAAACAAAGTTCTTATTTAGGCCAGCAGAAATCTGGACTAGTTCCATTTGGGTCATTGAGTTTGCTTTGGATTTACCCCAGGGTAAGTGAGAACAGAAGACAATCCTCCCAAGTTTTCTATCAGGGCCAGACTCCAAAAAGCTAATATCCATACAGCTTCAAGGTAGGACCTCTTCATCACCACTGGTATCTGTGTGGATCAAAATATTTGTGCTCCCTACAGCCTTCCACTTTTGAGAGGGCTCTTTTCTAAAAGCAACCCCACTCCAGCTCAGCTCCTGTAATGCTCCCAGCAGCTTGGGAAAGCTCAGATCTAATTTTGAATAATTGCATGTATTTGTCATAGGGGAAAAAATAATATGTGAAGACATGTACATCTAGGTTGTTGTGAGAGCCTACAATCTAGATGGCAAAACATTCTTGGTAAAATGTACACCATTTCTGACTGAGGATGTTTGTCATTTAACAGACAACTATTTAAAAAAAAAAAAAAAGACATTAAAACAGGTAGAGTTTCACAATGCTGTACAAGAAATGTAACCACCAGTATTTCAGGTCCTGTTAGTAACCTTCAACTACTCATGAATCTATGAGAGAAAAAATGCTTGTGTGTCTCATGCCTGGTACAGGGAATAGAACCAGCCTGGAAGGTTTCTGAGACAGGGACCATCCTTCTATACTGCACCAGAGGAGGATCAGTCTCTAATCCAGGTGCCAAAGGTTGGACTAATGCAGAGCTGTAGCATAATCACACAGCAATCTCTACATTTTGCCATGGTGCTGGTGACATCCCTTGAGAGTTCCAGGAAATAATGGCAAGATCCCAGAGACTGGGGCAAAAGGACGTGTCCTAAAGATGACTACAATTTGTTACTTGGATTAATAACAGGCAGGTCATGAAGTTGCTTTCTGTTATTTCGAGTAGAGCTTTATTTTCTTTCTAAACTGTTCTCACTCCATTTAAGCTCCTTTTCAGCAGAACCCTTGCAAGCTTAAATTTACATATGAGTATGAACCCAATCAACATATCTCCTCTGGCTGCTAAGAGAAGCCCCCAGGCTGTTAAAGAAATCAGACTGTACTCACAGAGAATTTGTGGTGTTGACTCAGACGCTGCCAGAGCACATTTTCTAAAAAGTGCAGCGTAGGCATCACATTTGGCTTCATCTGGACTCAAGGAAGAGTTTTGTGCTGGTACTATGGGGATCTGGAGCAGAGCTGAGGGAGGAAGCCAGGTAAGCAAACTCAGACCTGGCTGACACACTTTGCACCCACAAAGGGAACCTTGGTTAGATCCATGCTACCAAAGCCAACCCAGCTGCTGCTCAAAATTCAGCCTAATGTTTGTTCTACATTCCTGCAGGTAAAATACCCATAGCAGTGGTTTATATCACTGTAAGAAAAGTATTTTAAACACTTTATTGGCCTGCTTTATACCCACCCTTGCCTTCAGTGGGTGCAAATAATTGCTGGTGCAATTTTGTACCCCCAGTTATTTGTAGTTTTGGTGCGTGTCACTGACGTGTCTAACTAGCTGATAAATACGTGGGTGCAATCAGATGCTGTAATTAGAAGTTTAAATGACACGAACTGCACCCACACATAACTGCAAGTGCAAAATTGTATCCATAACATGTTGGAAGTAACAAAGAGAGGAAGGACTTAGAAATTTGTCCCTGCAAATGTTAGTTTGCATGGCAATGAGCTCAAACCTATTTGGCAAATACACTTTCATTACACAAGATTTAAGCCAATTGATTCTAAACAACCTGAGAGTGTTCAGACACTCAGCATTAGACACAGCAACTTAAAAATTATACTAGTGTGCTGAACTAGGGCAAGGAACTTTTCTCTTGAGTTAGGTAACACATAATTCATGTTTTTGTTACTGCCCTAGCCGTGGTCGGAGTAAGCAAGACCCTTTGCTTGCAGTGACAGATTTTTATAGTGATTTCTTAAGGCTGCAGCACAGAGTATGTTTCGTAATTCATAAGCAAATGGTGTGCAACAAATAAGAAGGTTCTTGCTTTGGAGTTTTTCTGGACAACATAATCATTTAATATATAATTGTATTTTCCAGCTTACTGCAAGGCAAAAATTTTAAACTGACCCCTCTTTGTAGGCATGATGCAAAGTTTTGGGAACATCAAAGGAGTTTTCAATGGTTTAACTGGGAAGACACAGATGCATTTTGATGATAAATCAGAATCATTGGCGCTTCTATTATTGTTCCCCTGTTTTAGCTCCAAGGCCCTGTTTAACTATCTCTGTGCACTACAGTGCATGCCACACAACTGGAAATATTTCTTCAGGCTATTTGTTATTTCTCCTTCTCTTCTGGCCAAGGGAGACTTCAAGAAAAACTGAACCAAGTATGACTGAACAAGCCAAAAGAAAAGCACAACAGATGGGAGTATAGAGGGATAAAACAAAAATGTTGAGAGATCATATCCTTTCATCTCTGCTCCAGTATTTTGGCTCACCAGGGCAGCCTTTCCCCTTGCTGGGAGAAGGAAGCAGGAGGAGACCATGGCAGAGAAACGCAGCATGGGCTGGTTGCTGTGCCTTGGGGTGATTCACCACCCCGGGCTTGGAAGTTGTGTTTGGCCTGCTGAGGACAGGAAAGTAGTTTTCAGAAAAGGAACATCATTTAACTCTTGAGGAGAGGAAAAATGCAGAGGTGTATCCTCTGAACCATACCCAGTCTCCCCTGAGTCACACTGCCATTTAGCCAACCTGTGCCTACTTCTTCAGCTGGGATATTCCCACTCCCAAGCATCACAAGAATTTCAAATCTTCAGGAGGTGCCCATCCTGAGTTCTGGAAGTTTTCTTTTCATCAGACCCTATCAAGCATCACCCATCTTAAATTGGGAGCCAGCCCACTCTGTGCAGTCCAAAACAGCACAGACCAGGGCAGCTTCTTGCTGTGTCCACCTTGGTTCCCCAACTCCTGCCTCACTTCAAATGCTTTGCAGCTGACCCTAAAAGAAACAGGCCAAAATCCCAGCTACCCCAGAAGCAATCCCTGGAGAGCAGGGCTGGCTAATGGCAAACAGCTGCAGCTGTTAATGTTATCTCGGGGGATCTGGGCTTTAACGGTGAAGATCCCAGGTTCAGGTCCTGTTGACAGACTGTAAGATTAATACTGATAATATCTCCCAGCAAAATAGAGTAGGGATCACCTTCTTGAGGCCCCAGGTGCCTGGGAGAAGAGGCAGCAGATGATATTTGAGGCACCATGTTGTCCTCTCAGCTGGATAAACAGAAGGATGCTCTGGTGGCTTTAAATTTTTTTCTCCTCCTTTTCTTTTTTTTTCTCTGATAGACTTTTCCCCAGTTATCACATGCTGTGGCTGTCCGTAGACTGACTATTTCACACCATCTGAATCAAATGTCTGCTCTCCATTAGCTGTACAATATTTCCATATGTCCTGGTTGCTTCTACTGCCATTTCTTCCCTTGAACCTGCGGAGTTGTTGGCTGTGTTATCCAAACCATGCCTCTCAGCCCATCAGACCTCCCAGCTAATAGAGCAGAGGGATCCAATAGAGATGACAAAATGGCAGGTTCCTGGATCAGCCTTGGTGTGAGCAGCACTCAGTCATAGCCTTGGATTTCCAGGATACAGCGTAAGGCAGAGTCCACATTGCTGATGGGTAACTCAAAAATGGGGTGAAATGATCTCACCAAAACAAAGCTCTTCAGATGACAAGTATCAGATAACATCAGTTGAGTTCATCAAAGGAGCTGGAGAGCTCTTGGCACAGCTTGCCATGGTCATCTGGCTACACAGTGCTGCCTTGGTAGCACCAATCTTCACCTCCATGCTCTGGGACACAGGAGAGGGCAGAAGAGCGATCATCCATGTATGAGGTTTGGCTGTGGTAATAGGGAGGCCACTGCAGCCATGAATAATCTGTTTTCCACAGTTTCCACAACCCATACAGTGTGAAAAGCTGGACAAGGATTTGTAAATGAATTGAGCCCAAGAGTAATTACATGTTCCTGCAGATTACTTGGTGCCGTAATTGCACTTAGTATTTACCATGTGACCTAAGCCAGAAATAATCATGTATTTACTTTATATTTATATTGTAACGTGCCATGTACTGTAATTATACTGCCACTCCATGGTACTTAACACATCATTGAATGTTCCACAATTATCATGTTAGTAAATAGCACTTACTGAGATTTGTGGCCTGTAATTTCAAGCATTACCTGCTAAAGATTTATTGTAGCAATGTCAAAAAAGTGTTTCTTGACAATGTCATTTCATGTAAAAAATGTCAAGTTCTAGAACCAATAGGAGTTGGTTTTAAAAATTTAAAAATTTGAAAGTACAAAAGGAAATCTAGATTTGAAATTAAGGGCTATTCCAGTAAAGTTATGATCCACTTCCATGAAGAATTCTCCAAATTCTTCTGCTTGAGGTTCCAGAATATAACAAGATCGAACTGCCAAACTTGTATGATTAAATGAAAGAATTAAATCCACCTTGAGACTCTTAAAGAAAAATATTTTGGAAGAAGTTAATATCCACTCAACCTCTCATTTAATTCTGATTAAATCTCTGAGTGGCTAAAACTAAACCTCAGATTTTCTGAATGGATTTATGCTTTCATACACATTCAGTCATAGAAGTATTCTCTGTGATTTCGGTAGAGTTACTCATGTGAATAAAGTCAAGCATGTGCTTTGCTGTTGCTTTTGTGGTCTAAAATCTATGTATCAAAGTCTTAAGATGTTGATGAAAGTAGGATCATTTAAACAGGAATGACTTAGAAGATAATCAAATTTTCATGATTCCTCCTTCGATGGGATTTTCCCGTACTGTGACACATATGGGTGCCTGGATATTACTTAACTCTTGCAAAAAATAATAAAAAATAAAAATAAAAAAAATATTGAAGACCCAAGATTTCCAGCTCATGTCAATCCCCATATTAAAAACATCCCAAAACCTTTAAAGAAACCACCCCAAGCTTCCCTTCCTTCCTTAGGTAGTCTGTCTTGATTGTAAGCCACATAGAATGGCATCTAATGTAGAGATACAAACTTGGAATTGGGAATACCTTCTCTTGCTCCTCTGATTCAAGAGCACGGACAAGTCCTTGAGTTCAAACTGAAGGAATGAAATCCTGGCTGCACACACAGTTAGCAGCTCTTCTGCTGAACCCTACAAAGCCTAGGTTATTCCCCCAAAACCTCAGCTCTTACTTCAGCCTTGATCTGCCCAATATGTACAAATGAGCTTAACTTTAAACACTGATAGTACCATTTACCTCATTAACTGGAGCTGGATGAATAATTCATGATGCATAATTTTTCCAATGAATCTCACTTCTTTGTGTGTTTGTGAATTGTCTGCAAATAGATTCTTGATTGGACTCTTCATCTAAAATAATTTTTCAGATTTTTTTCGGTGAATCATAATCAGTCTGCAGATCATTTGTGAGCCATACACAGCGAGCAGTCACAGTTTGCAGCTCATGCTGTGTGGGTTCACTGTAGGAACGTCAAGGTAACACTCCTGTTCCCTCCCTGGAAAACCTTATGTAACCAACCAACAGCAGGATGAATTTCAAACAGCACATATGAGCTTAAAACTTGGAAATTCACACCCTTGCTGAGTGTTGTTGTCAAATTCAGAATCTTCCCTCCATGAAGGATCAAACAGTGCTACAGAAAGGTAAATATCAAAGCTGCCCGAGCACCTGTAGCAAATATGAGGGCTTGGAAACACAGGCAAAGTTCCTGGAGGGTGACAAGTTTCAGCCTAACAGCTGGTCCATGATAGCTGCCCCTGTGGATGATCTCAGGGTGAGGAAACCTGGATTAATTGAGCCTCTCCTCAAAGGAGGTTAAACTACCAGATCACTTTGGTCTCACTGCAGGCTGAGAGTTCTCCTGTGGATGCAAATTAGTGATCACAGGATGAGTTCTTCCTGTGTCTGAGGCTGGAAGGGTTTTTTTCTACCTAGCTACCCTATTTGCTCTGGAGAAGAAGATCTCAACCCTGGCAAAGTATCTTCTACTGGGGTGATGAAATTACTTGAGAAGAGCTCAGATCCACTGGGTTCAGGAAAGCTGCTGGGGCAGTTTTGTCAAGATTTCATGACCAATACTGCACTGGCCTCTACAATAGGAGAAAAGAAGCCAGCCTGCTTTTGGCCACAATAGTTCCCACCACCACTTTCACTGTACCTAAGTGACCTGGCTGTGGTGTGAGAAGCAGCAGAGATTTCCTTTCCCACTTTCCCTACCCAATTCAGCAGAGTTCCATAACAAAATCCTTCAGACCTTCTTGACCCTATGGCAACTTAAGCACTGCCTTGCCATAAACCACAAGCTTACATGCTTTGCAGAGTGGATTTGGTTTGCTAAATTAGGATTTGATGCTGGCTTGGGAGATTTTGTCTGATTAAATCAATCTTTTTCTAAAAATTACCATAATATCCCTGCAAAAACCAGAAGCATGCAAGCCCGAAACCAACGTGCTGTAGCCCAGGGCCTCGTTCAATACGTAAAGATTAATACAATTTGAAAAAAACCTCTCTGCTATCATAAATCAGTCCCCAAAGTGGTCAGATGTGGACTAGACTTTCAAATACATCATTTTGCAGTGAAAGAGGCAGCAATGAATATGCAGAAGAGGATGGAAGCTGTCAGGAGTGTGCAGATGAAACCACGTGATCAGTTGCCCCTTTGACCCGTATATCAGATTTTGAAGGGAAAAGTCTAGTTTTAAGCACCGTCTCAGAATACAAAGCAACTATGCCTACCACCACTCCACGTACTGCTGAACAAAGACATGGGTTTTTCAGGAGGAAGATCACAAACTCTGAGAGGATCTCCTAGGCTCAACATTTGTTCAAACACAAGGATAAAGATAAGTCGGAAAAAATTTTTAATGAGTATCAGGCCACGTGTGGCTCCAAAGAGACTATGGGGAACCAGAATTTTATACTTTTAAGATGAATAGATGCTGTGATCATCATCAGCCAAGACAATGTGTACAGTTTCCCAGCTTTGCCATGCCTGTCAATTTTGGCACAATAGTTTGACATGAAATGTGCAAATGGAAAATGATGGCAGTGAACAACTTTAGGGCAAGTGAGCTCCAGTGGTGAAGTGATGTATTTTCTTGATGCCTGAGGAAATATTTGCTCCTGGCAGGTAGATCATTAGCAGCGCTGCACAAGGCTGTTGGAAAAGGGGAGTAGCATGGGAACTTATTCCTGGCCTTGATCAACCATCAAATTTTAAGAAAACTCTCTTGGAATTAAACTCATTACCTGCATTGAGCTTCCCAAAGTAAATTTCTCTGTGCTCTGATCCAGGGTAGCGTACACATATTTAAAAGATAAGGAAACCGTACTGCACTGTTGATTTCTCTGTTGGTCAACTGCCTTGGATATCTGCTCCAGCTTGTGAAAACACAGATAAAAGTCAATCTGTGATCCAGAACATGGTCAGCAATTAGACCCACATGGTGTGTGGGATCAACAGGCTGCATCTCACCCCTGAGACAAGGAGCCAAACATGACCTCTCAGTTTACAGAGGGGTTTGGTGAATGAAGAAATAGATTAAACCATTTTCTACAAATCCAGTGACATATTTAGCATAATCTCATTCAACTCTCAAGTCATATGAGCTAACTTCATGAGTCCTTTCTGGTTTCCGAGCCTGCCTGGAACATCACCATGTAAAGAGTCCTGAATCCAGGATCTGCAGTGCCATAGGAATGAGGCATAGGGCACTCACAGCCCTTCCTCCAGACAGGAACTGCAGGAATGAACCAGCCACCCAAGGGGACAACGGGTACACGTGTCCCACCAACAAGTTTGGGTAATACTGAGCCACTTGCTCTGGCCCATAAATTCTTTCCTGCGGCACAACAGTCTGATGTAATGAACACTTTACATGAGCCACGAGCTTAGAGCTTTTGCTCCATGCATATGCCACTGATTAGAGTGGTTGCAGATGGTTTTATTTTAGGTAATCAGGCTTGCTGAGCTTTGCCAGCATCAGAACAAAGGCATAGTTTCCCCACTCACTAACCAAATATGTGGCCAAGACACTTGAATCGATATGAACTCTGATGGATGGTGAGAAAGCAGGGGAGGGGGAGGGAGCAGCTTGCCCATACACCTCAAGCCAGGTGACTCATAGCCTGGCTCACCAGGCTTTACATCCACCTTAGAGGAAGCACATTCCCTTTTACCCCTAAAGAATGGGAAGGGAAGAAACACCTTATTTTTGAACAACTCCCAATCTGCCCTGCTGTATCAACACAATACACAGAGCTGCAGGAAACAAAGGAGAAAACAACATCAGCCACAAAACCCCACACAAACACTAAAGCCTCTGGAGAGGGAATCCCTCCTTTGAGATATCCCCTCTGAAGTCTCCAACCCATACTGCAGAGTGTTGCTTCACATGTCATTTGACCAGTACTCCTCTGCCATCCCCACTCAGCTGGAAAATCTCTGCAGGCTCCTTCCCCAGGGAAGCAGGCAAGGGAAAAGACAGAGCAGTTATGTGATGCTACAGAGTCACTCAAACAAAACTGCTGTTGCATGAAAGCTGCTAAAGCTCCCTGTTATTTAACCATTCATGTTGGCCCCAAAAGAGCCCAGTTTTATGGGATACTTACTAAATTTCAATCTCGGTGAAGCCAGTAGAAGGGTATGAAGTAGCATGAAAGGTGTGTTGTTTGAGCTTTTGGGGGTCTCTGGGATGTGCAGGGTGGTGTTGGGACTTGTGCAGTGGACATGCCCTCCTCTTTGCCCCTTCCCATGTTCAAGGGGATGGATGGAAGCAATGGAAGCATATACAGAAAAAAGAAATGCATCTGGTTCCCAAGTTGCTGCTGGCTGAGACAAGAGAAAGGGCTGTGATCTTCCAAAAAGTCACTCTGTGGCCTTTGTTTATAGCTGTGCATTGTACCTATAGGACAAGGGAACTAAATGTAAAGAGAGATGGGTGAAAAAAAGAAATGTGGGGGGAAAATATTGTGAGAGAGAAATCAATAGAAGGCATTTAGCAGCTGAGGTGACACAGACAAAGTGCATTTAGAACCACAGACACTCATCTTCAGGGATGTGGAGGGGAGAGGGTTGTTTTATTCTAAGCTTTGCTTCTTCATATTTTTCAGATTAACAGTTTGCAGTTCTCTGCTGAGCTGTAAGCTCTCAGAGGCACTGCCTGCTGGAAGGTTTTGATCAGTGTAAGCTGGGGCAGTTCCAGCAGACAGGTTTATTAACTGATTTACTGACCACATGCATTTTGTGTAGCTGAAACTATTCATCTGGTCTCTTTCTTTTCCCTTTCTCCACACGTACCCATTGCTAATCATAGAATCACACAGTCACAGAATCATAGAATCATTTAGGTTGGAACAGACCTCTAAGCTCGTTGAGTCCAACTCCATGCTTGTCACTAGACCTTGTCCCTAAATGCCACATCTACATAGCTTCTAAATACTTCCAGGGATGATGACTCCACCCCTGTCCTGGGCAGCCTGTTCCAGGGCTTGACAACCCTTTAGGTGAACACCTTTTTTCTTACTAGCCAATCTAAATTTCCCCTGGTGCAATTTGTGAAGGTCTCCACTTGCCCTATTGCGTTACTTTGGAGAAGAGACCAACCTCCACCTGGCTACACCCTCCTTCCGAGAAGGTCCCTTGAACCTCCTTTTCTCCAGCTTCCCCAGCTGTTCCTCATCTGACTTGTGCTTCAGACCTTTCCCCAGCTCCCTTGCCCTTCTCTAGACATTCTCCAGCCCATCAATATTCTTCTTGTCATGAGGGGCACAAGATTGATCACAGGATTTGAGGTGTGGCCTCACCAGTGCTGAGTACAGGGGGACAGTCACTTCCCTGGTCCCACTGGCCACCCTATTTTTGATACAGGCCAGGTGCCATTGGCCTTTTGCCTACCTGGGCACAGCTGGATCCTGTTCAGCTGCTGTCGACCAACACACCCAGATCCTTTCCCACTGGGCACTTTCCAGCCACTCTTACATTGGCTCAGGTGACACAGAGAAGCCAAAAGCCCTTCTCTGGCCTCTGTTAGGACTGCAGCTTGAACTTTCTCTGGGGAGTGTCTTTTAGAGCCAAGAAAGGAGTCTCCCTCTATTCCCACAGCAATGTATGCAAGGTACCACCTTAACTATTTGACCACCACTTATTTTTTCAATAATGTGCAACACAAAGAGTGAAAACAGCATGCCATGTAAAGATTACCCTGCCAAAACCCCTACCTATTATATGGACTTCATATGGCTCAAGAGAATAATGGTTTCTATAAAGTACACTATCCAGGTTTAATGATGAATTTACTCATTTGAAGGACTTGCTTTATGTTCTTTGCACTGGAACACATTAAAAAAAGATGAAGACTAAACGAAAGCTTTCAAAGAAACACTTTGGAAAAAAAAAAAAAAAAAAAAAACAGTTCAATATTTGAGCAAAAAAGCTTCAAAAATTTACATCTGTTCTCCAGAAAGTCAAAATATGGATATTTTTCCTTTCACTATTTCGGGATTTTTTAGTGTTAGCATTTTTAAGTTTGTACATTTTCTCCTATTTTGTATTGTCTGTTGAAGTACAAAGTTTCCTTGGTACAAAACACTACAGACTTCAAGGAACCTAACCTAAACTGATAAGAGGTCATAGGAGATGTTGTGGCCACTAAGTTTCACATGAAAATTAAAGACAAGAAAAACAAAGCCACTCCCTCCCTAAAGGTACCACAGTGAGGATTTGTTGGCTGGCCATGATGCTTTAGCTCCTAAGCCACCCCTTCCCAGGGACAGATGGACATACAGAGCAGGTCCTTCAGTGACATCTTTCGATATAGCTCACTAAATAACTCCACAAAACTAGTGAAACCAGTTTTCCCACAAATTTTACATCTCTGGAGGAATTTCCTGGTGTCTGTGGAGAGCCATACTAACACTGAAACCTTTCTCTAGGGAAAGCATTAACAGAGTTTGTCTTCTGTATTGTCTTTTTTAGTGAAACTTCTAGGAATTAAATGTCTTGAGTCTTGTGACAAATTTGATTGAAATAAGCCGGGAGGTTTAGAAGGTAGCAAGGGGATAGTTATACAGACACAGAAATCATATAATTTTTATTTCCCATCAAATAAGTCTTATTTCCTGAGGAAAATAGGCTATCCTTCCTCCCATGCACACAGATACCTGTTGAAAGGTCAGTGACCATTAATTTCAGGTTTCTGTTTCTGTTTCCATATGCCAAAACAATTGTCCTGTCCTTACATTGGCATCCAGTGTCCTGCTGGCCTACCAGAAAAAAACTGTTCTTAAGGTATTTCAGCCTCTCTAGAGGATGAAAAATTGAGGCTTTCAATACTGGTTGTCTAAGTTTGCAAACAGAGACATCTCTACACCAAACAGTGAGGCAACCACTGGTTTGCATGGCACAGCCTATTATCTTGTTGTGGAATTATGTTGCCCAAATCAGTTTATAAATGTTTAGCTCTTGGCACAGATTTTTCAAAAGAAGAAAAACAATAGACCTTGCTAAATCATGACACAAAGACTTCTTTCAGAGGCTTGTTGAAGAATGAGACCTGCATGTAAAGTGATATCCTCATTGTGAGTATGTAATGGGATCTCCTCAGCAGTCAAACCACTTTCTTCTTAAAGAGACTTACCCAGAAGTGGGAAAAGTCTTTTGCCAATTATTGAGCAGTTCAAAACAAACTCAGAAGACCAGCACTTGTCAGTACCTGACAGCTATCTAGTTACCTTCTTTGCAAATCCACCCAGAGAGGTTTTCAGCCGTGCTCCTGCTGAACAGAAAATCCCATTAACAAAACATCCTCCTCCAAATTTAGTCAGGGTTCTCCATCTGAATAACAGCACAACCTAACAAGACCATGAGGATCAGTTTATTCCCTCATCCTTCCAGGTTGTTAAGCCCAGGACATAGCTAAGACACATCAGCAGCCTGCTTGTATGGTGCCTCTGTACATGCTGTACCTGTTCTGTAGATAAAAAAGGAACTTCAATTTCTACTGCTGTCAATGCAGTGACTTTTAATCAGTAAATTCCTTTTCTAAGACAGGAAAGAAAAAAAAGTCCTCATCTGAAAAAATATCAAATGCATTTTCAGCCAGAAGACATAAATATAACCAGAAAGCCATTTGGAAATGCTTTCATCTGACAACTGACATGCTTAGATCATCTGCAGCCCACCCTGTGCTTTTCTCACTAGAGAAATTAAACACTAGAACTGCTGCTGCTTTGAATACTCCTTTTAAATATTTTCTGGCACAGACTTTCCCAAAGACAGCAGTGGAAGTCTCTCTGCTTAGGACAGGCAAATCTTCTTTACATGAGACACAACAGAGTGGATACCCTGTGACATGGGTAGAAACAGGTTAAGATTTAAGAATTGTGGAAAACTGCATACTTGGGAGGGTCTGGCACTCTTCTCCTACATGGAAATCTTTTGTCCCACCTCCCTTATCACTTGCCCTGATCCATTTCCCATCAGATTCCATCTAGTTTTTAATCCCCAGTTATGCCCCAAATCCCATATTCTGTGTATTTGGAAAGATTTTTCTTCCAGTGACATCTCTGTCCGCATGTCTATGCCAGTCTGGACTCTGCATCTGAGTTCTGGTGTGCCCTGTAAAGGTTGGGTCCTGCCCAAATATGTTGCAAGGCTCTTCCTGCAGCCAGCACCTCGGACTTTGCTCAGCAAAGGTCCATTTAGGATGGTAGAACATGATCCTAAACAAATCCACCTTCGAATTCTGTGTGGAAACCCCTCCCTTCTGCAGGGGTTACAGTGACCACAGAATAACATTCCCTGAAGAGGCACTTGAGAGTGTTCTGGCTTCTTGTTCAAGGTGTAATTTGACATACCCAAACAGAAATGTAATTCTTTGAAGAGGGGGTTCACTCTGTCCCTTGTCACTTCAAGCCCCCATGCAAGGCATAAGGAGTTCTCAGCAGCTTCCAGGAAAACTGTGAGCAGTAAGCAGGCGGCTTCGGCTGAGGGGGGCTAAATCCCAAAATGCTCTTGTTTTCTTGGTTCACCAGAGGACAACTTAACAGCCAGGGCATGGTGCAGTGTTGAGTCATATCTACACATGGCAGCTGACTGAGGCATATATGCGGCTTTACTCCAAATCTCTGCAAATGCATGCAAAGTCCAAATCCACGCAAAGGTCTTGCTGCTAAGAGTTATCTGAAGCCTGGGTGATCTTAGGCAGTGAGCAGTGCTGATCAGAGCCACAAATCTTACAGGACAGAAAGAGGACCGGTTTATTGGGTCTGCTGCTTCCACAGCGCACTGCAGAGAGCAGAAAAACTTTTCCACAACAGAAGCACTTGCTGTAGAAAGTGTCCTAACAAACAGGGCTGCAAATCAGCAATCCTCCATGAATACATCTTCCAGGATTGAAACATTTGCTGAAAGATGGACCCCAGCCAGAAACAAGCATTTGGTGAGTGCCTAAATTAAGTTAACATTTGCAGCCATGATAGACTTGGTCTAAAACACCAGGATGCAATCAGTCAATTGAATTACAGCATCTTAAAGTGGCAAGGTAAAAACTAATTGCTTCTTGTTGCGAGTTAAGCTCAGTAGTGGATGTCTCAGTGACAAAGGGTAGAGCTAAACTGCAGGTCCTGTAAGAAAAACAGGCAAAGAAAATATGCAGGGGTAGCTGCAGAATCTCAGTTTACAGGTAGGAACTAGATAAGCCCACTGCTACTTTTCATGCTCCTGTGTGCTATATCCTCATATATGTTATACAAATCTGTGTGGTCCTTTCATTTAGAAGCAATTACATTTCACTGGTACATGCCTCAGTGCAGATGGAGCTGCTCAATTATAAAGATGTCCTGTCCCTGATGTTGGTGTAGATGGGTCATGACTCTACCACCCAATAAACCAAGTTCTAGGGTGTCCAGTCCTCCAGCAAAAGCTCTGTGGCCAGAGAACACAAATGTAACTAAAATACCACAACGAAACTCATATTCAAAAGCTTCTAAGCATATTCAAGGAAATTACCTAGTCCAGGAAGACCTTATGCCAGGTTAGGATCCTTTTTCTCTCATGGTCAGCAGATGGGCAGCATGAACATCAGATTGCACACGCTGGCTGTGGAAATGCAATTGTGTGCCTGAGACCCATCCAGCCACTTCGTGTCAGTGAACTCTGTGTGCTGCAGAAGCAGCACCAGTTTCTCAATGCAGTGGAAATAGTGTGGACACATCAGCTATAATTTAGGCGTCTGAGTAATTGCAGCCATCTGGGCTGTCTTAGCTGCTTGTGACTAGGCCTGGCTGCCACTGCAGAGTGGATCTACCTCTGCCCAAATCCATGAGGACATCTCAGCTGCACAGTGGCACTTCGAGTGGCATGAAAAGCTGCCTGAATATTGCATTTAGGAAAATGAACCATGCACAGGGTGATCACTGGTGGAGCACTGAAAGCTACAGCCAGACATGCACACCCAGAAGCTGAAACAGGGGTATAGTTTTTACTACTATTAGCTATATTTCCCTCAGCCCATCAGCATGATAGTATTTTTTTGGTAGTTATTTTTTTCTTTAAATACTTTCTTTCACAAATCTGGCAAAAGATGTAGTACAAGGACGTGATTAGGTGCTGCCACATCAGTCATAAGCCCCTAGGGATTGTGGAAAGGATCCAATGGAGCCAAAGGTGAGAAGTTTTGGAAGACATCTACAGAAAAGACATCTGCAACTGCAGCCCAAGCTCCCACCAGACAGGTTTGCTTAACCAGAGATCAGGCCACCTCAAAGTCAGACAGGATTATCTTAATTCAATTTGCTTTTCTGTGGTTATGAATAAACAAGACTCATCCTGACAGTTTTTCAGTAGTCACACTCCTTTTTTCTTTGAATGAGAGTTGAGAGTCAGATTTAACCACATGACCCCAGGATCTGGGAATTTAAAAAATGTGCAAATAAGTTAACAAAGTGGCTGTGCTGACCTTGATGTCTCAGCCTTGGACCAGCTCTTCACACTTTGTATTCAGGAGTTACAGGAGAGCTGAACCAAACAATGTCACCAGAAGAGTTCAGGCTCATGGGCTACCAAAAACATCCTTGCCTCATGCCTGAAGATGCTCAGAGTCCATCAGTTAAATGCAGTTTATCTGGTCTTGCATACCAAAACTGCATGATAATTTGGGTTCAGCAGGCATTGGCCTGGAGAAAACTTCACAGCATCACTCCACAGGAAAACTTGCTGTCTTTCACCAGAACTCCTCTGGTACAACATTCTGCTTTCTTTCATAGACTTCTCCCCTGTTTCTGGACTATTTCTTCAAGAGGACATATGGCCAACAAGCTATAAGGAGGGAAGGAGCCAAGCACTGAAGACAAGAGCTGTGAATGGATGTCTAGAGCTTTGCCATGAACTTCGTCACAAGTATCTGAGTAAGGCACCTCCAAATGTCAAGATTCATGGTTTTCTGGGGTGACTGTGATCCTCCCTACCAGCCCTCTGGGGACAACTCAGGACAGCTGTGAGCCACAGCAGGTGATGGAGTTACACCAGAGGTGGCTCATGTTATGTGCTTTACATGAACACCAGGATTTGAAAAGCTTCAAAGGGACAGGGAGTGCTGGGCAGTGAAGGCTGTGGTTCACACGACAGGCTTTCACAGCTCCCGGTGCCAGTTCAACTGCAAAACCTCCTGGTGCTTAAATGGTGAAGTTCACACTCCCTCTCTGTAGGGGACAGAAGGTAATGGTACTCAGCTGTGACTACAACTATGCCAAATACCATTTGCTTATCTGAGATGAGCACAGATGGTCATATTTCCCTCTGTTTATTTTTGCTGAATGGCCTTTTCAGCCTGCCTAGTTTGTGACCTTCTCCTAAAAATGGGTAGATATTTTTTTCTGGGACACTGGGTTTCCTCTTTCTTCCTCTTTATGTGAGGACATAAATGGACCAAAAAAGTCTCCATCCTTTCAGTTAGTTCCTTAAAAATGTAAATTTAGGAGTAAAAAATTCATCCAGATACACATGGGAAGAGTGGCCAGCCAGGTGCTTCTCAAGTCCAGGTTATTCAGGCTGTGAATAACAGGATTCATGAGTTGTTGCACTGTACTTTAATACCTGGCACTTTTCATCTTCAAAGTAAAAGTGTAGCCTAAAATAGAAAGATATTTGATTCAGTATATTTAAATACAAAGTGGAGTAAAACACTAAACAATATTTTAACGTGATAAAGCTAATAAAAAAGGAAAGAGTAATAATCAAACGGTACCTGTCATCTCGGTCACTGATTAAAAGGCAATCCTGGGGGTATGGGGCCCCCAAAAAGCATTCAGATTGTAAGGAAGAGAGCTGGTGGAGTCTAAGCATCATGAAAGCTCAGTACTCCAACCCCAGCAATGCCACAGTGCACTGCACACTGCTTGAAGTTTCCACTTTAATTTTTAGTTAACTTAATAAGTCATTGGCTTTGGGCATGAGAAAAGCAATATTAAATAGCGTGTCTACTACTACTAAAAAGTGTATCAGTTATTGAATATTTTGAGGCCTTTTGTACTGGGTCTCTCATATACACATAACAAAAGGCACAGCAGATCAACATTAATGTATTGCACAAAGTAATAAATGTAAAGACTGAGAAGGACTTGGCCTGGATTGCTGCTCTCTCAGATTTCCTCAGGAGTTTAGGTGAGAAATTCACAGAATCATAAAATGGTTTGGGTTGGAAGAGACCTTAAACATCAGCTTGTTCCAGCCCCCGTGCCATGGGTAGGGACACCTTCCACTACCCCAGGCTGCTCAGACACCCATCCAACATGGCCTTGAATGCTTCCAGGACATCTCCCACAGCTTCTTTGGGCAACCTGTGCCAGTCCCTCAGCACCCTCACCCGAAGGAAGAAGGAATGGTAAATTGCTTCCCTTGCCTCAGAGAAGCTGAGTGCTCCAATGATCTCTCCCACCTCTTGTCAAAGGATGAAGTCATGACAATACAAATCCCAAAGCACACCACCTGTGGGCTTCTAGATCCTCCTCAATATGTTTTTACACAAAACCCATCCAAAGTCCACTGGCTTCAACAACAATAGACCTAATATTTAGCAGGGAAAAAATCCTTCAAAGGCTCCTTCTCTCTGAGAGTTCTCTAGAAGATTTTGCATTTAGCATAAATATATTACATCCAGGATGGGAATGACTGGATACAGTGAGCCAAATATTTAATATTTTTCATTAATAAGAGGTCTGCTGTTGATGATGACTGTTTAAGCCAATACCCTGCAAGGCCAAACTGCATGCTGGTTATGTTTAAAATTAAAATTTGTAATATTCTTGGCCACCATTCTGTATTTCATTTTTTTGCAAGTGTAAGACAAGGTATTTTTGAGTCAGGCAGCACCCACTGAGCCATCCAACACACACTTGTGGAGATGTTACCTCTACAAAGCAAACTTTGCTCTACTGGAAGCACGCTGAGCTCCATAAATAACATCACATGAAGTTTAGGTGCCAGGAGCTCAGTAACTGCAATGTCAGTCCAGTGGCAAACACAGTTTATATTATTGCTTACTGATTATTAACTAATACTGATAATTAGCTGATAATTAACTAGTAATTATTGCTTACAGACAATTATCAAACATACCACTGTTACAGCATGGCAGCCATGTATCTCTTTGAAATGTGTTTCTCATTTGGTGCCCAGACCAAGCTGGAGAGGAAAGACAATCAGGCTGGATTAACTATTTGATGTGCATTCTTCTTTAGTGGGAAGGAGAAAGAAAAAGCATTTCTTGGTGGCAGTGAGTGCTACAGGCAGCTTTCACACAATAGGTAAATGGTTTTATTTTAAGAGGGACAAATTTTGATCTTTTTGAGGAACCATGCAAATTATTATCAAGGAAAATAAAAGCACTTCTCACTTTAGCCACTGGCGTCCTCTGAAAGACCCAGCTGAGATGGATGGCAGTACTGGACAGAAAGCTATTGGCCACTTTAGCAATGAGCCTCACAAATATCAACCCTATATAAATAAATAAGGTCTTGACTTCACAGAGGCTGATCAGTGGAAATAGACACAAAATTGCTCATTCTACAAACTCCTGCTTAAAGAAAATACATGGGTAGGAGAAGAATTTAAAAAAGATTAATGGATGTTGTCACAACCTTCTCTAATGACAAACAAGGCTGTCAGGGCAGGTCTCTGGCCCAGATCACTCACAGCATAGCCTAGGCTTGGGCTAGGAAAACAAATACTCACCTGTCATGGCACTGCAGTACTTTCATTTGAGTCCTTATAAGTGCACTGATTTAGGCACCAGAAGATTTTCCGAGCGGTTTTATCATCAGCAGCCAAGTGAACTGCCCTTCTCCCTCTCCTTCCAGCATGCTGCACAATCATCCCTCTTTCTGTAACTTACTCCCTCCATGTCTCTTCCCTGCCAAGGGGATGAAATGCATGAAAAGTTTGCAGCCCTCTTATGCAGACCTTTCAAAGCCCAAATAGCAGCAGGGACAGATCCAGTCCCACATGGCTAGAACTGGGGCTGGGGCTATGCCAGAAACCCACTACAAACATTCCCTTGAGCTCACTCCATTGGCTCAGCAGGCAGGGGGTGAGCAGGCATCTACTTTCACAGACTGTTTCCAGTTTGGGGGAAATAAACATTCACACGTCCCAAGACACTACATAAAATACAAATGAGGGTTTCTGCCATGTTGCTGAGCTCCTCAGAGAGGAGGGATTTAGCAAAGACAACAAATGGCTGAAGTGACAAGGAAAAAAGAAGTCCATTATTTCTCAGAGGAAAAAATAAATTATGATATTATCCCAGGTTTTCCATCTTGCCGTTGACTATGCTAGCACAGTCCTCATATAAAAATCATACAAAGTAGCACTGGAAGGGATTTTGATCACTTCTTCTCCAAATGTAGGGCCAGCTGCATTCTCTTTTTGTAGACAATTTGATAAGTTACATAGTCCTTAACATCAAGATCAAAATTAGTACCATGGCACTGCAGCAGTACCACCAAACTGAGGATTGACTTTATTTCCCTGGAGATATCTGCAGACTGTCTTCAGACTTAGGAAAGCACCACTGCACATCATGTCATTATAGTGACAAGGAGCAGACTATTTTTGTTTATTTTAGGTATAAAATCAAATTCTAGCATTTTAAAATACAGAAAAAGGAAGGTCCAAGTTCACATAAGCACATCTATGCAGGATTAAGGTGCATGAACCTTTTGGGTTGTAACACAACGAGAATCCTTTCACTCAAGAACTCCTCCCAGCAGACATGCAGATGTTTCAGGACAATGACTTGGAGGTCATATCCTTCTGCTACATCCAGCAGAGGGTGATTTGGGCACAGAGGGGAGCAGAGATGGTGCCAGAAGTGCCTTGAATAGATATGACCTCATCTGAGTACTGTAGTAGGGACACCATCAGATGTACTTTATATACATCTGTAAGTGTGCATAGTGGAAACTGCTAAATTCCTCTGCTAGGAGATAAGGATCTCACCGGACCCAGAGCAATTTTTTTACTATTCCACTTGCAAAAGGTTATTCTTAAAAAATTGTTTGTTTCTGCATCATTATTGTGCCTGAATGGATTGTATTGAAGTCTTGTGGTATGTACAAGTACAAATGGCCTTCCTTAAATGGAGCAATAATAATTAAATTATAATGAATCAGTGAGAGTCTCATTTTGTGACATGTCTAGCTGGGTTAAGTATTCCCCTGCATGCATAATTGTCCTCCTTCACTCCAAAAACTTCAGTTATTGAATTGTATTTGCCTAGGAGTAAAATATGCATCAGAACCTGTAACACTCACGCCTTGGAATTTGCCACACCTAAGCTACAAGATGCTGCCTGTAGGAACCCACAAAGATGTTTGTGATCCCAAAGAGTTCATGTCCCAAGTGGGACTGGTCTCCCTCCCCGAGATGTTCACAGTCATCTTGTGCTTTGAAGCAAAACTGGCAGTTTGCATTTAGTCTTTGCCTTTGCCACAAAAAGCTAAGTAATAATGTATGTATCTCCTTCACAGCTCTCTCTCTTGCCTTCAGTTTGCCACAGGCAGTAAGTCTTTCCAGAAAGGGACTCTTTGCAGGCTGGCTAAAACTGGGAGACCATAAAATTCACTGTGGCCTACAAGCATGAACTTCATATGGTTGTCAATGCAGCATTTTACTAAGTGGTAAAAACAGTGTCTTCTGGCCCCATCATTACCTGAAATATAAAGCAAGATCTACTAAAAAAAATGGTCAGCTTGGTAGGGAAATCTCTAGGCTCCTTCCAACTGGTCTAGTCTAATCATAGCCAGACTTCATATGCAGATAAATTCATCAAGTACTTTTCAAACAACAACAACAACAAGAAAGAGAACATGGCTCATTTTACATTGCCTGATTTTGTTTATAGTCTGTGACAGAACTGATCATTTCATATACATAAACATGACTTCATTGATGTTTCTTAGTCCTGGGCTATTCTTCTGTGCCTGGAGGGGTTATCAGTTACAGGTCTCAGCTTTAGGTCAGACCAGCATGCTCATATTTTGGTGCTCTTAGAGAGCTAATGCATATTGCTGATCAGCTAATCCAGTCCAGGGTGGAATTTACCTTATATTTACAGAGAATTTGAATTTCTAGTGTCAGCAAGCAGCCTAGGCTTCTTTCCTGTATGTCAATGCACCTCCTGAGGAGAGGTGGCCTAAAGCCAGCGTCTAAGATGGAGGTTTTTCATTGTAGCTGCCTCACTTTTGACTGAAGAGGAACCTGGCACCTCACCTACGTGACATCTCGAAGCCCAGACACAGACATGAAGCCCACACATGGATATGAACCCTAAATGGCTTCTCTAGGACTGGCTTCCCAACAGCAGTACATTCAGGATGAGAGATCCATTCACCCCAGGGGGATGTGTAGAGCCAAGAGCTGCTACCGATGGAGGAAAAGAGAACACCAAGTTTGGAAATCCCAATCTCATGCTTTCCCACATTACTGTGTCCACATTTTGGGAGTCCTTTACAACAGGCAAAAATGGTGTAAGGACAGGTTGGCCTCCTGAGCACCTGAGGTTAAGGTTTGCCTGTCCCACTGCACCGCCTGTTCCTCCTGGAAGCCAGAAACACAGAGCTCTTCCCAAGGGTGGAAAACAGCAGAGTATTGTCTGTATTGAGTCCTTCAGAGATTTATTCCAAAACACGTCTTCATCAAGCAGCTATTACTCACCTTCAGATACAGCCAAATACACCAGCAGTATTCATCTTTAGAGGCCTAATTTTTGGAAGTGCTGAGCACCACCATCTCCCATAGGGAATGTGGCTACTCAGTACCTCCAGAAGAGAAGCTCCTAAATGCCAACACATAAAGCACCAGCAAAAATTTCCCCAGTCACAGCATCAAATAGTTCTCTCCTGGGCCTGCCCTGCTATTTCCTGCCATTACAGTTCCAACTTTTCTCCAGCCTTTAATACAAATAGCCTGTTACCCCAAGGAAAGAGTTTCCTCCCCTATTGGCATTATAACTTCATTTAATTTTATATTAGGTATTCTGAAATATTTACTAGCAGAGTTAGATATTATTGTATTGTTTAACTAAATAATGTTGAAGACAGAGGGAAAGGGCCCACCTAGAGCCATGGCACCCATCTGCAATGCTGGAGGACTTGGATGTACCCTGCTCTGCTTCTGCCCTCCTGGGTGTCCCCAGGGCATGATATTTAGCCTTTCCTGAACCAATTTGTCACTTTAATAATGGGATGGAAAGGGAGCAGGCATTTTCCCCTGTGTCTGGGTGTCCAGTGGTGATCTGCTTCATCTCCCCACCACCATTTCCATCACAGTGCTAAGACAGAGAAGCAGAAAAAAAGTGTTAGAGAAAATTCAGTTTAGCCAATAATATTTTACAATAATACAATAACAGCCACTCATAAAACAGTCCCTGCCCCATAAAATTTACAATGTAAAGCAGACATATAAATGGAACAAAAACAAGAATAGTATAATAATGGAAACACATGGAATAGGGAAGCTGTTGACTAAAGATATCCAGCCATGCATGGTGAGAGGCAAGAAGTGATCCTAGCCTGGGAATTCTCCATCCTTGTCCAGCACCCTGCAGAAAACCTCTCCAGCAGCCATTCTCCAGAAGCAGTTGTCTGTCTACTGACTGAGATGCTCCCACAGCCAATACAAGCTTCATCTAGCAGACAGCTGCTGTCAGTCAGAAAGGACCTACTTTCTCCAGGAGACCCAAGGTCTATATCCCTGGCAGTTTCAGTCAGCTGAGTGTAGACAATAGCCACACTTATCTGAAATGCTGCAATACCAGCAGCTAATGTACACTAAGTTAATCACTGGCATATTTGTAGACTGCCAAGTATATAATAGTGCGATAATGAATTTGTATGGCTGGGCCTATAAAAACTTTGCTTTTTATACTCAGGCATTTTAATTGACACAGAAATACATTTTAAAAGAGAAAGCAGGCTTGATGAGGTCAGCTTAAATTCCTTGGTATAATTACCAAGTCCATTGAACACAAATCTGAAATCATTTAGGTTAAGTTAATAACTTATGCCTTTAGTTTATAAGCAGCACATTACATCTCAGACAGCTCAGATCTTGGCTTTGCTAAAGTGGCCTGGCCTTTAATAAATTCCTCCCCACGTTTTTCATGTTATAGTTCTTTTACAATCATGGTTTTCAAATGGCAGTGCAGGTACAGTGTGTTTAAATCACCATAAATTAGAATTTCTTTTTTCTGGCTATAGTGCCTTTATTGCAAGTTGTCAACTTTTCCTTCAGCCATAAAGGTTATTACAGATGCAGTTCGGAAATGAAAAAATACACCATGTACATCTGCAGATGTTCCATGACAGACCCCTCCTGGAGCAGAATCCCTTTCAGAGTTTTCCAAGGTGGTTCTGTACAAATAAGTATTTTTTCATCAGTTTGGTTACAACAACCTTCACATTTACCACCTCCTGTGTCTGGCTTGCATGGCAAGGTTTTGGTTGCAGGGAAGGCTAAAGTGGTGGCTACTGTGAGAAAGTGCCAGAAATTTCCCCTATTTCTAGTGGAGTCATGAAAGGGGGGGAAAAGAACGTTCATCACTCAGAGTCCAAGCTGGCATTAAGTAGAAGGTCAGACATTTCTCAGGAGGTTGGTTAGCATCATATAATGGCTTAATAACTCTGCTGCTGCCTTCTGCTTGTGCTGCCTTTAAGTTAAATTGGAGTGGCACAGGGGATCCAAAGTGACCAAGCAATGATAACTATGAATAAGAAGAAGCTTTTCGGAAAGCCTGTAAGAAGAGAAGAGGCTCTGCTTCTTCTGAGCAGCCTGGAGAGAGGCTTTGGGAGTTGGTTTTAGGAAAGTTTGCCTAACCAAAGCACTCAGTGTACCTGTGGCTTCAGATTTGTCCATTCATCAAATGGGAAAAAACTGTTGATGGACTGAGGACAAGGGAGGGGCAGGGAAAGCCCCTGCCAGGATGGTTAAGCACTGCAAGAATCTACTTGGGACGCTGAGAGACAGCTGCTTCCCTGCACCTCCTCTCCCTGCCCCCTGTACCCCTTCCCAGCCTCCCTCTTCTTGTGCAAGTTCATCTTTCCCAAGGATGTCAGTGGATCCCTGCACACGGTATTAAGATAAGAACCAAATAATGCTGGGAGGAATTTGCTGAGCCAGCTGGTCTTTTGCACCCTGTAGGATGCACAGACCAAAGAGGCGTCTGCCACACATGTCACACAGATGAAGCCAACTTTGCATTCAACAACTGCACCAAACAAAAGATAAAAGCAGTTTCAGCATAATAGATCATTCAAAGGGGCTCTAAATCCACAGTCCCTCCCCTCCCTTTGTACCCTCTCTCCAGGTTGCTTAGCAAAAGCTGATTTTTTATTTCCAATTAAAAGATTTCAGAGCAGCTTTTATTTATTATTTATTATTATTATTGTGTGGCCACTTTGAATCACACTGCTTCTTTCGAGTTCTTTAATCTAATAAAAAAACTGCAGCACACACAATTCCTTCCTGTGAAATGTTCCTGTGTTTTGTTTACTGTTTTGCATAGCTACACTCAGGTTTTTGGTGTACTTTAAAGTGGCTCTAGATTAATGCATGAATTGCCTCAAGTTCCACCAGCAAAAATGACAGGGGCAGAAGAAGTAAAAAACTCCCCACTAGCCATGTTCCTGGAATCTGTTCTTGTCAGGGATATAGTGGTGTCACAGAGCACTGTCATGTTTAATGTGCAGTGGCTGACATTAAGGCAGAGGCTTGAAATGCAAAGAAACACAAGTACAGTAATTGCAGCATCTTGTGGCAGAGCTTAAGATGCCGCCATTCTCCTGACTGCCAGCCAAGAGAAATTTCCCAGGAGCAGGTACAGCAAAACCCTCTTCTTGTGGGGCCAGGCAAAGTGACATTTCATTACAAGCAGTGAAAAAGAAAACCTGTTTACTTCTGTGCAATGTGAGCATTCAAATTCCAGCTCAGGGTTTGTGCTGTTTACATTAGGGATGAAATGAGCTCCAAACACTGGAACACTTGTGGAGTGCTATGGAGATCCTGCTTCCACAGAAGGGCATTTTTCAGAAGGTACTGAAGGCAGAGCAACACCCAAGTACTACCAAGTGACTCCTGTTTGGTTCTCCAATCTAATCAGAGCCTTTGAAATTCCAGTGGTGCTCTGACACAGGCTGTGTGTGCTTGGGGAGTTTCTCATTTGAGACTCAAGAAAAGAGGCTGCAAAAATTGGTTTGCTCAGCCCCACAGCCATACAGGTGATGAAGTAACCCAAAAGAGCACTGTTTTGAATGGTTTGGAGACCAGAGGACTCTGTGGCTGCTGTAGGCAGTACAGAAACAGCAAAAGCAAGGTGATCTTTGCCCCCAGAGCATCCCTCACATGACCAAAAAAACCAAATCTTGCTCAGCTCCCATTCCTGTGAGAAAAAAGCCTTCTGCATCAACTACCCTGGTGGTGATTGTGTCACTGCTGTTCACTCATATTTGGTGGGCAAGGGCACTGCTTTGTTGGGAATGTGTGAGGTGCAGGGCCATGCACTTTTGGGGTACAAGTCTCAGAGGCTACAGCCACCTACATCTCATTTTGGAAGAGGGGCTTAGGTAGCTGGGTTCAGGTTTCAATGACAATTACATTCCAAACCATTCAGAAACATTGTCAGAAATACCTTAGGTGCAAAATTGCATGTTGGAATTGCTAAGTGCTCCTAAAACTCCACACCATGGGGATTTAGGGATCAGATGGCGGGTGAGGGAGCCACATCCCAGGTGACATGGGACCTTGTGCCTGTGCTTTCATCCCACAGCAAACAAAAAGCAATTTGGATGGGCTGACTTCTTGGGAAAAGAGAGTCTGGCACCACCCCTATCTGAGAGGAGATTTGCCACAACTCCCAGGAGGGGAACTAAACCCCCTGGAACTGACAAGTGAAATACAATATTTTTCACAGCTGGAGATATTTTTTGAGAGAAAAAAAGTCAACATTATCAACGTTTTCTATTTCCATACTTTTCTTCTGCAACCCCTTCATGATCAGGAGAGAGTGGGCTGAATACGTTGCAGCAGATTATGCTGCCGTTATTTTGGGACTCATCAGAAATAGTGTAATTTTCCTGAAAAATCTTGTTATTGAAAAGTTGTTGCCTAATTTGGCATTCTCAGAGATTTCTGTAGGTGAGATAGGATTTCAGTAAACACACTAATTTTTGGCTACATAACTGAGCTGTACTTTTCTAGTACAGTTAAAATACAGTTCCTGATACAAAGGAGGGCTTCCGCCTGCCTCTTGAAACTCCTGTTCCATATTCTGAAGAGCCCTCCCAATCTAAGTCAATTCATTTCTTTAGAAAAAGATTTCCAGAGCTTCATTTACATCAAACTAGAAATGTGAGGTACAAAGGTACATCTCACGCCAAGACTACACTTAAGTTTTTGACTTTTGAATTTATGGGGTTTTAAGGTTATTAAAGTTCAAAGTGAAGTTTTATTACAGTTCTTATTATGAGCAAACATTGTGTAAAATCTTCCAAGACGTCCAAAACCCAGATACTAACACTTCTTTTTAATGGCCAGGAGATCATTACAATGATCCTTTCATTTGGCTTCTTTCACAACCCAGGCCAGATGAACACCTTTGACTCCAACACCTCAAAGCAACATCCACTTATAAAATTGTTCTTTTGTTCTGACACGTAATGGAGAACCACAATTCTCCACCAGCTGCCTGAAAACCTGCTAAGACAGTGGGTAGGGAGCAGAAACAGGATGGGACACCAGTCCCTTGGCAAACTGTCAATGATCCAGCCACCAATTTAAACTCGGCATCACCGGGGCCTATGAAACTGCAATATTTTAAATTCTTTAAGGAAGGTGTCTGTGGTTGGGCTTTTTATTGTTCATTTTACAATTCTGTTTATAACTTATATGACATAATCAAATGGAAAACTCAAAAGACAGGAGATAATGGTGACTTCCAGAGTGTTTTTCAAGGTGAGACTGTCAGAAGAGGGGACATGCAAATACAGCTCTATCCCTACTTAGCTATTTTCTGTAGATAGGCTTAGGCACATAGTATTTTTAGTGGAGGACAATGGGTGATATTTCATAATGAATTTAATTGTGGTGATTCGAAGTGCTGCTGCCTCAAGTTTGACCCTCCCAGTCCATGATGGATGATGTTCCCTCTGCTGCTTTGGTTTACATCTCAGCACAAATCCACTTTTCCTAGATGAGAGAGATACTCAAGCATGATGACATCTGAAATTGCAGCTACAGGGTCGGTCAGGGACCAGCTGTCAGTGCTCCATGTTTCACAACTTCCCTTTTCTGCAGCTAAACACTGTTGTCTCCTTTTTATGAGGAGTAGGACAGATGACCATGGTGCACAACTTCTACAGGGACCATCCTCTGGCACCATTCATCATCTCATGACTGCAAGTGTAGAAGAAAACCAACCCAAAACTGATGCTGTGGATATTGGGTACCAAGGTGTTTAGCTCCCTTGGAAATCCATGGGAGAATATTTATGAGCTACATGGGGCAAGGAATACAGTCTAGCAGAGCTGTTCACTTAGGGTAGAGTCTAAGCCAATAAATTTAAATAACAGTGATTTAAAAGAATCCCATTAAATACCTTGATGACATCTGCATTAAATTAAGAAAGTTTTCTCAGTTCTTCCTCTATACATATTACACCTCAATCCTTCTGTTATCCTAGTTACATCTCAGAGTGGGAAATTTTCAACAACTTAATGACCTAGGGCTTGATCCATGATATAATGAAGGCATGCAGATATATTCTCTGATCTGTGATAAGCCATGTACCAGAAAAAGGCATATCAAATTCCCATCTTATAGGAATTATTCTTTATTTGCTTCATAGTGAGTGGGGCTGCAAAGCAAATTCTACAAGGAACACAGGAAAACCCTGCTTTTTGAAAGTTTCTAATACATGAAAACATAACCATTTAATTAAGAACAAGAAAAAATGTCATACTGCACTGAAGGAAAAAAAAAAGAACAAATTTTAGGAGCTGAGAGCCTACCTTTATTCTTTTAGGACAAGATCCTTTTATAAAGCTGAGGAATTCATAAAACCCACAGATGCTTTTGGTGTGTTGCACATCAGAAGTCTCAAATCTTTTCCTGTGAGACTCCATTCGCACCCAGAACAAGAAATGGGTCATGTTTGCTCTAGACACGAGACATTTCAGGGAAATTTGGCTGCTTTGGATATTTTGAAGTTACTAGAAACAGCTCAAAACTGAAACAGCAGGAAACATACCCAGTGGATATTTCTACAACATTTAGAGTTTGGGCGTTGTTTCTTTTTTAATAATTCGCCAGGGATGTCAGATTACAGCACCATAAATCAGGATCTAACATCCCAAAATCAGTACAGTTTCACCAGGAGACAGACTTTGCCCAGAACTCACAGCTACTCCATTTCTGTACAGCATTTCCAAGGACTAACAGCCTGTGAATAGTGTCAGTCAAAAACACTGCCACAATAAAAGAGGGTGAAGCCTGGTGACATTTTCTCAGCTAGTTGGTGTAAGCAAACAAACAAAAATACAAAGGGAGGAAAACAGCCTTGGCACAGATGGGCTCTTTTGCATGTTGCTTTCCACACATAGAGCAATTTAATCTTGAGTCAGCACGAGTTAGCAAAGGAATGACAGGTTGTTACAATTACAAGCTGCTTTGGAAGTATTACTATCAGTGCTGCCGCTATTTATGTTTAGTATTGTTATTGATGCTATTAATACTGCTTGTACAAGCATTTAATGTTACTGTACTGATGTAAATAACATCTGGATTAACAGTTGAGAGAACAACATGATGCAAACCAGATTGATGGCTGAAGACAGGGCATTTATTGGGTCACATTTCTGGGCTGCATTCCTGTGGATGTTGTGCATTCATACGGTGAGAGTCAACAGGAGGCTTTTCTAAATAAGCACCCCAGGATCTGGGTTGTGGAAGAGGACTTGATGATGTGACTTTTATTTTTTTCTGCCTCTTCAAGGACAGATTTGTTACCAGATCACAGTGGCAGAACTGACCACAGAAACTCTAAGTCCTTCTAAATTAGCCACAAGGAAGCATTATCCATGAATTCAAACCAGACCTCAGTTTGCATCTTGTTTGTATTATTTGTGGTCTCTGGCTTAACACCACAAACCACCCTTTGTCCCAAACTTCTTTAATCACAATCATAGCAAGGGCTCAGCAGAGACCTGAGTCTCACAGCACTGAGCACAGAAGGAAAAGCTGATACATGCTCCACAAATCATGTACAGTCTTAATACATGATAGGAAAAAGGAGACTGCAATCTAACTTTCCTGCATAGCAAACCCCCAAGGGACTTGGATAAATGTTCACTGCAACAGGATTTCCACTGCAATAAACTTTTTGCAAGTCACTCTCTCAGATGTATGAAAAACCATCCCATTTGCAGTAGATGCCATCATGGCACACAGTTAGAAACCCCCTCCAAACCTCTGTGTCTCTCACCAGAGCTGCCTCCCAAGCCACCCAGCTACAGCAGCCTGATCCTGTTCCCATGGGCTGTGATAGCATGAACAGAAATGCAATCTGGTCCCCTCTGGGTGGCCTGGAGCTGTGCTGGGACATTTGCCACAGAGAATGGGCTTCAGCTGCTTCAGCACAGCCATCCAATGCCATTCCAGGTGCTGCTGTCTGGCCTCCTGCTCCTACCCCACGTCTGCCCTAAGTCCTGCATTGTAGTTATATTTAGGCATTGGAATTCCACTCTAAGGGAAGGATCCAGCACCATAGGTTTAAGGATCCTGCATTCTCCATCAAGGTGCCTGGGGGCACATCAACAGCAGCTTTTTATTCTGGAGCAGATGTGCTCCAGAAGTGAACCCTCTTACAGTTCTTGCTTACCACGTTTTCATTAGCATCATGGCACAGGCACAAAGCACTGGAAGGGGATTCCTTCTCAACTAAAGGGTCCTGGAAGATGCTCTTTGGGAGCACATCTAGTAAAGTCCTACCATTAATTGATACTTAGGAGCACTCCTGGAGTAAAAGTCAAAACCACAGTGAGGATTATTTGCCCTTTTCATCAAATGCTTTCTTTTGCAGCTCTGCTCCTCTGGAACTGTACTACATCCACAGTTTATGCTGCCTGTAGTGGCTCCTGAAGTCACAGGTATGGGAAAGTAAAGAAAACAGACTGATCTGAGCTGTTGCCAAGCGAGTACATTACTAGTCCAGGGTCAAAAGGCTGCCCTGCTCCCCAGTCTGCTGACAGGATGTAAAAATGTCCTTAATATATATCCCCCAACCCAGGCTGGATTGCCTATGGGGATGTCACTCTCCCAATTATTTAGGGTTTTTTCAAGGTCAGATGTCCTCAGGACATCATGTTCCTTGTTTCCAGACAACGTCCTACCAGGGCTGCACAGCCCCAAGCCTCCAAAATCCCCCTCACCCCAAACAAAGCCCATAGGAGCAGAACCTAGTATTCAAAACCCAAAGGATGTTTTTTTAAAGGTAAAGCTCTCCTTCCTGTCTGGGAATTGCAGACTTTAGAGAAAAGCCTTTCCACATGCTGAATATTGCATTAATGTTCTTTAAATTAATATGTAGATTAGGTTCATCCCTGACCTGTCACTGAGACCAGGTGCAACAGAAATTCACTGGGCTTGAGCCGTGGTGTGATTTTGGCTGTTGGGTTCCCTTGGTGTCTATGAAGGACTAGTGGAGAGAGAAATGGTTTAATTTAGTCAATATTTAAATTACAATTTTAAAATAAATTAACAAAATGCAAAGAAACCTGTATGTTAAATACAGAATGCATCAAGAAAAATGAGATAAAAAACAGCAGCTGTATCCAGGTCGCTCTTCAAGCAGATTTCCTGCAACAGCAGAGAGAAAAAAAATGGTCTTTTGCTGCTGAGATTGTAGTAAACAAGGGCTTGTAAAAGTGCATTAAAGCTGCTTTGTTCCTTTGGTTTATAAATGGGAAGAGCAGCCCCAGGTAACTGCTCTCAGTCACAGGAAGCCTGTGGGAAGTGAAGCCTTCTAGCTAGCAAAGCCAGCTATTTGGAGTTGAAATGCAGTACCTGAAACCCAGGGCCATCTCTCACGTCTCTTCTGATCACTTCAAGTTCCACTAAGTGTCCCCTCCTTTATTTATGGAGCATTTATCCTGGCCATATTTCCAGGGAATGGAAAACTCCCCTGGAGAGGCTTTTTCAAGCAATCACATTAAAAGTTAAGCATCTTAACTTCGTACAGCGGAGTTGTCCCCATGATCAGAATGTACATGCTAAACCCTTTTATACTCTGTTGTACATTGATTATACTCACTTCAGTGGAAAAAGGTAAAAAACATAATTTCCAGCTGCAGTTGCCCAACTTTTATGGTATTTTATATCTATCATTGAAATACTCAGAATGACCCATTCAATTTTACATTACAGGCATTACAATAGCTGTAATCATCACCAGGTTGTGTGATCACCTCCTAAGAATTAGCCATTAGAGAGGGAAACTTGCTTCTCAAAATGTGAAGCCTGCAGGCAACACAGGAAGCAACCTTCCCTATTTGAAAAAGGCCAATTTTTAACTTCCCTGGTTTTTAAACCTGTAGCATCAATAGGCAGATTTTACTGACATCAGGGAATACTACATTCTTGGTCTGAAAGGCAATGGGAGATGAACTGTATGGTTTTGAATAGACACAAAGCAGGCATTGAAGCATCCCAGGGAAATATCCAGTCTAAGCTATGGTCTCCCCCCACAGCTGCTTTGAAGAAAAGGAATCAGTCTGAGATACCAAACCAATACTAGCTCAGCCTGTGTGAGCAGGACATTACCAGCCTCCCTCAAACAAACCCTCTGCATGGGCACCTCTCCTCACCCAGAAGAAACCTCACTAAGTTTCTTTAAGACCAGGCATCTCTCTTGTATTTAAAGGTGACCTTCTTGGTTCTCTGTGGTTTCACGATGGCTTTTCTGCTTTCAAAGCATTTATTCTTATTCTTTGAGCTGCTCATTCTGTGAAATGTTCAGAGACTGTTTAGGTGTGACTGCATGCCAGCAAATTACCCTGTAGAGCATCTGGCATTGGCATCAACTGGAGGAATGGGCTGATGCCAGACCAGACCTATTGCCTGGCACCCACACGACTTGCTTAACCTTTACAGGAAGCAGCCACTACCCACGGGTTAAAGTTCTATGTCAGGCTGCTGTGAAAAGTGGTGCCTGTGCTCCAGAGAAGGGGGTGCAAAGAAAGAAAAGACATTTCCTCTTGCTAGTGCAGAGAAGGGAGCTTTAGAAGGACTTTGGGTAGGTCTCTTTGCTCTCACTGCTGGGTAAGAGGAAGGTATTAGCCACTGGATTTCACTGGGAAGGGCTCATAAAAGAACAAGTCAATCAACACCAGAAGATGGTTTTCCTGTGAAACAAAGACTCTTAAAAAACATGATAATCCTTTTAAAACAGGCTAGTTCTTGGCAGTGGTTTTGTTTTATGGCATCCAAAGATGTTCCACTGGAGGTAAAACTTAGATGGGTAAACTTAGGTTTACCCATCCTAAGGAAAAACATCATGAAGCCCTTTAATATACAAAACATGTGTCCCATTTGTGGAACTTGCTCATAGATTAATTTTACTCATTTTTTTATCTAATACTGCCTGAGGAAACGAGTTTATCTTGAAAATCCTACATCTATGGCAGCAGAATACTCTAGAGATCTGAGTAGAGTGGGTCAAGTATACTTCCTGAAAAATGAGCAGTTCATGGTCCAGGTGATGCACACATGGGTACTCAAACAACTGCATCAACAGATAACAATTGTTTTCACTTCTTTGTCTGTTTTATTCCTTAAAAAAAAAAAAAAAAACGAACCACCCATGGGCAAGGACAATGAAGGAAGTGAGAAGGCTATTCCAAATCCTCTATTCACTGATGTCTAGAAACAAAGATCTTCTGACGTAGCATATTTCAATGTCCTTTGTTTAACCTCCCCCCTTGAAAGATCTGAACACAGAGCCTTTGTTTTCTGGTGCTTTGTAGGCTAACCTACAGGTTATGCTTTGATAAATGTCCATTGAGCTAAGGAAACATCAAGGCTTTTCCTCAAGATGTGTAGTTGCTGTTTTGTCTGACATCTTCTATTCTTGTTAGACATTACCATAAGTATTTAGGAGGCCCTTGTGCCTCTGAAGCTCCTGTTTGCTGTCAGCATAGCAGGCTAAAGTACCCAGTGCTGGTGTTTTATCCATTTTAGCCACTTAGGACTTCACCAGGTTCTTTAAAATTCACACTTCTGGCTCTGTCTCAGGAGAGCAGGCAGTGAGTTTCGTCTCTACAAAACAATCATGTCCCTGGGGCCTGACACACTCTTTAAAGCAAAAACAGAAACCCAATAGATCTTACACTGTGGTGCTCTGGAAGCAGAAGGCATACTTTCGTGGCATAACATGAATTCACTGATGGAAAAGTTCCTAGTACAGCCATGGCCAGGCATTTCATTCCTGATGGACAGCAAAATGTATACATTCCTTCAGTCTCCAGCTCAGAAACACCAAGTTGATGAATTCATCAGCAGTTACCGACCTCATACTCCAAAGTCAGGACAGGGCTGTTACAGGGTGCTACTGAGGCTGCCTCCTAGGGAGGGCATGTTCTAGTGTAGGTTTGAATAGAAAAGCCTTTAATGCCATCAGTAGTGACATAAAAAAGACTCTGGAATAGAAATTGGAGGGATAAACCTGTGTGACAACACAGGAGAAGAGAAATTCCTGCTGTAAGGGCTGCTTGCTCTATGCATTGTAGTTTGTTTCAGATCTTCATTGGTCTGAGATACTGGGTGCACTTCTATCCCAGATTATAAAGTGCCTTAAGTGCCTTTTCTCTCAAGAGCCTTCCCCTGAGTAACATTTCCTTTCTGAGATTAGCCTCACTACCATGTGAGGTCACCTGAGTTTGGATTTTTTCAATGCAGTTTCAGGTGAAACTCAGGACAACACAGCCTGTCAACAGCCAGGTTACCAGGACAAAGACTTCTCTAAACTGCTCTGTCTAGCTCCTTTCTGTGTGGCTGAAAGGCCTACAATGCCTTACCTAGTCTAGAAATCACTGGACAGTGTCTACACCTCTCAAGAGAGAGAGATGACAGAATTCCAGTGGGACTAGAGGGGCAAATTACCTGCATGCCTCCAAGACGAAGCATGATGGATTCCAGAGAGGAATTTTCATTCCTTGCTGAGTATTCAGTCAGCTAAACATGTTCTCTGTTGCCCATGAGAATCTACATATTTACATTTGCCACCCTGTCCCTCAGTTCCCATCAAAGCTGGTCATCTCAGGTACCACAGGCTGCTTGGATAGATGCCATTCAGACTTCCCATGCTTCCTGCAGCTAATTTTGGTCAGTATTTGCACATAATATGGCCTATCAAAGCTCCAGAGAATGTTGCAGGTCCAGAGATATGGTTTTATAGGGAGCATGAGCCCATTAAGGGCTCTATCGGTACCAAAAGCAACACCACCCACGATCCCCTTGACTCCTTGCCCAGCCATCCTCTTCCTCTGTTCTGCCAACTGCAAACATGAGGTTCACCCCTGAGTTTTCAGCCAGATCAGGAACTGGGGCTGACCTTCACCTGGCAGTGCAATTACAGCTGTCAGGGCAGAGGAGGAGGCAAAAAAACATGGCCTGGGATGGTGAGAGTGTGCAGATGCCTCTTCCAGCTGATGGCACAGTCTTCAACTCCAAGCTGCTCAGAGAACACTGCCTTTAAAGGTGCTGCATTCTGACAGGTCTGTTCTCACATGAGATGTAAAAACAGAAGCCCTGACCTCTTGTGGTCATTAAACACCACAAAAGCAGTAAATTACAATTTTCCTAATTCCTTAATCTTCTGAGTATTTTCTGCCATATATGGTCAAACCCCAAAGGCTGGATTCACACCCGACAAATCTTGCTGGGATGGCACCAACCACAGTTATTAGCATTTTTTCAAGCCCTCTAGAAATCTTGTCTGAAAGGTAGTTCTGTCCAACAATAGAACCAAACTTCCCTCTGCAAGTACTAAAGAGCTGCCTGGACTACAACATCATTTACAATTTCAGGATTGTTTTACAGACAGATAGCAAACCACGTAAGTAATTCATGGCACGTTTGGGAGAAGTTAAAGATGAACTTGCATTTAAAAGATTCATACCTGCTTCAGATGCCTGGGGCTGGAACCAAATAAAATACAGTCTCCTGGTTTATTGTACATGGTGAATGATGAATGGTTGTTTTAATGGTAAGGAACTCATTGGGACAGAACGCAAACCAGCAGTGCCAGAGTGTGAGGTTAATACATATCAAGAAGCTGCTGCATTCCCTGAGGTCAGAAAAATGCTTAAACTGAAAGACTGCTCCACCTGGACAGGTGCAGAGAGCAGGCAGAAGGCAGAGGGAAGCCTACAAGCACCTGTACCACTTCAAACAGACATACCCAGACATTTCCTGATTGGTTAAATGCACCAAGTTCTTGCCCCTTGCTGTATCCTGATTCCCTTGGTGTAAGAAATGCACGGCCAAAATAACACAGAGCGTCATTTGGAGCATCTTGCTGCACATCCTGCAGCCAGAACAGCCTCCTCAGGGCAAGCTCCCATCACAGGCTACTGCTGAGACAATTATTATTGGTGACAAAGTGGGAAACGTTGTGTCCCTTCAGAGAGGTGGAATAAACCGTAATGGGAGATTGAACACGTGCTGCATGCACAGGAGCCCTCTGTGCCAGTGTAGTGCACACACACTGCCTCCCCTCCTCATCCGTGGGGCTGGAACCCCAGGGGGCCAAAATGGGAATTAGCCAAGGGTCCTCTCAGCATTTTCCCACCTGGTTTCACCCACTCTTCAGCCATTCAGGTTGGTGTTTGTGCAGTGCCATGAGGAGGCGTGAGCCAGGATGAGGCCTTGTGCTTCAGGGGCAGCAGAAAAATATTAAAACCACAAAACGCGGTAACATTTACTTTATTTCTGCAAACACTGCAAATAGCTCTGATGACAGTACATTTCATTATTAAGCTATTAGATAACATAAACACATTTTGGAAGCATCTAATTTTGTATGTTACTCATTAAAAGTATTTCCGTCCACATGGCTTTTCCTTCTAAAGAACACAGAGTGCATTTACGAATAAATCTCCTTTCAGCTGTTTTCCCTGAGCCTAACATAAGGTGCAGTTCCTTGTCCTGTTATGATTCTCCCCCCACCATGCAGGGTGGAAGGAGCAGGATGCAGCTCTGCATCCCCTGAGCTGCTCCTCTCTGCACAGGTACCCTCTGCCTCTGCACTATCCAGGCTCAGGCAGGGCTGTGCAACACCCACAGAAATGCACACATGTATTGCCTCTCCCAAGCACTTGTGTTCCTCAGCAGGCTATTTTCAAGCATGCAAAAAGCTCTTCTTCACAGAAAAAAAGAAAAGTTGTGAGGAAGAAAGAACCTCCAGACTCCCCAGAGCCACAGCAGTGGCCTTGCTTGTATTAGCACTCAATTCCCACCCAGATTTTTTTTGTGCTGTAATTCTTGAGGAGTCCCATCATCTTAGATATGGGGAAACTGAGGCACAGAGGTGGGAAAGGGTGGAGCAACGGTCACTCTGGCAAGACTACACTGAGCTCTTCCACTCATGCAGCTACATTGTTGGAACTAAATGATCTTTAAGGTCTCTTCCAGCCCAGACCACTCTATGATTCTATGCTGGCAAGCCTCCAGAATGTGTGCAGGTGATTGTATTAAGGATTTTCCCATTGCAAACATGTCAGTTTTGTTCCAAGCCCACCTGATGGTGACCCCTGTCACAGGAGAAACAGAAACCTTCACAGGGAAATAACCACAGATCCTCCCAAAAATCTGCATTCAAAAAAAACCCTCTCCTGTGTTCGTTTTGGAATTTTTTCCTGATTCCTCATAATGCTTGGCCAACACAAATCCCCTATAAATATCCCAAAGACCTCTTGCCACAGTGGGGTTCATTGCCAGTTCGTATTAAACATTCTTTGACGTTTACAAAACCCAAGGAATTTTATACATTTGTGAAGGCCACATGGCTGCCACTGACGAACACAACAGCTCACTGGAGCCCTAATTACTGCTAATTACTCTTCCCATTGAGCTGCCTTGACTCTGTCATCACTGCAGAATGAGGCAGGAGATATCATGGGGGGCAACCACATAGGCGTGGGCCAATGTCACCAAGCCTGGGACAATGCTGGAGTTCAGGAGGTTGTGGACACCCTTGGCCAACATTTTGTAACCCATGCAGAGTTACAGAGCTGCCCATGTGCTCTGGCCATGCAGGAGGGTCAAAGGAAGGTACCAATCAGCCAAGACATGAGTTTTGCCACTTGAATCCATGCTCTAAAATAGACTGACATGATGTAAAGCTTTTCCTAGCATTGTAGGAGAAGATAAATGCACAAAGGCACCCAAGGAAGAGCACATTGCATGTATCTGAGTGTGTGCACAAGCACAGGCAAAAATAGCGAGAAATGAAAGAAACAACATAAACCTCACACTGAAAATTAAAGGAAAGTCCTTTTCTGGGGGAAGTTCTGCCCTGTCCTCTGCTGTGGGGGGAGAAGTGGGTCTGGTGCTCCAGACTACCAGTGTGCACAGCATGGGAGAGATGCTCCCATACACCAAACCCACTCAACCATTCCCTGAAATGTTCTCCCCTCAGCAGGAGGGCAAGGCACCAGCATTCCAGCTTCTGCTCTGCAACGCAGGGCTCTCACCAGGATCTCTCTTTCCCAAACATATGATGCACTAATGACACCACCCAGGGATGACAAGCAGCTTAAGAGCTGGCTCTACCCTCTGGACACCTGGCATGCTAAACCCTGTAGCAAGAGGCATGTGCTGGCTTGGGAAAAAGCCATCCCCATTTTGGACAGCCAGCAGGCCCAACTGTTAATCCAGGGCCTTCATCTCCCCTACTGCTATTAATATAGGAAGAGAAAGGAAAAAAATCCAGGAGGAACAATTGACTTGACCTCTGAAGAAGTTGTAACATTACTGATTCAAACCACAGATGATGAGCCATGATAGGACAGAGTAAAATAACAGTGAATTAAATCAGGGATAGCTCATGCAATGTCTAATTGTTGTAGAATAATGAGATCCATCTCTAAATCAGATCAGATTTTATTTTCTGACACTTAAGGATCAAAATTCATCATAATGTGTAAGAAAAAGTGTTGTTTCTCCCAGGTAACTAGTGTTAGGACAAGAGGAAAATGGTGTCAAGTTGAACCAGGGGAGGTTTATTGCAGATATTAGAAAAAGTTTCTTTACATTGGAATAAACTGCCCAGGAAATTGATGGAATTACTGTTTCTGAAGGTATTTAAAAAACATGTGCATGGGGTGTTTAGGCACAAGGTTTAGTGGTAGACCTGGCAGTGCTGGGTCACTGATTGGACTAGATGATCTCAGAGGTATTTTCCAGCCTCAATGATTCTGTGACTTTTTTGAAAAGCCCAATGCACAGCACCCAAGCCTGGACACTGGTGCTGAGGAGCTGCTGCAGGAGGTCAGTGGGTCAGTGCTGGGTCTGCCAGCCCAAGCATTGCCAGGGCAGAGGGACCCAGCTACATTAGAGCCTGTCCCCAAGCAAGCTCTGCTTGTGGTTCCCACCAGGGCTGGAACTGTGTTCCCTCCTCACACATGAGGGTTTATGTCATTGCCATTGCCTGTATTGTCACAGTCTTAATTTAGTGTTCAATTTGGTGCTGTCACAAAAGGTTTCCAGGAGAGTACAAAATCTAGACAAGGGTCAAGAAGAGCTGTTAGGAAGTCCTTCCTTCAATTCAGAGGGTCACAAATTTAGATTAGCTTAGACATTGACTTTCCCTGTTCCTCTAGTAAGGGTGGAAAATCCTTTGTTATTTCCAAGAGACTAACACCTGAACATTGCACCGCTTCACCTGCAAGAGAGAATTGGCTCCTGCACAACTTCAAGACTGCAGAAAAGATGATGAGGAAAAATCACAAGACCTGACCAGGCAGAGAAGGGTGAGGGAGGACAATCCTTATGCTGTTTTCTCCATGAAACAGAGGCCCTGGAACCTCTCTTTTTCTTAAGCAAAGAGCTATCCCTCCTCCTGCTCAGTCATCCTTTGGTGCTGGTATCCAGTATGTTTCTGTAGAGCCACCCAGAGACATCACATACTGAAGTGATAAAGAGCAAAGGCTGCACATTCATCAGAGGTGTCCTTTGGACTGAGAGTATAATTGCAAGGACCATCAGCTTTTATATTTGGGTCCTACCTGTGCACAGAGAGCACAGGTAACTGCTCCATGCAGCTCCTCATGTCAGCCACAAAGCAAATCCTCTTATATCACCAAAGCCATCCATGACTGTGCAGATTGTTCTCTCCACAGGAGAAGTGTCAACACCCGGTCCCAAACTCTACTCAAGCACAAGAGGAGCCTGTTCTGCAGCCCCCAGCACACAGACAAACTATGAGCTATCAGGAGTCTAAAATAAAGTTCTACAGTATACCATTTAAAAATAAATAAAACAAAGCCCTTTTCTAATTAAATAAATGATGAAAGGAAAAGCTAAGAAGCAGTGCAGCTGGGAACCCTTTGAAATAATTAGATCTACCTACTTGGCTCTAAAGTTTTTTTACCATCAGGAACATCAAGAAGGGTGTCAGCAAGAGACCTTCTCATTTCTTAGGTGAACAACACTGAGGGATTTAAAACCTATTGAGAGAAGCCTGGGATTCTTGAAGTTCACTGAAGCCAAAGTAATTCACCCTGAATGCAGGCCCTGAAGGTGACTGTGGAGCTTAGAATAAGGATGTCAACACGGTGCTTTCATCGTTTGCTAGTGGAGCTGGTACTGCACATGGAGCTTGCCTTGACCATTTAATTAATAAAGGGACCCACGCAGCTGGAATTAACGTGAACTTTCAAAGCATCAAAAAGTCCAGCGAAGGATCAAGCTGATATTTTCATTTATATATATTAGCTTATTCTGAGCCATTGTTGTGCTCCTCATTCACATGATACAGCAGCCTCTTACTCACATACACACCCTTACATACTTCCTTTCATTTTACCTCCACAGTGCTTCTGTGTGATGGGGGCTATCACCAATTAACACTGACAATAGGAGCTGGAAGGGAATTTTAGCAAGCACAGCAGGGATTTTTTCTCCGCAAAATCTTTGAGGAAAGGGATTATTTCCCCCTTGCCCTCCTCCCTCCAAAAATGGTGAGCTCCATACCAATGTTTTTTCTCTGATCCTTTTTCTATTCTTGATTTTACTCTGTCTCTTTTCCTTTTTCTTTCATTTAACACCAAACTATAGCAAGGAAAATCCTTCAAAAACATTTTCATTGTGTTATATTGAACAGAACTGGCTTCAACCCTGCCAGGTCAACATGGTCATTCCACTCCTCAGCACTCCACAGGGTCCTATAAATTAGCCTGTGAGAATCCAGTATTTATGCTTCCCCCAGTCAATGTAAATACTGCTTTTCTTCTTCTTCCTATGCCAAGGGGCAAAGGTTTCAATCAATATTATCACAAAATAATATTTGATAGAATGTTGGTCTGTTTACAACTCATCTGTTGCTTTTTCACTCCAGTAATTCTCAAGCAAGGTGGAACTTCTGGTTGAATCAGTCCACAAACAAGGATGACATGGATTTTGAATCAACACAGATGGTCCAATCAAGCATAAGACTTTGGGCTCAGTGCAGGCATCCCTAGATGACTTTTTCTACTTTGTATATTCGTGAGAACAGAACACAATGATCTAATTGTCACTTCTAGCCTTGTATCTTACTGATCTTTGATACCATGAGTCCATCAACTATTCTGGCTTCGTGGTTAAGCCCTGTAGATAAACACCATTGAAGCCCCAGTGGATCACTCCCAGATGATGAGGAAGCATACAATTCAGTCAGCCACGAACCTTTCTGTTAGGTGTCAAAGAAAGTACAAGTGGCTTCATATAAGCTCCTTGTTCTAGGGAATGTCACCTCTTTAAAATTGATATAACCTCATATTTTCAGTTTAACACCCACTGATGCCATTGCAAACATTCCTTGTGATGGCTTCAGTGGGCATTTGATATAATTTTACAGATCAAAAACTGCCTCCCAAGCAACGCCCTGTCCTTTGGATGAGACATAAAGCTGAGACTGTGAGCAACTCTGAGCACAGCAGAACAGTTTCTCAAGAGCAGGACAGCTATCTTTAGTGTCCTCACCAATTTGCTTGCATTGGATTCCTCTCAGCTTTTCAGGTGGCTGTCACTTGTGCTGTTCCAAAGCCATCAGCCAAAGCCCCACCTCAAGGCCAGACCACATCAGTGCTGCAGCCTGTGTGTTCACCAGAGCTGCCGTGCTCCAGCACAGAGTGGTGGCTTCATGGTTAGTCAATAGCCTTTTGTGCAGTAGTCCCATTTTGGGAATCATCCTAAACGTTGGGATAGTGAGGGAGTTAGAGGATAATCCATTTACTGGCAAGAAGTTGACACCAAGAGCTCTGGGGGAGTTAGGAAAAATGTGATGCCTGTGGCGTGTGAGTGTGGTAGAAACTGTCTGTGAGTGACAGAGGGAGCAGCTGTCAGGTTACCTCCCAGTGACATCCTTCCAAAGAGGAAACTCAAGGAAATTTCTGGATTAAACACTACCCAGTGTCAAATGCCGGATCAGCATCTTTTAGCAGAAACCCAATGTCTCTCGGAAAGCCTCAGTCAAATATTTTGGTAGCTCCTCTGGCTCTTCCTCTCTACAGCCTAACAAATATTTCACACTGGTTGCACAGCTTTTGGTTGGAAGAAATCCCAGCTTTGTTGACACTGACTTCAGTCAGCTTCAGAGGGCCTCTTAACTCTGCTTTGGGGCTTGTCAACACACAGTGGACTGAGACACAATGCCAGCAGGCAGCTCCTCCTAGAAAACATTATTTGAATCCAAATTGTCTTCTAGGCACTTTTTTATAAACTTCATATTGTGCGAGTTACATGCTTGTCAGAAGAAAAATCTGGGTTAGTCCCTCATTATTCACATTTATGGAAGGTTGTCTTCCCATTCCTGCACCAGCAACCCCAAAAATATCACATCCTGATCAGTCAAATGTCTTCCACGTGGCAATGTACATTCAAACACAACTTGGTGCTGCCAAATATGTGAAAAGAGACAACCACAACAGCACCTGGAGATTATTTATACTTAGGAAAAAGCTTCATGAGAGGCAATTTTGAACTTCTTTTACATGTATGATCAAGCACCATCACGTGGAAAGCTTCCACTACCCATTCTGCTTGTGATCTCCAGCAGCAAAAAACCACCTCTACTCTGACATGGATATTGGTATATGTAATTCTGTTCAATCAATGCACTCCTGGGGTTCATAGAATCACAGAATCATTGAGTGGTTGGGGTTGGAAAGCATCTTTAAGATTGTCCTGTTCCAGCCTCCACTGGTGCAGGGACAACTTCCGCTGTCCCAGGCTGCTCAAACCCCACCCAAACCCTGCCTTGGACACTTCCAGGGATGGGACATCCACAGCTCCTCTGAGCAAACTGTGCCAGGGGCCCGCCACCCTCATAGTGAAGAATTTCTTTGCAACATCTACTGTCTTTCAGTTTACCCCTTGTCCTATCACAGCAGGCCCTGCTAAAAAGACTCTCTCCACATTTTTGACCTTCTCATCAGCAAACACTTCCAAGTCCTTCCCTGCAAGGCTGCTCTCAACCCATTCTCCACCTAGTACGTACTTGTGCTTGGGATTGCCCCCATCTAGGTGCAGGACCTTGAACTTGGCCTCCTGGGACTTGGAGAGGTTCACACAGCGCACATGTCCAGCCTGTCCAGGTCCCACTGGATGACACCCCTTCCCTTCAGTGTGTGACCGCACCACACAGCTTGGTTCTCAAGTCAGATGTCTTTAAAAATATTCCACCACCTGCAAAACAACAAACCTGCACAGGAAGCAGCCCTGGTACCTTTCCAGCTTTATTCAAAGGAGAAAGTAGAGAGACAGCATCAAAGAGAGAACTTTCCTCATGACTCAGTAAGTGTGAGACCAAAGAGTAGTTTTATTACAAGCCCTGTTTTAAAAGAAGATATTTATGAAGACTTAACAGAAGATGCTGTAGTTTATAATAATGAGAAATTTTTACTTCTATGAAAGAAGAATCTAGAAACCTTAAGAAGGTTAAAGCTCTGTTGTACTAGTCATGCTACTAACAGTTGAAGACATCTAGGATTTTGGAGAGGTTTCTGCTCCAAACAGTCCAGATGCAACATAGATGAGAAAATAATCAGAGAAAGTAATCAGAGAAGAAACTATTTTATCCAAGTGCTCAGAGAGTCAAGAATAAAATTACTCTTTCTTCCACGGCACCTGGTGCATACATGGGGTGGATAATTGTGAAGGAAGTCTTCGTCTTTGCTGAGCAATTTAAATTTACCTACTGATTCAGCTAATTTGGCCTCAAATTTTAATTAACAGATTTTAAGTGCAACTGGGCTGGGGAATGGCATGTTGGTACAAAAGACCCGTCAAACTTCAACATATGGAAAGTTCATCCAAGTGAAAATAGAGGTGGAAGGAGGAGGAAGATTGTACAAAACAGACTGTAACCTGGCTTATTCCTCCACCTTCTGTCAGGTGGCAGCTCAGGTCTTCCTGAGCTGGAAGTTGGGTGTGAACCATCATGTCTAATTGTCAATTATAATGACATTTTTCACTACTGTTTAGTCTATTTTTAGCTTAAACATTTGGTCTCTGTAGCACCCAGAGGCAACAAGTTTCACAGGTTTCTTCAGAAGAAAAATATTGGGTGCACCACCTGATTATTTCATTGGATCAAGGTGAGAAAATTTTGAGAAAATGCAAATAATTGTTTGCTTATTGCTTCCTCCTTTCCAGTCCTGATTTTGATGCTGTCTAACTTGCTCCCTCATCTGCTTCTCAAACTGAAAAGCCTGGCCAATCCCACCCACTCTTCCTTGTGATGGAGAACAGGGCATAAGCACAAGTTGCCCTCTCCTTCAGTGATCCACATCCACTTCACCAGTAACTTCAAGCAATGGCTTTAGTTCTGAGCCTACCCATGGAGGATGGAGGTCATGAAGATAAGGCTAGGGGAGCAGGACAAGAATTAGAAAGAATGCAGACCTCTGAATATTGTCTGTTTCAGATGCAAAAGCCCTTCAAGTTAGTAAATGAGGGGCAAAAATTATTTTAAAAAGTAAGCATTGCTTGCTTTTATCATAAGAAACCAAAGCTTCGAGGCTTTTGTCCACTGTGAATAAACAGAAAATAGGATTGCAATTTGTAGAGTGTTTTGAAATTTTCTAATTATTTTTCATTAAACAAGGTCTGCAATAAAGGTCTGCTGTGGTTTCTCCCACACTTCAATTTCCCTTATGTCAGCTCCATTTTTTGTCTCCTTTTTTCCCAGCCATTTCAAAAATATCTGGAGATCAAGTAGCTGAAATTGAAAGGGAAAAGGATAGGATGAAAGAGAGAAGAAGCAAAAGGAGAAAAGAAGCAGAGGGTGGCGGGGAGGGGTGTGGGGGGTGTGAAGCTTGAAAAGACTTTCTCCAGAATGCAGATCGTGGGTATTTTCAGTGCTCATTGGAAAGATCCCATCAGGTTGCCATCTCAGCCCCCATGGCTGTGCTCTGGGAGCTCTTTTTTTTCCCCTTTGTTTGCAGCCCATCAGACTCAAAGCACCATATGGTAATGACTCACATTGCTCTGGCCACAGATTTGGGCCATGACCACACCTACCTGAGCCTCTTCAGAGACCTGCAAACAGCTTCTTTCTGTGAGTGCCAGCAGGTCCCTACCTACAAAGCAAACAGCAGATGCTGCAACGATGGGCAAATGTCCAAGTACGTAAGACAATCCTAATTAAAAGACGTTTTGTCATGAAAAGCTGGAGATTTTTTTAAAAAAGAAATGCTTAGCTGGGAAAAACCTTTGATGCTGCTATGCTGAGTGTGCCATACTGCACCATTAAGACATCCAGAAGTACTTTTAAGTTGCCTGATGGTAAGGTTACAACATAATCTGTGATTAACTTGCCTCATGTTGTCAGAGGCTATCAGTCACTCCAGAAGAAATTTGATTTCTGCCTCTTGCCCTGTGTCTGCCAAAGCATCATGTTGGGAAGCTGTTTCCATCCCAAACAGCTCTCAGATTTCCAGTTCATCTAAGCAGATTTGTGGGACCCTGGATCCAGTCTGTCCAAAGACAACATCTACCTGGTTCCCCAAATTTTAGACTAGGAAAAATGTAGTTTAAAATGTGCAATTTGCTATTTTCTCATTGAACAGCTCCCCCAGCTCTCAGTGATCTCTGCTGGAATGGATTTTTTGCTCCAGTGGACTCCATTATCTTTTTCCATGATTTTTCTCACCTCTGCTAATGGACATGGTTTTTCAACTGTAATTATTCAGTATGCAGGAAGTGCTGATGAGTTCTTTCTGTCTCAGGACATTTCCTTCCTAATTTGGAGTCAGCCAGGGCCTGAAGGTGTCAACAAAAGTTTGGGGGCAGAAACCAGGGTATTTGAAAATTTAGTGCAAGGAAAACTTCTGGGCTACTGGGTAGGATGATGCAATACTGCAAAAAAATCTCCATCAGCTCCTTCCAGTGCTGACACAGGAGCAATGAGTGACCTAAATGCGCCCAGTTTAAACATCAGAATTGCACAGACACTGGGAGTACTTATAAAGAGCAAGTATTTTTCACAGCATAAGAAACAAAGCCCTTGAAATACAAAACACCTGTTACAAGCTCCAGGCTGGTATTGTACAGGCATAGGATGATTAAATAAGTTACCCTTTGGAGTGATTCAGTGATCAGAGGAGAGGACTGGGAGTCAAGATTTCCCCATTTGTTCTTCTATTTACCTTTAAACAAATCCCTGGTGGGATTTCTGCTTTACACAGACATCAAACACCCACAGCTCCTCCAGACTTCAATTCAAAGTACACTTGTTCAGCATCTCCACAGTGCAGACCTTCTGTCTCTCTGGACATTAAATTAGTCAGTGTCAAGATAGGGTTAATGTTACTGATCTTAGGTAGATTTTGCACTTTTGTTTGCAGAGCAATTTGAGGTCCTCAAATTGGCTGTTCCAGAGGTGAAAATATATTGTAGTGATGCTCCTAAACAAACCCTGGGATTGTTACTATGCAGAGAGTGCTGCCAGCTCCAGAGCTGTGAGAGCAAAGGTGTCCACATCCAGGGCAACAGACAGCCTGGAAGGTGAGTTGGTAACACAAGCAGAACAACTTTTTTAGCACTGGCTTACCCCAAAATCAGTAATAAATTTTAAAATGACTGTCGGAGGAGCTCAGTCCATTGCTCTGTCTCTGTGCACTCACTGCTCTCTGTGCTGGTGGAAGCAGAGCCTGTACTCTCATAAGCAGGTGACAGAAAAACACAGATTTGATTTGGGCAACAAAATGTCAATCTGGTGGGCTCTAGAACCAACAGCAAAAGGGTTCTACAGTTGCCTGTGGGGCAGAAAAAGTGGAAAAAAATTATCATCAAGTCAAATGTAGCAATGGTGCATAAGCAGAGCTAGAAGTTCTGTAGAGAAAATGAATGTGCATGGAGAGGGTGGGGGGACAGACAACAAGAAGTTTTGGACTATTGCTTTTCATTGACCTAAATAGCAATTAAAAAAATGGGGCAAGCTCCTGAGAATTGCTCTTGGATAATCAATCAGAGATAACAGAATTAGGCAGAGGCAGTAAGCAAGTGACAGGATGTTAATTCAAGCTAGATTTTTAACAGCCTCGGGTGGATAACTCTTGACAAAGTATTTTCCAGCTGAAGCTTGTGTACTTCTCTTTTTTTTCTAGACCTTTTCTGCCTCAAGGCCAAATGCAGAATACAGTCATCTCCAAAATTATTCCATACTCGAGATTCTGCATTTCTTGTGTCTCATATTCAGGACAGGTAACATTTCAGCAAGGACAACTGCTGTGGGGTCTGGTGCTCACCTCCTGCAGTGAGGATCACATTGCGGCTGGAAGGTCTGCAGAAAGAGCAGTGCAAGCAGAAAAGCTCCTCATAAATATTACTAAATTCAAATATCCAATGTGTTTATCCCTGCTTCAAACCTATTCCAACAGATCCTGGTGGGAATGGTGTGAAAGCAAACTCCTTTCTCTGTGCAGTCCATGTGATACAGGCAGGGGATTCACCATACTGGCCAAAATCCCTCTCACACATGGATTTTCCCAAGTCTCACTCTATGTACTCACTCAACAGCATCCCGCTCCTGGCATGCTCCTAGCAGAGCTCCTGTAAAACCACAGCACACAAACACTGCTGTACTCATACTAATATTTCTCCTCCACAGTGGGAGAAAGTCTGATCTTAAAAGTAGGTTTCTGCTGGGAACAAAAATTGTGGCTCTGAATATTCAGTGTTTGTTTATATCTCACTGTTTCCACTACCATTCCTGCCGTTTAATTTGTTTGGAAGACTATTCAGAGGAAACTAATAAGTGGTGTGAGGACAGGAAGAACTATAAACCACTGAAATCTGAGCATACATTCAGTGACGTTACCCACATTATTTGCCTGGCTCTGTTATTTAAAGTTCAAGTCAAAGGGGAAGTTTTGTTTTTAAAAACAAAGACTTGCACACGTATGGACTGAATGTCTTTTCCTTGGAAGCTCTGCTTGGATCAGACAGGATCAGTAATCTGCATAAAAATAAAGAGTAGCAATACTGCACTTGCAATTAGGCAGATTTAGCCCTGATGCAAGTACAGACAGCACAATTCCCTGGCATCAATGGCAGTTGTTCCAGACTTGCAGATGCTTGTAACTTTGTTAGCCTGTGTTATCATTTTTTTTCTTTTTTAATAGCTGCTTATGGAAACACTGACTTGCATTTGAGGTTTCCAGATTCTGAGATTTTAGGCAGGCAGCATTTTCAAATATAAAACACCACTTTAGTCTGAAAAAGAACAAAGTTTGGAGTTACGCCAAATGTAAAAACTACTGTGGAAATTCTAGAAAACAAAACTTATGTGTCAATGGTTGTGTATGACACAGCATCACAGTAAAAGCTGAGTTAGAAAGGACAAATGCTTCTTGAACTCTGTCAGGTTTGGGGCTGTGACCACAGTCCTGAGGAGCCTGTTCAGTGCCCAGCCACCCTCTGGGTGAAAAACCTTTTTCAAACATCCAACCCAAACCTCCCCTGACACAACCTCAGGCCATTCCCTCAGGTCCTGTCACTGGTCACCCCAGAGATCAGTGCCTGCCCCTCCTCTGCCCCTCACAAGGAAGTTGTAATGGCAGTGGGGTCTCCCCTCAGTCTCCTCCAGCTGAACAAGTGCCCTCAGCTGCTCCTCACACAGCTTCTTGTCAAGGCCCTTCAGCATCTTCGCTGTCCTACCTTGGATGGTCTCTAGTAGTTTAAAGTCTTGTTGTGTGGCTCCCAAAACTGCTCCCAGCACTTGAGATGAGGCTGTCCCAGTGCAGAGCAGAGTGGAACAATCCCCTCCCTTGCCCAGCTGGTGATGCTGTGCCTGATGCCCCCCAGGACTCTGCTGGCCCTCCTGGCTCCAGGGCACTGCTGATCACGTTCAGCACTGACCAGGACCCCCAGGTCCCTTTCCACAGCCCTGCTCTCCAACATCTCATTCCCCAGTCTGTCCTTACATCCAGGGCTGCCCCATCCCAGGTGCAGAATCTGGCACTTTCCCTTTTTAGATATTTGTTTATTATCTCTTCCAGTCCTGCATACAGGTTATTTATGAGGATGTTGAAGAGCACAGGGATGGGGCTGGACCCTATGCAACCCCACTAATGACAGGTCTCCAGCCTGATGTCACCCCAGTCACTGCGGCCTTTTGTGCACAACCTGTTGCCCATCCCATGACATGTTTATCCAGCTCTCTGCTGGACATCATCTTCAGGATACTGTGAGAGGTGGTATTGAAAGCTTTAGTGAAATCCAAAAAGATTACCTCAGCTGGCTTCCCTTGGTCAACCAGGGGACTAGTGTCACCTTGTCATAAAAGGCAGCCAGGTTTCATAAGTTGGACTTCCCCCTCATGAAGCCATGCTGGCTGTGCCCAGTGACTGTGTTGTCCTCCAGGTGTTTTTCAATACCCCCCCAGGACAATCTTCTCTGTAACTTCACCAGGCACAGAAGTAAAACTGACAAGCCTGTAGGTGCCAGGGTCCCCCCTCTTGCTCTTCTTGAAAATCAGGACAACATTCACCAGCTTCCAGTCAGCTGAGACCTCTCCAGATTCCCAAGACCACTCAAAAATTGTCCTGAGAGTTTTCTGATGACATCAGCCAGCTTCCTTAAATTTACTACTCTGAGTGGGATACAGTGGTTTCTTTGGATTATTTGCAACATTAAAAGACAAAAAACATTAATATTGCATAACCTTTCTTTAGAGAGAATAAACAAACAGAGTATCTGAGCTTCAAGTATCTGTTATTCCTGATTGGCTTGTTATAAAAATTCCCTTTTAAAACTGAAATAGACAAATCAAAGCAATTTTGCTGTGAAGAATGTGTTAACAAAAAAAAAAAAAAAAAAAAAAAAAAAAAAAAAAAAAAAAAACAGATTCCCTACATAGTGTATACATAAATACAAGGGATTTTAGCTTAACCTTCTGGTCTCAACTTTTGTATCTCTATAGTAGTTGCTCAGAATGGGCATTCTATTGTGTGTATTAACTGGAGTGGCTAAGGCAGGCCTGGGGCTGATAATTATAATTTGGTCCCCTAGATGATTGAGAAGCCTTACAGAGGACTGCACAGTGCAACTTTAACAGCCCTTCCCGATGCCTAACTAGAAAATCTGTTTCAAAGGGGCTCCGTGAATTGTAGGGTACAGTCAATTAACTTGAATATTAATTATCTATAATGAATGTACCCTTCTTCGGGGCTTGAAAAGAAGCAAATTACTTGGAGAGGGACTAATTAAGATGATGTAATCTTGACCATGAAGAATAATTCCTTCCTAGTGACAGAAATGATCTAATTGAAGTATCTCATTAATTAATGTCTCATGAAATTGACTGATAAAATGCCTCTATGAATGCCTCCTGAACTTGGGGCTGCCAGAGCATTGTCGTGCATCCACTCCCGCTCCAGACTCTATCGCTGACAATATAATTAGACCTTGGAAGCACGCTGTGCTCAGAAGGATTTATAACTCTGCAGTGTGGATAATCTACAAATGCAAAGTTAAGACAATGCAGCTTGCCACTGTGAGATTTCTGAAGTCAACGAGGGAAGCCATAAATCAGGTATAATCCAATGGATGACAAGTGAATTCCCCCTCCTGCCAGCTCTGTCAGCCTGCACTGAGACCAGCCCCACAACCTGCTGATAACCCTGGACCAGGTGCTGGCAGCTCCAAAAGGCTTCCTAAGTGCTTCCATGTCCATGTGTAGCACTTCCTCTGTGCTAGTTCTGAGGTAAATAAAGTCAGATTAGGCATCCTATTTTCCCTTTTTTACTAAATTAGCACACGCCTGTGGATTTTAACTAACAGTGCTCCAAGTCCCTGAGAGTGAGGGGCAGTAGAAAGACTCTTCCCCTGCTACACTCCTCTTGCTGAGGGGATCACCATGTGTTATCAGCAAAGCTTGATCAAGAAGAAAGGCTTTGAGGTGCTGGAGTGTGTCCAGAGAAGACCAGTGAAGATGGTGAAGGGTCTGGAGTCTTGTGATGGGTGGCTGAGGCTGGAGAATAGTCTTGGGAAAAGGAGGCTCAGAGGGGACCTTTTTATCTTCTTCAACCCCCTGAAAGGAGTTTGTATCCAGGTGGAAGTTGTTTTCTTTTCCCTAGTAACAAACAATGTGACAAGAGGAAATTCCCTCAAATTGCACCAGGGGAGGTTTAGATTGGGTATCAGGAAAACTTCTTTCACCAAAAGGGCTGTCAAGCATTGGAATAGAATGCCCAGGAAAGTAGTGGAATCCCCATTTCTGGAAGTGTTACAAAACCATCTAGATGTGGCGCCTGGGGACATGATTTAGTGGTGAACACTGGGTTAATGGTAGGACTCAACGATCGTAGAGGTTTTTCCCAATCTAAACAATTTTATGATTCTACAATTTGGGGTTATTTTTTTTGGCCAGAAATCCTGAAAGAAAACACAATTTGGCTTAATACAAATGGCATATGTTTTATTTTGATTGCCAAACTGCATCCTTTCAAAGCTTTGGTAATAGCACCTCTCCCAATTTTTTCTGTCCCACGCTTCTTGAGCAAGGTCCTCTAAAACTGGCAGAGGGTTCCTGGGTTCCAGTGAAATATGATAAGCAGTAATAAATGGACTGTGGATGGTATAAAGGGAAATTTGAATCTCGGAACTAACAATGATCAATTTACTACAAGCCTGCGGGAGCTAAAAATCATATAAGGAAACCGTAGAAACACAGCAGCCAGGCAGGCAAACAAGATGAAACTAGGCCAGTCCAAGGATGCCTTATTGTTATTTGTTTACAGCTTTTCTGTTAAAGTGAATTAAATGCCCACAGCTGATAAAAGGTTCCTCTAGCAGCACAGAAGCTCCTGAGTATCTCACACTATTCCAGCACTAATTACATTTCATAAAGCTACCAAATATACCATAACTAACATTTATTGGCCAATGAAATGTTGCTCTAAGTTAATAATTACAGATATATGTAGACAATAAAAAGTGAAGCATCAGCCTGGACGCAGGAGGGGAGATTAAATGCTTCTGCTTTTACTGAGTGTTGCTGAGAGGCCAAATTTAAGACCAGAGGCAACAAAACCCCAGGAAAGCCTGCAGGAATAGAGGGAAAAAAAAACCCTAACAGGGGAATTATGCAGGAGAGGAATATTTATTGCACCCATCTGAAATTTGCCCAACACTCTGATACTATGGGTCCCTTTCTACCTCTGAAAAAGAGAGCTCAAATGGAGGTACTGAGACTTCTGCTGACACCCACAGAGAAACTCCTACAGCCCCAATGACAGCTGCAAGCACATAACCCCAAACTCTTTCCAGAGTGCTGAGGTCTATACACAGTTTGTGCACAGCACAAACTTCTCTCTCCTGCATTCCCAGTGCTTCCCTGCCACCCCTACTGGTTTCATGGGGGTGGGTGGTCTCCTGTCTCAGGGCAGGCTGGGAATGGGAAGGAGCCTGGCCAAGCAGAGCTGCCTTTGTCCTGTACCCGAAGAAAATGTTAGACCTGCTGCAAATTTTGCCAGGAGCCAAACCAACCTTCAGCAGTTCCCTACAGTGACAGAAACCAGGAGGTCACCTCCTCTCTGGTGTTCCACCAGGACAAGGATGAATCTGCTTCTCAAAGCTCATTCAGGAAAAAGCCCAGGAATCAGAGCCCAAATGTTCTATTAGTTTTCCTTATCCTGATGAATTGGAAAAAGTCTGATTAAACCAAAAGGGAAACAGAGGGAAGAATCAGCCTCATTCCAGGTCATTTTGTCACTTGGTTGCCAGGTCACATCTTCACTCCTGTTGATTCCCATGTAGCCAGTAACCAGATACTGGGGGGATTTCACCTTACAGTGCTTAGAGCTTTATCTGAGCTGGCCTGCTTGGGTAGAGATTCTCCCTGTAAGGCTCTTACTTTCTTATGTAATGAGATTAAAGCAGACTTAAAAGAGCAGTAAGGAGATGGGGAAGGTCAAAAATGCCATTCACTATAAATAAATGTTCTGCCATTTTGAAGGCACAGAACCATCATGGGAAACCTTCAACTGGCTGAAGGTGAAATGTTGAGCAGCTGTCACTCCTTGCAGACATGTGGATGGGAGGGAAGGCTGGGAGAAGAGGGAGAGGGTACAAATAGCATAGGATTGAGGTTTTCCTGCTCTAGCAGCTTTCTGCAAGTACAGAGAGGATCTCTGAGTAGGTGACCAAGATTGGCTATTACACCTGCTGTCTTTATGGCTTTGAATAGAGAAGATAGAGAAGATGAATGTTCTTTACCACCTAGTATCACTAGAGAACTAACAAATTCTAGCCAAAGGCAATTTGGGTGGTGTATGCCAGGAAAGCACACACTGGTGCAACATACCATGACAATATAGACCCAAAATTCATGGACATATCCAGGCTTAAAGAGACACACCCATGAGACTTGTGACCCAGTTGAGTTTTTCATGGAGAAAAATGAACTCCGGAGAACATAAAAAAAAACAGATTCAAAAATGTTTAGGGAACAGCACTAAAGATTTACAAGAAACCACCCTATTTTCACCAACATTGGCCACTGTTAGAACAGCAGATTGTTCAGGCCTCAGAACTGTAGTGATGATGTTGAAAGGGTACAAAATGGGTTCTGCCTTAAAAAATTGAACCATTACACAGTTATAATTTAACATTTACATATGCTTATTAGGAGAAATATTGGGTACATCCATGTCATCAGCCTGACTGGGGCTGGGCCAAGGCTTGCTCTGCTGCCTGCTTTGTGGGACACACTCTTTATAGGACAAGGTGCAAGTCTCCACCCTGGGTGTGCGTCTCTTGGGTCAATGGGTCAGGCAGGATGATCCACACTCAAAACAAAATGAAAACCCTATGTGTAAGCACTCTGGGGCACAAACAAGTTCCAACTGCAGAGCCATGTAGTTATGGTTCTAGAAGCAATGTGAGAGCAGATCCACCAAGTCATGCTCTTACACTGTGTCTCAGGGCCTGCAGACAACAATCTCCTCCCCAGTTGCACCTCATTTATTCCTACTGTGGGCATAAGGTTTTTTTTGCTTCTGACCAACTTCCTGTCCAGAGACAATGAAGCTACAAGACTTCAGCACCTTTGGAAGAAAGGAAGACATTTGTCACTGATTTGTGTTTTTCTTGCTCATAGCATAGACATATTTGTATCTCCTTGGGGTTCCCTTATCCACTGCCTGTGTCTCCTTCAGCAAGGAGGAGGGGACACAGAGATGCCAGAGGGCTGATTCATCATGAGAAGGCTCCCATCCTTTTCATATCCTGCCTACTACTGCTGAGGCGAGTAAAGTCTCTTCATAGGCATTTAGATTTCTGCACACTTGAATTTCCAAAGCAACAAAATTAAAGAATATTCCATGGGCTGAGAAATGCAACCATGAAAGGCATGACCTAATAACCAAACTAAACTTCCCATCCTACCCCTCTGTTTTATTCTATTACTCCTAATTAATCCCCTTCGCAGGTATTGCTTCTCTTACCTGGCATGCATGATTGTTGCCATAGGGCTAATTCCCTTTCACATAATGTCAGCATAAATCTATTCTATAGGAGTGTTGAAGAGTTTGAGAGGTTAAGTTTTGTCTTCTTTCTATTCCATGGGGAAAACACTGCAAAACCCTGCAGAAGGTGCCCTATTATCAGTGAGGGAACAGAGATGCCCTGAGCCAGGCAATGCTGTCATGTAAGGGAGAGGGAACCTCCAGCCCGTATAACCGTGGTACCACTCCAACGTCCTGGCACTCGCTGCAGTCCCCACATCCCCGACAATTTGCAGGTCATTTCAGTATCATAAATGATAAAACAAGAACTCAGGCATCAGGGAATAGCCTCCTGTGGATGTAAGCACATAACTGCCATTAATGGGAACGGGAGTTACGCACAGGCAGTGAGCTGGGAATGTGCTCTCTGCTCTGCAGAGCACACTCGGCAAGTCTGAGTAATCTGTGGTTGATTTTAGCTTTCCCCCCAGAGCTCCCAATGAAGGGAGATGCATGAGAAAGCTGGTGTACAAGGCATTAGCATCAAGGCACAAGTGAAAGAGCACTCAATGGGATTATTAGTGCTTACACAGCACCGTAATGGATGGTGTCCTATAGGAATACATTACATGCAGGAGCCTTGAGCCCAGCCCTTCTTTTCAGTGTAAAGGAGGAGTGGTGGTCACAGCAAAGGGGGACAGAGCAAAGAGCAAGGAAAAACCTTTTTTTCTTTTTCCTTTTTATGGCCAGGAGAGGCTGTTCCTTGCTCCTGTCTTCATTTAAGATTTGCCTGTGTACTCTGAGAACTCTCATCCTTTTCTGGGGGTTGACAAACTCCCCCTCCCACTCCCTTGCTGCCAATCCAGCTCACATCAGTGCTCCAAGAGGATCTGGTCATGGAGAAAAAAGAGACCCATGTAGCAAAGAGGAACAGAATCACTGGAGATGAATCCCCACCTGCATGGGATGAGCTGTCACAACAGGGGATGATTGAAGCATTGAATCTACTCTGGGACATTCTGGGAAATTAATTCATTTTCTGTTCATATTTTAAGTTAATTTGGATTATTTAATCCACATTAGGCTCCTTTTATATACACTCTCATTCAGAATTACAGTGCCACTAATTCAGTTTACAAAGTAAATTAAGCTCAGCCAAATTAATGCTATGTTAAACTTGAATGAGGATCTATGAAGAGATTTAATGTGGTTTAATTATCCACTTTACATATCAAAAATGCATAAAATAACACGTTAAATGACAAAATCAGTCCCTGGAGCAGAAGGGAATGAAAGCTGGGGCTCCTTCTCCCAGAAAAGGCCACTGGATGACAATCAAATGGCTTCTCCTTGGCTTGGGATAGCTGCTCATTAAACAGGAAGAGTGGAAGCCTTTGAGCAGCTGGAATAGAGAAGGTCGACTACTTTTCCCTGCCCCTTGTCATGACTGTGATACAACTCTCTAGAGACATGAGGGATCAGTCTCCAGGATGCTGAGAAGTGCTCCAGCCATTAGTTGAGAGCACTCATGTCTATTCAGGATACAGACTGTGAATATCTGCCCTATGTATCTGCTGAGGATTTGCACAGAAGGAGAAGAGCAGCTTGGTGCTGGAGGACTGAGAAGAGACAAAGTGGCCAAGAAACCACAGCATTTCAGAAGTGGGCTAGGAGATCTCCGAGCCTTTGGCAGTGTTTATCCAGAGCTCCTGAAGGATGGCAGTGATTACAGGGAACTAAACAACAGCCAGTATAGAAAGCGGGGAGAGAGAGAGAAAGTGGAAAAAGAATTTGACTTCAATTTCCATAACAATATGAGCACAAGAAAGGAAGCTGTTTCTACATATCTAGGAGTCACGCAGGAATGCTGAGCAACACTCACATTTGGATTATTTTGGTGTTCAGATCAAATAATTTCTAAACCAATCTGATTTGCTTTTGCAGAGTGAATGGAAGAAGAGCAGTAGAGATCATACCTCAACTTCAGCAGCTTATAACATTTCATATCAAGGTACAGAAATATGCTCTTGGTGAAACTGCTACTGGAGCATGCAAAACTATATGGGGAAAAATGATAAATTAGTATAGTTGTAATCAGCAGCTCACTTGCAAGAAGGAGATGTATATCAAGAAATAATCTTCAAGGTTCTGACTGGGATGTCACACTCTGCAATATTTTCCTTAACAACATAATCTTTATATTTACTTATGCACACACAACACCACAGAGGGAGGGGCTACCAGCACACTACAACACACAGAGTTCAAAATCATCCTAGCAAATGGTAGAAGGGGTCTGAAAAAATAGGATGCAAATGAGCTTTTGTCCCCAATAAATATCAGGTTCAGACAATTGCATGACTATAAGCCAGCAACAACAGACTGGGGGGAACAGGGGGGGAGATCTGCAGAGAAGGACTGGAGGGTTGGAGTGGATCAGCAGATAGATGTGAATCAACAAGGTTGTGCTGAAAACAGCAAACACCACGCTGAGGCATGCAAAGAGCACCATCATATTTGAGATGTGTGAAGAAAGCCTTCTGCTCTGTTTGCTGCCAGTAAAGGCTTCACTGGAGAACTTTTTCTTGTTTTGGCCACTGTATGTCAGGAGAAGTTGGATCAATGCAAGAGAGAGAGAAGAGATCCAAATTTAAAATTTTTTAAAAAATTAAAAAGAAAAGAAAGCAAAATCCAACCATTACAAGAAAGACAGATGTCATGATTTGTGTAGAACATGAACAGGGAAGACCAGAGAACAGAACATGGAAAAGTAGCACCATGGTAGTGTTTGAAATTATCACTGGAGGGTTTAAGAAATAATATACAAAAGGTATTGTTTGAATTGAAGAAATATAGGGATTGAGGAACAGACTAGACCACTGGTTAAACTCCCTCACAATCTTTTCACCCCAAGAGTTTTTAGATTTGCTCCCATTTGGGTGGGACAATGTGACTTTGGTCAGATTGCTACATTCCTCTATTTATCAATTTTCCCATAAATTCTGTAAATATATAGAAACAAAATTCTCATCCATTTCCAGGAAAACAAAAAAGTAATGCACCTAGAAAATTTGTCTGGTCATGGATCTGCTGAGATGGAGCTGACTTCCAAAAACAGGAGCTGATCCATCCTACCATGGATAGTGAGAGTACAGGTCAAGGTCCTCCAACTCATTCTGTGTATCTGCAGTAACAAGAAAAGAAAGATTTTGCAGTCTAAGGAGTTTGCTGGATTTAGCCTTAAAGCCCCATTTCCTCACAGAAAATGGTTGAACAAATATAGTTCCTATAGAAACCCCACCCATTTGCAGCAAAGCAAGAACAGTTTCAAGACCACAGGAGCGTAGAGCAGTCACCAAGAGCAGGCACCACTTTAACATTGAACTTGCTCCCAACTGTTTCTTGTTCTAAGGACAGGAAAAAAATGATTGTAAACACAAAGAAAGGAGTATTGTTTATGTGCCACCCCCATACTAGCAACCCTGAACTCTGGCTGATTTTGCTTATCACCCATTAAGGGAAACAGCTATAGGTCATCTCTCTGATTACCTAACACTCAGGAGAAGCAATAAAGCTCAGCTGGAGGTGTCACACTGCAGCAAAAAGGGAAGGCAGCCCAACTCTCATTTTTGTTTTTCACTACATTACTTCAGTTAACATAGTGCACTGTTAACATTAACTCCTGACCATATATTGCTTTATAGATAGACAATCAATACTGCGACTGAAATATGATTTTGTTAAAACATCTAGGGGCCTGTATGCATTTAGCTTTCACACTATTTTCAGAAAATGATCATCAATATAAAAATAATGAGCCTCATAAAATAAAGCCTTGTTCATGTGGCTGAGCTGGCTTTTAAGAAAGAGGGCAGAGATTTATACCAAAGGCATCACAAAAGAAACAGCTTAGAACAACATTCAGCATCTCTATCAACTCACCGAAGGACATTCAAGGCCAGCACTGAAACACAGTTTGCCTTTGCTCACTAGTGCATCCACTGGGCTGGCAACACTTGTCAGGAGCAGTTGGAAACACCAGCAAGAGAAAATGGCAGCAGAGCCTTGGACAGGAATATAAAATTACCTCTTTTTTGCAGATCATAATAAGTCACACATCTCATTTTTGTAATTGAGCTGGTTTTGTTTAAAAAGACCTCAAGAAGCTCAGGAGAGCCCAGCCTGGACACTACAAGGCCAGTAAAGAGGACAGGGAAGTCTGTGGGGCTGCAAAGTGATGGCAAAAGAGTCATCCTCTCCTTAAGTGAACCAGATTCTTGGACAGTGGCAAGCACTTTTGTCTTATCATCTGCAATTTTTTGTTTGATTTTTCCCTAGGACAAAAATAGTGAGGGTAGGGTTGGCTTTGAAATGAGACAAAAAGGAGTATTTCATCTCTTTGACAGACAAGTGATATAACATGAAACTTCACATGCTGTACCTCAAAAAATAAGGAGTGTAGTCATGAAAGTGTGAGTGCCACATGCACAAGACAGTCTATGCTAAACCCCCTAAGACATGAGCTATACATCAAAGCCAGGAGGAATTAGGACATGTACACTGAAAATGACACCCTCTTCTTCCCGTCCTTATAATTGTCAGGATTTCATACTACTACTTTTTTAAACCTTTCTGAAACATTTGCAGTGAATGAAGAGGTGACAGCATTGCAGGAATTAATGTTGAAAGGGAAACCTGAAAAACATCTGAGTGACAGTAACCTGAATCAAATCAGATGGGGGACAGGTCCCTTTAGGATCAGATCCCTTTTAATTTATCTAAAGCAAGTCTCCCTCCATTCCCTCAAGCTCTTTTCTTAGGATGTCTTCATTCAGAAACAAAGGTTCCAAAACACTTTCCTAAGACATAAACAATCATCTGTTCGTGGCTTTCCCTTTCCACTCAGGGGATATCACAGGTTTGGATGTCCCCAAAGAAAAGATGATCAAATGTTCAGTTCAGTTGTGCCATTTCCAAGTTTCACCTCCTCTACAGCTAACTCTGGCCAGCAGGAATCTCCACAAGAAACTCTGCTGAAGATCAGATCTGAATGGATATGAGCCCATCAGTGTTTCCCTGAGCAGCAAAACTGAGGTTAAAAATGGGCACATGCCAAGAATGAGCAGAAGGTACTTCAGATCAGAAGAGCTTGAAGAAAACTGATCATATCTCATGCATTGTAGATGTTCACCTGAGCTTAGTGTTAGTGTCTTTTTTTTTCACGTTGATGGCTGATACAAATTTATGGGAACTTTCATTTGTTTCAGATGCAATAAGACACACTGTGGTATTTTAAAAAACAATTAATCATCTTGCCTTTTCAATTAAGGATGTGCATAGACTGAACAACTTACCACCCCAGCAAGGCAGGAGGAGATGATTAAAAACCTCCCATTCTTTTCAGGTGTTGTACAGTACCAGCTGGTTTCTTCTTGCCTCAGGGAAAGTCATTTCATCTCACACATACTGTGTTATGGGTGGATTATGTCATATCAAAGCCAATTACCTCATATTATGGCAGCTCCTGACATAATGCAACAGAACATTCTTTGGATGTGCAGCTCAATGCAGGAAGATGCAGATCTCCACCACTTAACAGGCACAGCACTGCCTGCACTGTGGGCTGACTTTGGGTGCCAAAACACTGCCCAGCAGCTCTCTTGCTTGTGTTCTTTGCAGCACACTCACTGCCCAGCCTCTGCATGGGCACCAAAGCTGCTCTGAATAATCAAACATCATCTCCAAATCCATTTGGAGGGGAACTCTTAACAGAAAAAGTCCCATTCCAAAATTTTCAATTTTCTGTATGGCTCAGGCACAAGGAGAATCAGCAATTGATACAGAGATAAGGATGGAGGGAGGGCAAATGGGAGTAAGCCCAGGAACACAGGCACACATACCTCCTTCAGAAAGCAAGCCAAGCAGCAGCCTGAAGCCTGATGAAATATGGGAGGCTGCTCTGTCTGTTTAATATTTGTTTACATGTTTCCTTGCCTTGTTTCATCTGTCCCAGAAAGGCAAGCTCCCAGGAAAGGAATTTAATCACTATCTTACTTAAGAGCATGTCAGAAAAGAAACTCCTGAGAGGATGACAAGGTTTCTATCCTTTCCTGCAGTGAGCAAAAGAAGTGGATTCTCTCTAATCCTCGTTCCTGAAATGTGTTCTCCAGCAGGTGCATAGGGAACTGTGAACGTGAATCTCAGCCTCTTTCTCCTTCCATAGGTCTGCCAACTCAAAAATTACTTTTTTCCAGTCTGAAATCAAACACTCTTTCTGTCCTTTCCCCACACAAAAAGGTGTTAACTAAGCAGGACTAAGCAGGACTGCACAGACTTCAACCTGGTTTCAGTAGGATCTGACTTAACATGTCTTCCATTTTTCCCCTTCAACTCTGAGAGCTGGGCCCAGGGTGCAAGTCACTGCCTCCTTCCTAGCTCAGAAGAGTCACTAGATCCTGGCTAACCAATCTGATTTTAGATTTGGGCATCACCTGAGTTTGTAGGACATGGGTGTTCTTCATGCTAAAGATCAGCTCTTGGCTCAGGTGAGTTTGCAATGGTAGGAGAGTAATACTCAAGGCAGGAGTAGGTTATGAAAAGGCATGCAGCATTCTGGGGTAATCACAGGGTACTTCATCCCCCACCCCTTTGGTATTTTCTTACAATGATCTTTATATATCTTTTCTGAAAGGATCCTTCTGGTTTGGTCCAGAACCAGAGATGAAATACCCACTCCTTCTCAATGCCCACACCAGTTCCCATAGATTAATTCTTATTTCCTTATAAGTAACTAAAAATTTTCTTAAGGTTGTTCTGCCAGAGTAGGGTGTTGTAATGAGGAATCCTCACAACATGCATAAGATAGCAATGAGTTCCTGTTGCAAGTTATTCCCCATTGCAACAGTAGGGAGCTGAGGAAAGAGCACAGAGATTGGAATATGTCATAATTTGCCATGTAGGTTCTCCCTCCCAAGCCAGTAACCTTTGTCATGCCTTACCCAGCCTACACATTTTATGAATTCCCTGAGGTTGGAGATGTGGTTCCATTTATTTGTGCAGAATATAGCCCAACATGGTCCAATTGTTCCTAATTTATTCTGCAACATAAATGTTAAGTAGTAATGTTGTGACCTTTAGTTGATAACAACACCAGGGTGATGAGGATTTTGGCACGGGATGAGCAGTGTGTCCTGGGAGATTTTCATTATACCCTTGATATTTAAATCACTCTACAAATGGCCAGCTGAAGAAATCTGATCATTTTGAAGATCTGGACCCTCACCAAAGGAACTGAGTCTCCTTCCTCTATCACACATACCTTGTACACTCACGTCCTGTTCTGGCTGTTTTACAGCCACCACTGGCACAGCTCCAGGGAGGGAACTTAAACCCCACAGCAAGGACTCAGCTGTGCTACCAAAGCCATCCTCTAAATCAGTGCTGCTGGGTAAAATCTCACCAGGCAGAAGATGGGCTGTGCTGAGAACAGTAGGGGCAGGAGAATAACTGTCCATCTTGGTTAGTGGGTGATGTTACTGGGCAAAGGTTAATAACAAAGCTCCTCCCCACAAGTGGAACAAAGACACATAAAAGTTCTGAAGGGCCTTGAGGTGTATCTTAGGTCCTACATATGATGCAAAGCAGATTTATGCAGATTTTCAAGAACAATCCCTGGGAGAGGAACAGTGTAGTGAGGTTACCATGAGACTATGCTTGAATTCATTAACTGAGATACAGATAATGACTTTCTCTTTCTGCAACATACCTGACTCCCATTTTTGTCCACACAGGGACATGAGGAAATAGTCTGAGTGCAGAGATTCACAAGATTTAAAATTCTATAAATCACATCCTCTATGGAATACATTGGTTTGTTGAAGTTTTGGTATTTTTGGCCAGCAGGATGCCAAAGTTGGTGACTTAGGGGAAAAGATGAACTGGAGGTGGAGCATGCCAGAAGCACATATAGGTTTTGGCAGTTCAAGGGATAATGGAGGGAATAAAGCAAGCTCCAAAGATTTACAGATTTGGCCTGATATCCCAAACTCATCTGACCTTGCTAATCTTCTGCATTTCCACTATCACTTATGATAAAGGGGACCATGAATTAGATGGAATAGTTTTACACACCTTTCAGTAGCAAAAGGTTCTGTAATTTACAGAGTCTTTTCCTTCTAGCAGAACAGTAAGTAGCAAAACTATGGGGCCTTGACAGGTTCCATATAACATTAAAGCAAACAGTGAGATAATAGAAATCACATTTAACTGCCAATGAAGAAGAGAAAAGCCCAGCAGTTCTTATCTCAGCTTTATTGGTCCCTGTGAATGCTGTTAGCTTTTACTGTTGTTGATACACCCAATGTCCATTCTCATAATTTGTGCTGCATCACCCAAATGAGAACGTGAGAGGAATTTAGGTGCACCCCAGGCACAGGAATTAAAGCAGATGGAGACAGAACACTACTGCATGCAAGCTCTTGTTGTGCATTAGAGCTGGAGAAAAATCTGTGATATGCTTACCTGGAAGGCAGAGTCCCTTGATCTTATCTTTGTGTACATAGGTAAAAAATCCCCTGGTGAACACTGACTGAGCTGCCTCAGAGCCAGAAACCAAAGCTGGACCATCAGGAGTGTATGAAATACCCCTGCTGAGAAATGGGGCTTGTTAGACTGGGCACAGCATCTTTCTAATGTGCCCTTGGATGCCAGTCAGACACCAAAGGTGCTCCCGTTACTGAATCAACCTGCACACATCAGGCCATGCTGTTCTGGTCAAAGAAAAACTAAACCAGGAAAATGAGACTGGGAGAAAGAAAGGAGCAAATATATTTGCAATGGCAGAGGGTAGAGCCCTCTGTTCCTGAAGGGCCACAAGGAACATGGGGGCAGCTGAATTAATTTTGAGTCCTCACATAACAAAACAAATTAAACCCACCACATCAGAGGGATGAGCAGGATATTTAGAACAAAGACAATCCTGTCCATGTGACACAAGGCTAACACATCTCCACAAGGCCCTTTTTAACCTCTGCAGCAATGGGCATGGCTCAAACAGTAATCTTGCAATGGTCTCCTGCGGAGTCCCAGCCAACGGACTCATTTCCATTTAGATGCCAAAGCAGAAAAGCATCTATGAACTTCATAATCTTGATCATCTTCAGCCCAGGGAGCCAGAGACAATTGTTCTCATTCAAGCAAGAAAAACACTTGAAACACCAACATGGGGAAAACACTTAACTCTTTAAACTCCCAGGCAATGCCCAATGGCAGCTGTCAGGTTTTACACTCTGTTTTTAGAAATGATGGGTTGAAAAGTACTTTTTTCACTGTAGGAACAACTGGAAGTGCTGAGGCATTGAAAAAATAAATGTTTATTTCCATGCATATAGGACATGGAAGAAAAACAGACTGCAACAGTGTTCTTTTGACAGTCATTACAATGAATTCAAATAACCTCCTATGGTATGGAAGTCTGTCTATATCCTCCACCTCTCCCCAGATGCTCAGTGTGTTGTGAGGTGGGAACAGCTTTAGTGCTTACAGACAAATCACATGAAACCACACCACATTTTATATTCCATGCTGTGGATTACTTATAGCATGGCACATCATCCACTACTAACCAAGTGACTGAAGTTTCTGGAAATGTAATTAACTCCATACTTGGGATCCAGAGGATTCTGACTTACCAGGAACCCTTTCAACCACAGCCCCCAGTTAAACAGTCCCACTCTTTTACATACTGTTGCGGTGGGGCCCCTGGGCCCCCCTGGCCAGGTCCCTGCCATGTGACTCTGGGTCTGTCCAAAGTTCCAGCAGCCCAGGCTCTGATCTGGTTGGTTGTTTATCCCAGCTCTGCCCCTGGCATCCCCTTTCCCCCCTGTCTGTGATAAAACCAGCAGGACACAAAGCCCCGCTCTCTCACCTCGCTGACTCTGCCCAGGTCGGTGCTCTGTCCCCCCCAGGACAGAGGGAATAAATGACTTAACATCATAAAGGAGGTTTGAGCTGTATTTCTCTTCTCAGCTTCTGCTTCTGGTGAGTAGCTGTCAGCTAGCACTGGCTTAAAGTGGGGCTGCACAGTCGAGGAATGTTTAGGCTGTTTGTAAATGGTTTAAGATATTCCAAGACATAAAGAGGCAAGCTCACCACAAAATTAAGCAGTGGACAAGCTAATCAATCACCAGAACATACAAATGAGAACTAAGGCAACTATATGGCCACCCCTGAAAGTGCAGCCTGAGTCCAAGATTAGAATCCCAGCTGTGCTCCTTCCCCATTGGATCCTTCGCGCTGCCTGGCTCTCCTTTACCCACAGATGCTACAACCAAAGAGTTCTGCTGGACTGTGAGACTCAATGTCCCACAACAGCATTTGGCTCAAGGATTCAGTTTTGTGGATTAGCAAAGAGCTGAGTGTGGGTCACCATGCACACAAACCAGTGTGGACCTAGAGTGTCACCTTTAGACATTTTTCCAGACAGAGTCGTCAGACAAACTGGTAGAAACCTAAAGAGTCAATTTGGACAGCGCCTAAATGCACATTTTTGGTATCCAATAAAAGGTCTGACTTGAAAAGGGAGCTGTGCTGCCTCAGCTCTCATTAGTGTTGAAGGCTTTGAAAAATCAAGTGAAAGTTTCAGGGATGCTTGAATGGCTGATTTCTGTTTCCAGGCTTACACTCCAGGGTGCTTAGTTTTAGAAGCAGGTTTAGAGCTGGATTCCCCAACATATGGCACTTCTGTTATATCTCAGCACCTCTTTGCCCTGTCCCTGCACCCACAGCACCGTGCAACTCCTCATCTAATGCTGTGCCAAGGCATTTTGAACAGCTACCTCCAGGTTAGCAGGAGTGTACCAGCTCTGTATTGATCACTTGTCAAATATCATGCACATGTATCTGCAGCTGGTTAAGATGCATTTCCTCTACAAGTCAATATTTATTCATTAACAACCTTTTAGCTGGTTAATTGAAAGTGACAGGATGCATTTTGCCTAACAGATTGCATTTTACTGAGTAATTTCTAATTTACAGTAAATATGATTGAAAATAAAACTTCATTTCTGGTATCAGTTTACAAATGGTTTGTGCTTCCAACAATTGTACCACAGGGAATGGCTTGGATTTATTTGTGTGGGTTTGTACAAGATTTTGAATTGCAGCAACTTAGTTGAGTTTGTCTCTTAATTTTGGGTATGAGAGCAAAGGGACCTTGTGGTGAAGGTGACAGCAAATTGTGTTTAAGAGTGATTAATCTGCTATTTCACCTTCTGGCCCTTTTTTAAGCAGGATTAGATATTTTCTCTTTCCCTCTTCCTCCCTGTGGCATCTCTTATCCATTTAAAAACGTAAGCACCTAGGGGTTAATATGCTCCAGATAATAGTACAACAGAGATTTAGAAAACAAAAGTCAGATGCAGTGAACTCTGAACACTGCTTGCATTGTGGAAACACTTATAAATAGGCACAGAAAGGAATAGTTGGTGCAAAGAGTTTTTATTCCTTCAGTAACAAAGGCATGCGGCTTGTTAACGCGCTGAGCTCTTGCCTTCCCCTCGGCTCCTCTCACTCTGGCAGGTGAAGAGCATGATCCCTTTTGCTTGAAGTGTGTACTACAGAGCAGTGTAGAGACTGAAACCTCCCAGACTCTATTCCCAGCTCAGCCAAACTCTTGTAGGGTCTGGGAGCTGCTCTGAAGGCTGACTCTGTTGGGGTACCCCCACGAGCGCCGTTTTATTTTCCTCTAACAATGTTATACCAAATGTGCTCCATTTCCAAATAAACAGAAAGGGAAGGGTCTCCCCTCCACCCTGCTACCCACCTTGCAAACTCATCCTCAGTTTTGGATGTCCTGTGGTTCATATATTGACAAACTAGGCCAGGCTGGATGGGGTTCTGAGCAACCTGGTCAGGTGGAAGGTGTCCCTACCCATGGCAGGGTGGTTGGAACGAGATGATCTTCAAGGTCCTTTCCAACCCAAACCATTCTATGATTCCATGATTCTACAAACAAGAAATTTCCCAGAGCTTGAGCTCAGGAGACTAATCTGCTGAGAAGGTTAGCACCAGCCAAGAGGCAGCTCCCCCTTCATATGGGGGTAGGAGAGTTCCATGGCCCAGCTGACCTGAAGGAACACAGCAGGGAGCAGCCCATCTACCCTAATTTAAGTATCCAAACATCTTACAGAGACATATTCACCCTTGGCCTCATTCACAGCCAACAGCAAGATGGGAAGTGATCTCATCCTAAAATAAGTATCTAAGAGAGGTCAGAAGAACCATCCTCTAGAAAGGGTTGTTTTTCTCCACTGAGAAAATGTAAAAGGATCCTGGAGTGATTTTTCCAGTGATTATAAAAAACACCCACAACTGCCAACTTTAAACTTCAGCACTACAAAACTTTGTCATCAAAAGTGTATCTAGAGTAGATGAAATGACTCCTGCTTTTAACTGATCGATTATCCCACTAAATCCTTTGAACCTGAGCCTACAACCACCAGGCAGCTCCTGTGTGATGCTGAGCAGCAGAGGCAGCAGCTGCCCCCAGCTGAGGGACGGGGCAGATGAAGTTCTGATGACAGGTAGTCAGTAGAGCAGCACAACAAAAAAATTACATTTTTTAATGGAGATATTCCTCAGAGTCAGAGCCATGCTTTTTGATCTCCATAGGAATGGATAATGATCTATGAAGATAATGCATGCACAACGTTTAAGTACCAGGCAGAATTTGTATGCAATTTAATTAGTCACTTTGTGGTGTGGGAGGGAAGATGTAATAACATTGCAACAGCCTTACACTTCAGCAGAGATTGATTAAAAATCACTTTTTTACACTCTTACTCATGTCAAGACAGCAAGCATGGGTGTGCTAGGGAACTCGAGGGAGGTTGTTCATTACAGAACACTTTGTTACCTGTTTTTTGGCCAGGTTTCAAGGAATTCCCCTTCTTCCAAATGAAGAAGGTTCTGCTAACAAATCCTGGGAGCATTTTACCCTTTCACATCCCCATCACGTGACTACTAATATTAAGAGTGTACCATAACAAGGACTTTCCATGTATCAGTCCTAAAACAGGGTAAAATTTTTCAAGCCAAGTTTCTTCTTGCTTTATCCAGGGGCTATTAATTTTCACCGTAAGTCCCGCTGATTTTTATGGTGGATTTTTCGATAAAGGAATGGTAAAAGCCAAGATAATCAATCTTTCTTTCTTTCTTTCTTTCTTTCTTTCTTTCTTTCTTTCTTTCTTTCTTTCTTTCTTTCTTTCTTTCTTTCTTTCTTTCTTTCTTTCTTTCTTTCTTTCTTTCTTTCTTTCTTTCTTTCTTTCTTTCTTTCTTTCCTTCCTTCCTTCCTTCCTTCTTTCTTTCTTTCCTTCTTTCCTTCTTTCTTTCTTTCCTTCTTTCTTTCCTTCTTTCTTTCTTTCCTTCTTTCTTTCCTTCTTTCTTTCTTTCCTTCTTTCTTCCCTTCTTTCTTTCTTTCCTTCTTTCCTTCTTTCTTTCCTTCTTTCTTTCTTTCCTTCTTTCTTTCTTTCCTTCTTTCTTTCTTTCTTTCTTTCTTTCTTTCTTTCTTTCTTTCTTTCTTTCTTTCTTTCTTTCTTTCTCTCTTTCTACCTTTCTACCTTTCTTTCTACCTTTCTTTCTTTCTTTCTCTCTTTCTCTCTCTCTCTCCCTCTCTCCCTCTCTCTTTCTTTCTTTTTTCTTTCTTTCTTTCTCTTCCTTTCTCTCTTTCTTTCTCTCTTTCTCTCTGTTTCTTTCTTCAGTGTTTGATTTCCTTAGTGATTTTTTAAGAGAATCATAGAATATCTTGCACTCAAAGGGATCTATAAGAATCATCGAGTTCAACTTCCACTCCCCACAGGACTACCTAAAACTAAACCATAAGACTAAGAGTGCTTTCCAGATGCTCCTTGAAGTAAGACAGGCAATGATTTCATTAGTTGTGAATCAAAACAAAAAGATCTTATTGTCATTTGCTGTCTCTTTTTTTTATTTTCTACTCGTCCCTCACTCATACCAGCAGAAAAAAATCAACTCTCTGGCTGCAATGCACGTGCAGCCACAGTTCCAGTTTGCTACAGTAGAGCTGATGTGCTGCCCTTCACCTGAGAGCCAAGCATCCATCAAGATGCTGCTATAAATGGATGGAGGAAAGAGTTAAATTCTCCTCCCGTGGTATTGCAGAGCCTTACAGAGGAAAAAGACAACAAAGACCTGGCACTCCAAACTTTCAGCACAACTCCCTCAGGACCCTTGACAAAGGGTAGGAATTCACCAGTGTTGTTTATCCACTCTTTTTTGTGACCATTACTATGGCTGACAGTCCAGTTATTTGCTCTTCCACAGACACCCAGAATATTCCTTCTGCCATTTCACCAGCTCTACCCATGCTAAGGACCCAGAGCTGTCCTGCCAGGCAGTGAGGGATATATGTCAGCTTTTGGGGTTGCAAATGGGGGATTGTTTCCACCGTGTGAATCCTTGAGGTGGGCAAGGAAATAATCCTTCCCCCATCCTGGACATCCAACCCTCTCAATTCACCTCAGCTTATGATCCCACCTAATACAGTAACAGGGAGAAATATGTCAGCCCTTCAACCAATTTATCAGCAGCTTTCCATGGCTTTTGCTCCGATAATGAGAGGCTCTATTTCAACATTTTGCTTCCTGGATATCTCCCCTGAAATTCTGGTAATGCTAACAGCACAAGGCCCCACATGGACCAATAACCTCATTCAAGGACACTGGTAGCTTGAATAGCTCATCCAGTATCCTTTACGGATCAGAGAGACCAGAAATGCCATCCATCCAGTGTGACATTACAGAGAGGGGAGCAGTATGCTAAAACAGCATGCTGGGCTCAGTGGAGAGTAGTATTTCTGCCAAGTACCACAGCTCAGCCTGGAGACAGACCGCTTTTGTTTTAAATCTCTCTGGCTACACTTCCGTCGGGATGATGCAATCCTCAAAGCAAATTAGTGTACACAGGAATCTCCATTGCACTGGAATATGTCATTAGAAATAACCGGTTTTAATGATGTTTTATCAGGGCTATGACAGAGTCAGCGAGTCATCTGAATACAAGATGTTGCTCCTCTGCAGTAGCTCAGACTGTGCCAGAAATCCAGATCCTGTGACTAGTCTTTGAGTCTTTGTTGTTCTTTAAATGTCCTCAATATGGAAGGGGGAAAAGAAAGGGGGTGAGCTGAGAAAAGCTGTTCTGATTGCAGACCAACTTGAGCTGAAGGTTAACATTAATTTTATCCTGCTTATTTGGTCCCATTGTAGAAAAAAAATACAGATTCACAGCCTTTAGAGAGGTTTGAAGAATAGAGATGGGGAATTTTTTCTTGGAAATCCCTATATCTCCTCTCTCTAGGTCCTACCGAAAAGACTAATGATAAACCACTGTTTAGGGCACTGGCTTGGAACAGGGGAGAGCAGACATCAGTTGTCATTGCCACAGATATCCTGGGTGATCCTTGGCAAGTCATTTCGGCTGGCTCTCTAAGGCTGATTTCAACAGTAGGACATGCCTGGAGACCTGAGCTTCAGCTCTTGTCTCAGCTGGTCATCTCCAAATGCCTTCTAATTCATCTGGCTACAAAAAAGCTACATCACAGAGCAAAAAATGTAATGTGGTGGTCCTCCCCAGGAATCTCAGCAGCCAGGTGAGAAGCAACCCCAGTGGGGATGTTCGTAGACACAGACTTTGAAAGAATCAGTGTAAGGAAAAACAGTAGGCATGTAACTTTCAGCTCGTGAGAGGTGGTAATTCACTCTGGTTTGTGTCTCACAGACCCTCTCCAGCTTCCTTAAACTAGACAAACTGCTTCCCCTGCAAGCAGCCAAAAAGGTTGGTTTTCCTCCTGACATTGATTAGTCTCTCTAGAGCTGGGAGAGGCATCATCATCATATCCAGAGGAAATTAGAGGGAGGTGGGAATGTGTTGTCAACAGAGCTGTAAGAAATTAGGAAAAACTGTCTGGGGAAACAAGCTGACTTGTGTTTCTTCTTTGAAAGGTCATCAAGATTAGGAGTCTTGGGAAAGCTTCACTAAAGTCAGTAGAAAAAATATACAAGTGGGGAAATTAATTTGGGCAGCAAGAAATCAAACACTTACAAAGAAGGAAACCTTGAAATCAGTCAAAAATGCTCCAAGAGGGAGATGTTGGTACCGTTAACCCAGCTGCAGGGGTGTGAGAACTCAGGGGCAAGGAAGGTCTCCATTTTGTGGAATAAAAGTGTGGAATAACATCTCCATTGTGTGTCATGGCTACACAAGATTGCTTGGAAGCAAGATGGTCAAGGTACAAGTCATACAAAGTGCAACTCACTGATGAGCAGACACAGTGAAAGCCCCATGCTCAGGCTGGTGAAAATATAAACATTTTACTTGGGAAACAACTGTCTGCACTGAATGATGAGGCAGAGGGTTGTCAGACAGGCCAAAGAAATGCTGACTGACTTGCTCTGCTTCATCAAACTACCAAAAAAGCCAGGGGTTAGGATACTGGGCTTGTGACACCTCACACTCAGTACAAGGTCTTAAATGTAACCCTTGCACTTCCAAGCCAAGTGTATTACATGTATGATTGCTTAGTTGGTAGGAGTCAGTATCCCCACATCCCTTTCTTATTTGCTATCTTCCTTACCTTAAGAAACTCACCCTTCAAAAGTCTCTCTGAAGTATATTTGTTTCTGGAAAGAACTTGCTTTTGAAAGATGGATGTTTCCTGAGTGGTAATTTCTTTGGAAGATTCCCACTAAGATCAAATCATAGCAGAAGTGGAGAAGAAACTGCATTTTCAAAGCACTGATCTACTGTGTGCATTCAAAGAGAACCCTGGAAAACAGAACTTTCTCCTGGGTTTTCACCAGACAAATTGATCCAGGACAGAAACTTTGGACTAATGCATCACTGCATGTCGCTGAGAGTCCATTTCAGCTGAATTTCAGCTTTGTTTCCTAAACATACAGCAGATCCATTGTCCTATGAGGAGCTTAAAGCAGCAAAAAACATAAAAATAGAAAATTACCTTAGGCTGTTCCTGATAATTTTCTCAGGAGACTATCAGTTATAAACAGACCATCCCTACTAGGAAATATCAAAGAGGCCCCTTCTCCCCAAGAAGGGCAGAAGAAGACTTCCTGCTCATCCCAGGGCAGATCCAGGTTGGAACAGGGTGACTGACACTGCTGGAGCTGGATCACACCAGCTTGTGAGCTACAACCATGTGATGCTCTAAGAAAAGGCGCAGGTCAGACGTCTCCCCTCTTTTCATCTTTCTGATTTCTAGCACTACCTAAAAAAGAATCTGACACCAAAGAGGTGTGAGACAGCATGTCAGAAGAGAGGTTCATTTAGGACAATTTGAGGTGGATTTCTGCATATTCAGAAAAAAAGAGAGAAATTTTTTAAAAAATTAAAATTAAAGAAACCGTTGAACCTGGTCTGTTAAAATTTGTAGGCAGCTTTGTTCTGGCAGGGACTGTAAATCAGCCAGCACCCATACGCAGCACGTGGAAAGCTCTGGCATCTCAACACCCTCTCCACCACTCAGCAGGATCAAAGAGCCATGTGCTCTGCCACCTTCCATTTCCAGATCCACATACCCAGAAATGAATGGGGCAAGCCTGGCAGAATAAACGAGGTCTCAACGTGTACAACAGACTCAATGCCTTCTTGTGAAGAGATGCCAACTCTCTTCTTGGGCAACTCGAATTACCTTCTCAAATGCTTTTTGCACATCAGTGTCACCCACATGCACAGAGAATGAGCACGCACAGTTGGGAGCAGACACTAAAAGACCTTCCCTCCAGAGCTCAGGTGTTGCAAAATTTCTTTGACCTGACTCCTACCTGATCTGCACTCTCTGACCAGATCTTGCCTCTGTGTACGTGCAGAAAAGTTGCCAGGCAGCTCCTCTATCTGCATAGCACCTTCAGCTCTGATCCAGGGCATGTAAGAGGGACAGGAAGCTCCACTTTCTGTTCTTCAGGGCAGAAATCCCTGCATACACAGCTGGATGGCATGGTTACTTGCCAGTTCTTCCTCATAAAGTTGCTGTGTGCTACAGAGTGATTAGGAAGACAAAAGTACAGGTACCTTTGTTTAAAACAGAGAACAAACAAGCAAAACTGTTTGCAAAAGCTACTTTTGTCATCAAAGAGGAACATAATTAACATCCCTTTTATGTGGCACTAAATATGGAGAGTAAATGAGCACCTTCTGATCTCCAGACTTCTGTGTTTATTTCTCTATTTTGCTATTGCTGGGGGACAAAAGTTGCTTTTCCCAACAAGCAGGGCCTCTCACAATAGCAGGTAATTAGTCAAGGGGCCCAAAGGGATCGAAACTTGTCAAGGGAAACTCATTTATACAGTCAGGTGATTAAGGCACATGATTGTGGCTGAATGCTGCAGTGGCCTATTGAGATATAGCTGCACGCTTGTCACATGCAATCAGTGGCATTGGGAAAGCACTGTTTTCACACAGGCATCCCCTTTCCCCTGCAAGAAACCAGAAAGTGCAGCAAATCAGTTTGTGGGGGTTGTGTGTCATGCTTTGGGTGGGATGGGAAGACTGGCCTTCGCCTGCTGCAGGGAGTGGTGTTGCATGGTCTGACTGGGAAGGGGAAAGCATTTGGCAGTGGTGCTCCCTGTGATGGCTCTCAGGGTAATCACCATAATGTGTCTCACTTTAAGACTTTTTCCTGGGAAGATTGAGGGTCTGTTTATAAATATTACCTATAAATAAGCCATGCTACCCCATGTGATCTGCCCACAAGCTATAATTAGGGACGTGATGAATCCACATTGTTATGGACGCGCCTGACACCAAATATCAGGCCTTAAATTTCCATGAATGCCAAATGCAAACATGGCAGAGCAGACACCCTATCCCATTTGTTGAAAATAAATGTCTTATTTACGTTGCCCTGGTTGTAATCTCTATCCCCAAGCTGCTATTATTAACTACCACGAGTTTTCTTGCTGAGCTGCATCAGACAGCTAAGCAGGAGACAAAGATCTTGAGGGAGGCAGGAATGTCACGGGAGAGGCAGGATTAGGAGCACGCTTTACTCAGAGAATTATTTTCAAAGCCTGTGGATGTCTAGGCCTTTATTATCTCCCTAAGAGCAGCACGCTTTCTCTCTGCCTCCAGACACTGAGGTGTGACCAGCTGCTTTTGCAGCTTTAATTCCTCATTCACAGAAAGCCCAGGCAGTTTTTATGTGATCAAGCAGAGACGACATTCTGCACGTTATATCGTGACTGATATAACTGCTGTTCCCATGCTGTCCATCTCCACCCCCTCTGAGCCCACCCTCCACCCAGGTTGGCCCAGCACTAGTCTGGTTTCAATGCAGTCCTGTATATAAGCTTTGCTCCAGAGGGTCTGGCAGGGGAAGAGAGGGGACCCAAAACCCCATCCATGCAGGCTGGACAGAGGAAACCAAAGTTCAGCTCACCCTTAGAACTGTGGAGGTGTTGAGCTTAAGCCACCTGCCACTGGTGAAATGGTCTGAAGCTGGAGGAGACAAGAGTGCTGTCACAGCTTGTACAGTCTGAGCATCATCTCACAGTGTAGACACCAGCCCTGAGCTTTGCCCTGGGGCACAAGTGAAGGTAATTTTGAGCATTTCCTAAAAGCCACCCTGAGCTTTTACCTGCTGACATTGGGAGTTGAAGCTGCAGCATCAAATGAGGGTGAGAAGTCATGTTGAAGGCACCTTCCCAGCGTGTGCCAAAGAGACTTCCCTCCAGGGTAATTTAAAGCTCAAGGCTTATTATTCTTTGCTTTGGGAACCATCCCAATTAAAACAGTCTAGCTGAATGCAAGCTATGAGCTTGAATCTTTTCCATCAGGAGACATGGCATGAGCTCTTCCCTTGCAAACATTGGTCCCAGGGAAGCATTCTTGGCAAGGAGAGAGGACTGCTAAGTAAAGTCGTAAAGATGGAGAAATCCAGGGTTTGAACTCACCTTCGCCCCTGGGTCTGCAAAACCTCTAACTGCATACATAAGCACCTTGTTTGTGCAGGCAAATATGGGCTTAACATGCACAGCCAGGCACAATGAAGTCATTTTACAGTCAGTATGTACGTTCCAACCTCTGAAAATCTGTCCTCAAACATCCTTCAGATTCTGGAGTGCATCTGTCCAGAAGTCAAAGCAACTTCTGTATTTGTGCTTGTCATTAAATGCCTCCTCAGCATAAATGATGCAGAACCATTTTTTGTCTTTCCCATTCTATTTGCCTTGATTTGGTAAAGCTTAGAGCTGCAAATGATGGCCACCCAGCATCTCTGAGCAGCCCTGCAGCATCAGGATGAAATGCTGCTCTAACACGGTGCACACAGATGACAGAGGAGTAGCTTTGAGAAACTGACTTAAAACCTGCCTCACCAGCCTGGGGCTCTGTCTGCTGCTGGAGGCATGCAGATATTCCACTGGGACGTGCAGAAATGTAGGGTATCACCAGCCTGGGGTTGGCAGGTCAGGCTGAGGGCATGGGGAAACTTTCTCCACAGTTCATTTCTAAAATCCCTTGTCATGCACAACCCCCTTGTTGCTGTCATGAGTCCCCAGAGGCCATGAGAGGCCAGGGCAGCAGGTGGGTGTTTAGGTTAAACCTATACAGTATGTTTTCATAAAGTCTGTACTTCTGCCTGTTCTCCCCTTTCCTTCCCATGAGCTTCCTCCTGTCCCTGTCATCCTCCATCCTACTGCACTCACTGGAGAGGTTCAAGAGACTACAGCATGTGTTTCCTCATCTCACTTCCTACTTTCCCAGCTTCTTCAAAGAGTCACAGACAAAGAACCCCAAATGCAGCTCGAGCTGCCCTTGAAGTAACACTGCTGAGCCAAAGGCAGCAGCCTCATGGTGGAGGCTGTCAGGCAGCCAAAGCCCAGCCCTGGGGACCAGTGGTTCACATCATGGTTGCTGAAGTGCATCCTCACTGACTTCTGTGCAAGTCTTCAGCTTCTGTGTATGGTCCTGAACGTAAAGGTCACACAGTATAGGTATATTCTCCCATGCTCAAAAAGAAGAGAAGGAAGAGACAGCAGATCTCATATTGATGACCAGTTATTGGCCCTGAGACACTGACATCATCAGAGCATGTTATTTAGGATATTTGAGCTCCAGATAACTAGCAAAAGGGATGGTAATAGTCCATTCTGAATTGATACAGTCTGTCCAGTCAATGCCAACTTACAGCCAAATTCAATAAAGCTGCTTTCCTCAGCATGACTAAAGCTTACATCAGGCAAGGTACTAAACACCAAGAAGTAAAACACCCAGGATACAAAGGGTAGATAAATGTGACTGGCCTGAGCTGTTACTTTGAGACACTGGGTATGATGCTCTGGATCTGGCATGACTTCAGATGCCAGCTGGAGATCACAGTTAGCCAAGGGGACAGAGTCAGGCAGCCCAGAGAAGTCCTCACCTCACTGAAGTCAGTGGCATATGTACTATTAATGCTGGTGGAGGCAGAATTTCACCCTTCTCCTAATGGTTGCACAAATTATTTACAACCAGCATTGGAAACCCGTTCATATAGATTTATTTTCTGAACTGCTGGAGTCAGAGCAATCCAACCTGAAGCATCTAGAGATGTTTTGATCTCCAGAAAGTACAAAACACCTCTCCTGTGACAGGGCCTCTAACAGGCCATCCTAAAATTAATACCACCTGAAATTACTAGCCACTGCATTTTCCATAACTCTCCTGAGATCAACAACCCAGTTTGCAGCAAATGGTCCGACTCTAGAGGAAACCAGCACATTTTCCTCCTTCCCCCGAGGATCATGCAGTCCATGTTCAAACCGTGGCTGGTGGGAGTTCTCATGTTTAAAAATACCCCATCCTCTCTCACACACAGGCACGGCTTGCGCGTGATGATCATTTATTAAAGCTCCTCGCTTGGAGGCGAGCGGCTGCTCCAGGCGGGTTGTTGCGGGAGGGCTGCTGACGGAGGAGGTGAGTGCGTACCCACGCTGCTGCTGGAGGTGCCTGCAGGGCTGTGCTTGGTGGGTGGGCTTCCTCTCCCCCCTGGGCTCCCATTTCTTGGAGCAGCGGCAAGAGGAACCTTGCTGGGGTCCTGTTGCTGTCCTCGTGCTCTCCCTCCCAGTTGTCATGTTGCTTGCTCGTGTTATTCTGCCTCTGAGTTAATGATGAGCCCTGACGTGGTTAAACACTGACCCAGACAGTGGTACTGACTACAGTGATATATTTTTATTATTTCTTTTGTACAGAGCTTCATTTATAGTGCTTCATATTACACCAGGAATCAGTTTTAAACACACTCCAGGGTCTCTTCTTCCTATTCAGTGCATCCTATTAATGCATCATGAAAGAGATTCTCACATGCACACACTTGATGTGGTTGCTATTTTTTTCCCTTTCTTCCCTTTACCAATCTGCATCTCTCCATCCTGCCGGGGGATTAGGGCCATTGTTGCTATTTAAAACAGTCTCACTTTGGTCTGTGCTCTGAAGGCTGGATGCTGGCCTGTCACTTTCCCACCTGCTTGGATGGTCTCTGCTTGGGCCTGAAATCCCTCATTATGTCCTTCACTTCAATGACATGGATCTGCCGTGGAATCAAGGCCATAAATAATAGGCATCCCGTGTGGTCCTGCCTCTGTAAGTACTAAATCAGTGCAGCTTTTGAATTGATCCAGTTGGCTCACTGAAATTGAAAAATTAAGACTTTATCTCCACCAATGTACAGAGGGTGGGCTTGGTCTCCTCTTTAACTTACAGCATCAGTCCTGAACCACACATGAACAAACAGATGCAACGCCATTGTTTGAGCCACATCTCCTCTTCCAGCTGTGCTCACCCTGCTCCAAGATCAGGGACGGGAATTCAGGGGTTGAGAGTCAAGAAAACAGCAGTCAAGGGAAAAGTTTAAGGCTTCTTCTGCATCTATATATCATATAGATATAAGATGGGGAGGAAAACAGCTTCTGTGCAAGTTCAGCAAGTCTAAACCCCACCAGCTGTGACTCCTCTCGCATTCAGCTCCCTCCAGCCTGTGCACAGAGGAGATGCAAATAGGGGCTGCCTCATCTTTATGCCACCTGAACATTAAGATGACAAGGCAATCACTGCTTGCAAGACTAAAGCATCTCTCCATCCATTTAGTATTGTTGGAGCAGTTTAGGAGACTGATCTGGGTGCTTGAGTCCAGCCCATTATGTTCAATGGAGCTGCATCTATTCATAGCCGTGATACATTTGACTCTTGTAAAACACATAGACACAGGGAATAAATGAGTTTATATAGGTCTTGAAGTTGTACACAAATGCACAATGATCTGAGATCCATCTGCTCCCCAAGGCCTGAGAGTGAAATCTGCTTCCAATCTTATGTTTTATGCTTATTGCTGTCATGCTGTTTATACCCCTGAATGCTGCACATTCTCGTTTTGTTTAACATAAACAACAACTATGCACCGTCTGCTGAAACTTTGTCAACTGCCTCTTCCTTCTGTCTGGATAATGAAAAGACACAATCTAACAAATGCATCTTATTCTAACTGCTTGCTTCCAGACATACTACATCAAGCCTGAAGGTAAGAAGCAAGGGGAGAAAATCAGATTGATTTGGTTTCAGTAGATCTAATTCAGCTTGGCTTCATGGAAGTCAGTAAAGTAACACCAAACAAGCATGAACCAACAACCTAAACCAGTGCTGTATCTTTTTCAATCCCATCCCTGAGCATGCCAGTATGCCAAGAAGAGAGGTTCACTCCCAGGTTTATATCTCATGTGCAGACTTGGGGTTCACTGAGAAAAGGCTCACTTTTGAGAAGCTAAAGCAAGACTTACATGTGGGGCAACCTTCCCACATCTGCAGTGTTAGACTTCACCCTCATATATACCACTGTCCAGTGCAGAAATATAGGATACTGGGAACTTTTAGCTATGGGATGTTTGAAGATTTGAATGAATGTGGCTTTTCTGCCCCGTGATACATCCAGTCAATACATCTGCAGTGGCCAGCACCTCTGGGGAAGATGAAGTTAGTGTTTTTCAGAGTCTCTGTTACATCCAAATGTGCCATGAACTAACCTAGGCATTTTTCTCTGGCTAATCAGACTTAGCTGTGGTAATTCCTCTCTTAATTTTCTTATAAATAAATGCTTTTAAGGCCAAAGCCAGGATTTGAGAAATGATGTGGAGAAAAAAGACCTTGTCTGATTGTCATTTTCTCTTGGCTGCCTGAACTGCAAGAATGTCAGTCCCATCCAAACAAAATGTCATTGCTCTTCCCTCAACAAAATGACATCCAGCTCCTCAGCTGAGGCTGCAGAACTTCTTCGTGAAGAGTAACAGCACATACAGAGAACAAGAAAAGAAGGAAAAGAGAAGAGACATTGACAAACTGATTTTAAACTCACAATGTGAGCTACAGTTATAAAACATATGTCTCATCTTAGCTTCTGTCATGCTAACTGTGCCAAATTCAGGGGAAAAAAAAATCTACTAAGAAGATCAGCAAAGCCCCATCCAAAAATATAGAGCTTGAAAACTTTTGATTTGGCTTTTTTTTTCCCCTTTTCGTAATTCACTTAGCTGTGTAGCTGCAACAAACCTTGTTGCCTAAAATAATTTCCACCCTCCATTTCCACAGCTTCTAATGGCTGAAAATGCAAAAGGACATGGATTTATGCATGTCCCTTCCCTTATTTACCCATGCATTCTTTCTTGCAAGACTTTTCTCTGAAGTTGCCCTCTATTCTTAACAACCATGCCTTAGGTCTCAGTTTCCCCCTGCTAGAGCCTACCAATCAAGCTCTGCTGCATTCCTGAGTTTTAGCATCCCTAGCCCAAAAATCAGAGCATCCCTGTGGCCAGATGTTCACCTAAAGGATTTTAGGATGCTCCCTGGTAGCTAATCATTAGTAAAATGCACACTTCTACAGAGGCAGTTTACCCAGTGCCACCTCTGTGCAGGGATCTTGGATTCCTGCACTGCACAAACCACTGTTTTTGGCTTGCCACAGCCTCTAGGCAGATTGCAGCAGAGTTTAAAACACCCTCAATGGGTGGAAAACAAACAGGAATGAGCTATCAAAATGTAATGCAAACTTAGAAAAACTCAGGACTGATGGGGAAAGTAACAGCAGAAAGAGTCATAGTAATAATAATTACTGCTATTAATATCTACTAAATAATCAGTAGAACATAAAGCATTACATGTAGCTCCTGTCTCAGCTGTTTGATCATTTCATTTCCATTTTTGAGTAAAGAAAAGCTTGTTTTGCTATTTCAGCTCCTGAACCAATCCAAAACATATGCAAGGATGCCACACACACAAAATAAAACAAGCACACACTTCCTCCACCAGAGACAGCCCGACATTTTCAAACTTAAAAAAAAACGAAACAAAACAAACTGTTATTTTATCCTGAATGTGGGTGAGTTCTCATTTCACTGAGACAACTTTCTGGTGAAGATGGCTAAATAATCAGCTGGGAAACTAAAGACATAAAGTCATTAAAAATCAGCTCATTTAAGGATTTCTACTCTGAATTTGACATAATGCATAATTTTCCTGTGCATTTTACTGCACTAGTACATCTCTACAAGCCACATTCTCAGGGCAGGTTTGGATATTTCAATAATAAGGATGATCTAGGTGAAGATGTCCTTGCTCATTGCAGGGGGGTTGGACTAGATGACCTTTAAAAGTCTCTTGTAGCCCAAACTCTTCTATGATTCTATGACCCACAAGAGTAATAAAAGCAAGGAGTTTAAAAAGCCCTAGCAGGTCATCAGGGATATAAAACTCCTTGATTGGAGGGATGGGGGAATGAGAAGAAAGCAAAATAAGGATTTTGTAGAAAAAATTTCTTTGTGATTAAGTCGTTCCATAATAGCAGGGGTTTTTTTTGCATCTGTCCTGGATAAGAAGAACTGGTCAGGATGTGGGATGGGAATTAAGCTAGCCTGTAGGACAGTCCAGCATGATGCCTTCCACAAGAAGCATATTCATCTCAAAAGACAAAAGAAATGTAACTTGGAGCCAGGAGCCTGGGCCTCAGTCCTTCCCCTTCTATTTTAGGGTATGTGTAAGACTGACCCTTATTTTGGCTAAAACCTGTGTCTGCTGAGACCACCCAGGAAGCTCATGGTCCCTGAGACAGGACATTGGTTGAGGAGTGGTTTCACAGAGGATGAGCTCACCAGGCTACCAAGGTTACACAACAATCAGTGCTGTGCACATTTGTGCCCCGTGCCCCATATTTTGAGCTCAAAATCAGGAAACTATGAGGTCAGTTCCTGAGACAGCACCACGGGGCTGGATAAGTGGCAAGAGCTGAGGTGATATTGTCATAAAAGCTCCTGCTGGGGGCTGTGTTTGCTGGCAGAAGCACAGTTGCATTGCTCATGTCTGGGAGTGTTGAGAATGAGAAATTTTCTGTAACAAAAACCCAGCCTGAGCTAAGGTGCAGAAAGAAGAGAGAAGCTCTAGGTCCAGTCTGGCAGGTGACCCACCTAGAGAAGACCTCAACTCAAAGCCAGAGTCCACAGAACAGAGTGGGATGTAATAATTGGGCCCTCATGAGACAAAAAAAGAAGCATTTGTGGGAATGGATGCACTAAGACAATGCAGCCATGAAATAAAAGAGCCAAACTCAATCTTTCCCTGTTCATTACAAGGAACAAGAGGCTGAGCAAGGTGAGCATTGAGTGTGGAAGGAGGAAGGAAATGCATGGTGGGAGCCCCAGGAGTGAGCCAGAGTCGGTTTGTTACCTGGGGTGAAGCAATTGCTGCAAACTCCCCTGTGTTTGTGGCATTTTGTCACAATAAATATTTAATTAGGCCAAGGCACACCTGGCAGTTCCAGACACATTCTCTCCATCATGGGGCTGCTCCAGAGCCTCCATCAGGATGGGGGATGTACAAAGGAATCTACAACCTCAGGCCGCAGTTTCCATCCAGGTCCTGCAGGCAGCTAAACCCTTGACCACACCCTTAAAAACTTGACTCACAAATGATAAATACAAGCACCAAGTGAGCAGCCAAAAAGGGAGCTTCCTAAGCCTAAGCATTGCCAAGACTCAGAAATACCTTTTTTTTTTTTTGGCTGAAACAAGGTGCCCATTTCAGCTGTGAATGAGTGGCTGTAAGTATGAAGTTGAGTAAACTGCTTGCTCCTGAAGAAAACCCTCAAGAAGCTTCATTACACTGAAAACCTCATTAGTCCTTCTGCTCTCACAGTGGAAAATGTGACAGCCCTGTGCAGAGCCAAGGTTAACGTTGTCCTGCACAACCAGTTGTGGCTGTGGGGATCAAACATCAATACTTCCAGTAATCAGAATTCAAATTTGGCCATAGAGGCTGGTTCTGCCTCCAATACATTAATTCCAGCTTTTCCCATTCACCAGCCTTTTCAAATCAGGATCTTCAGAAACATGAGTGTCTCACTGTCCCCCGGTGTCCTGAAACACATCCAGCCCTGAACCTCCCAGCACTGGCGAGAGCAAACAGCACACATCTGCAGCCAGCAAAGCTGCATCTGACAGCACCAGGGAGGCTGAAACCTGTGCCAAGGGCAGCTGCCAGCCCAGGGATCGTGGGCTTCAAGACTCTGATGGGACATGAGCATTGTCCAGGCTTCCTGAGAAATTTACTCATGGCAAACACAGCAGTGCAAGATAAATAACTTGACTCTCAAGGGATCACCACCTTCAGACCAGCTTCCACAGAGGGGTAAATTTCAGGCTGCCCTTTTGCTTTCTCTTATCACATTTCTGGTATTAGAGGTGAAGGGAAGCATCTTCTTCATGGAAAAAAATATGTCAGAAATAAGCATGATGTTGTTCTCTTGGGCTCACATCTTTCCTGTGAGCACATATACCTCAATCATTCTGACATTTTCATTGATCCCAATGAAAGGACAAATTAAAAGCTGATCATTAATTCACAGCTCACTCTGTCCCTCTCCCACAGAGAAACATTGGCTTATTTATGTAAATATTCACTCTTTTTGCTCCATCCCCAAACATGTCATTATGCCTCAGAAGTTTAAAAAAACCCTTCAATATCTGGAGATATTATTTTTTAAATTACCTGGACTGCACCAGTTCCTGCTGGAGAACTCTCAAACTACCCCATGAACACCATCACAGTGAGTTTCTGCTTTTCCAAACACTCAGCCCTATGATGCCCCTTCATGCCAGTTTGGCTCAGTTTTGAATTCACAGCAGGCTTCTGAAGGACAAAATTAACCTTAAGCCCTTTAACACACATTTGCCTGTTACATCCTATTGAGATTTAACTCATTTTTTCAGTGGAGGAGCTATTGCTTACGACCACCTTGTGCAAAACAGCTTCCCTGCAGCATTAGACGTGGCAGAGAAACGTCTTGAAAACTGCCTTTGCCCCAAACAATCAGCAGGGAAAGAGACCTCAGCCTAGCTGGGGCTTCAACAGATGCATGTGCAAGCACATTGCAAACAACTCCCCTAAATGTGTCCAGCAAGTGTGAATCCTGACACTGACAACAACTCACGCTTCAAAATATCTTGCAACCTGTAGGCTAACTGCTTCCCAAGTCTTCCCTAGGCCAGCAAGGGAGGAAAAAAGGCTGAAGTGGGGAAAATTCCTGATTTGTTTGGCCTTGGAGGCTGCATTTGCTTGTGCACAGCCTCTCATATGCTCTGCCACTCCAAAGGGCTGTCTGATCTCTTCCACCAATACTTCATCTGTTATCAGCTGAACTAACAAACGTCATCCCTCCCAACACAGACCTCAAATCTCTGTTTGTCACTCTGCTTTTGCATCAATTTTCCAGGCAGAAAACATGGGGTATGTTAAAGACATGCAGCAGGAGGTGGTCAAGTAAATGAGAGAAAGTCACAGAAGAAGTCAGAAGAGCAGCAAAGTGAGGCTGTGGTCCATCTGAGGCCTCCCAGCCCTGTGCATTAACCACAGTCAGCCCTCCACTTACATCTTGTTTTATCCTCTAAATGCTGGAGGCTGTTTTGTGTCTCTTTTTTTTTTTCTTTTTCTTTTTTTTTATTTTCTGTTCAAATATTTTACTAGCTACACTGAAAAGAGAGCTACAAACAGTAGGGGAGACTCTCTCACGGCCAGAATACAATGAAGCGCATAAATGCGAGGGATTGCTCCTTACAATGCTTGAATCAAAGATAAATATGAAAAGAGCTACCTCCTTAGAGCAAAAAACAGAGCAAGACACCATTCCCAAGGGGAGAAGTGTTGTCTTTAAAAAATAAACCAGCCATCTCAGAGGTTAGAGCAACGTGGGGAAGAGTATTTTTTCATCCAACTACTCACCTGAATCTCAAATCCAGGCAATTTGCTGGCAAACAGAGTTTGAGAAAAAGATTGGGGTGTAGGACTTGCTGCAGACAAAATCTCTCTTCCAAGGACCTCAAAAAACTCCATAGTCTTTAAGTAAGGAAACTTCACAACATCCCTAACTACTGTCTGGAAAGCTCTTGCTCTTAAAATGATGTCATGCCTGTTTTGGGCTGACAGATCACTCCCAGACAACCACGGGCACAGTGTGCTCCTCAGCCCCTGTTCTCCAGCCCAGAGCTGCCTCCCTTCTGGAACTCTTTGGGGCCACTGTGGCATCAAGCACTGGCTGTATCCCAGGGAAGTGAGCAAACTCATTGCCAAAAGCAAGGTCTGCCTGCCTTGGGTGCCTCTGAGTAGACCTCTGGAGGGCACAAACATACCCTAAATCCCTAAAACATACAATCTTATGAAATTAAGAGCCATGGAGACAAGGACAGGCATTCTTAAATCACTTGGGCCAAAGACAAAGCTCCCTTGATGCTCTCCAAAGGACCCCATTGACTCATGTGGATGTTGCCAAGACCTCCACACCAGCACTGTGCAGCATCAGACTGACTCTCAATCCACTTCTACAAGCCCCAGGAGCTCTTCTCCTCAGCTGGCATCTCCATCAGCATCCACAGGTCCCAGGGTGAGCGACACAAGTCACTCTTCAGCCTTTAGGCTGGGGTGAATCTGTTCCAGGAGAGCATGGAGGGCTTCAGGAGGGGACTGCAGACCACGATCAGAGCTGCAAGAGGCTGAGCTCATCGCTCCACTAGGACTTTCCAGACCAGTTACCCAAGTGGTGAGACACTGGCATGAGGAAAAAAGAAAAGTAGGCTTTAGGTATCTTCAAAATTAATTCCCTCTTCTTCTGCCCACCTGCAGGGAAGGAGCAGCATGTCTCACATGACTCTGCCTGATAAACCCATGCAACACCCCAAAATATGGGAGCTTGTATTTGGCCATGGGGTAAAAGAGAAAGCGTCATCATAAGGGTTAAACCCCAAGGTGAGGTGCTACAATATGAAAATCAGTAGAACATGCTGAAAGCTTCAGAGTGCTTTTGGAGCCCACCTTGTTCACCTGCTGCCCAGAGAAGACAAAGGGGTGAATATTTACTGTCCTTTGAGAGAAGCTTCCCATCACTGACCGGTCCTGCTCACCATGTCAGGGCTCTGCCACCATCGGCTGTAGATGTCAAATTTTTTGACACTTACATGCAGTGCAACTGCTCTCCAGCAGGGTCTAAACACTTGGGCTCTGCTGCTGCTTTCCATAATTTTATTTTGATGGGGGAATCAGCATGGCAGAGGAGAGGCAGGGACAGACTGCCCAGGACAGACGCTGGGGCACGCTCGGCTGCTATGGGCACAGCCCAGCTCTTGGTGAATAAAAGGATGTTTTGGGCAAAAAAAAAAAAACAAATCAGAGAGGAAGGAAGCATGAGAAATGAAATGATCATGCATAGAAGGAATGAAACAAAGCAGAGCTCCTTTCAATGGTATTCCCCCAGCACCCAGAGGCAGCCAAAATTGGTTGTTGTTCAATGACTTATCCTTTGAGGGATAAAATCGAATTGATGTACTTCCCAGGGAAAAGAGAAGGCTACCATCAGCACCAGAGGAATTGGATCAGAGAAGGGATAAAAGAAGAAAACACTTTTGTTTTTTACTTGATTTGAGGACATGTCTTTTCCTGAAAAAGAGAGGGAGATCCTGTTGTTAAGTTACACCAGTGCTGTCCTCAAGTCCAGTGGAAGCCCAGTGGAGTCCAGTGGAGTCCAGTGGAGTCCAGTGGAAGCCAGGCTGAGCCCTGCCATGCCCTGGCATCCATGACCTGAATACAGGTCATTTGGGGTGCAGCACAGCCAAGGAGAGCTCCCCTGGCTGGCCACGGGCCAGACACATTTGGGTGCCCAATGGGACCCTTGTGCTTTGCATTTTGAGTCTGAGGAGGCTCAGCCTGTGTGATTACTGAAATAAAAAGGTGTAGGGTTTTTTGGACAATTTGTTTTCTTTCTGTGGAAATGGAAACTTCTTGTCTTCCTTCCAGAGCCAAAGCAGCCTTCACTCTTTGACACATCCCTGGTTGCCTTGGCTTTTTTCTCAGAGCTTTGTCCTTGTGTATGCTACAAATTACTGTTTATATTTCCTCTGATTTGTGTTGGACAAGGTGAGCGACACTCTGATTTCACCAAGGTGTGTAACACACTCCACGTAGCACAAGAAAACACTGCTTTAGACAACAGCAAGAAAACATCTCAATTATATTTTCACCTGCCTCCAATTCTAGCTTTTCAAATACAAGGCAGACAGCAATAGGCCTGTAGCAGAGGCTGGTCTGACCCAAAAACAACTCAATTTCTACCAGCAGTGCAAAGCTGCTTCTGAACCTTACTCTTGCAATACAGACAAGTAGCACAACAGAAAGCTGAACCACCACTGAAATGTGGTAAAAGGAATAAGGGCCAACGTGTGCTCAAGAAGGTGTAAAACAGTGTTTAGGCCCCAATATCGCTGGACATTGAGTCCGTGGGAATTGCTGCAAACATTATTTAGCCAGACCATCAGACCACCTCTTCCCCCATGCTTCTTTACCACCAAGAAATATGGAAAGAAAAAACAGTTTAAGCAAATTTATGGCAAGTTCATGGCTCTCATTAGATTTCTAGTAGCCCAGCAGGCCAAACATGGGCAAGTCTTACCCCATGGCGAAAGCATAAAACGAATTAATGCTGCAAGTCAGGCTGGCTTCTCATGGAAGGGCTCTGCTGAGTTTGGTCCCAAAAAGGATTAAATTGCCTTTGTGCACTTTCCATGTGGATACACCCTGCTAGGACCGAGAGGGCCACTAGGCAAGAAGTTTTCATATTCTGGCTTCAAATTCAGTTTTGTTTAAATGGGTCCATTTCAGAGGCAACCTGGGACTGAGAGCATGTCAGAGGCACATTTTTAGCAATGTCATCATTGTTTGGAAAGAGCACCAAGGAGGCTCAGCCACAAAACACACATTCGCCCAGTGTCAAGGATGCCCAATATTAAAAGCAAAGCAGCTTCCAAAAGGCAGCAAACTCATTTGCCTGAGGCCACCCATTCGGGCTGCCGCAGGCGGCCAGGCTCCCAAACAAGCACGGGGCTGAGGGAGCAGAAAGGATTTTGCATGGTTCATGTGTCAGCCACGGCTCAGAAAGGTCAATCAGTTTTTCAGTGGGAGCCAAAGGAGAGAGAAAACTGCAGCTGATTAGGAGGAAGGGGGGGAAGGGGAGAAGGAGTCTGCGGCCGTGCCAAAACCTTTGTAAACAAACTTCACTGCAATGTTGCAGATGAAAGAGCAACGCCTGGCGAGCGGGATCCAGCTCCGAGGCATAAATCAGGAGCCGCTCCAGCAAAATCAAGGAAGTCACGCTGGCACAAGCGGGAGAAGAATCACCCCCTCCTGGTGCTGAACAATAGCCCTGGTGCCCCTAACACGGCTCCCCCCTCCCACATGGGAGCAGCTCACTTGGGTGGCAGCACGGCCGAGCGGCCTTGGAGCAGTCAAGTCCCCGAATGCCGGACCCAGCCCAGGTTTGGAAGTGAGGTTGCATCCACTGAGCCGCAGCCAGTTCAGGAGGAGGGGGCAGTGGATTCACCTCCAGCTTCTGGATTTCCTTTGTTCTTTCCTCTCAGACAAATCCCCCGCACAGGCAGGGATAGGGACAGAGACAGGGAAAGGGCGGTCGTCCCGAAAGGAGGTGAGCAGCAGCACGGAGTGCAGCTCGCTGACAGCACGCTGAGCCGCAAGCCACTTTTTACACCCTTTTCAATAAATATTAGCTGGAGGGGGCTCTGCTTTTCCCACTCCCCTGCCAGCATGGCCTCTTATTGTTTACTCTCCCCCAGCAGTCCAGGCGTTCTTGTTAATGTGCTGTGATTGAGTACTTGGGAGAGGATGGGGTTTGGAGTTAGCTGCCGGCTCCCTTTGGAGAGCTGTTTACTCTTTCGTGGTGCCCATGGCCCGCTGAAGACAGTGCTCCTTCCCTCACCCCTGCTGCGTCCATCTGCTTTGTCTGCCTGTTTTCCTGCTGCCACCGGCAGGCAGCTGGCCTGCGCATTTCAGCTGGCTGTTCCTAAACCCCTGGAGGAAAAAATAAAATTAACCCCGTAAAGAAGGGGGCTGGGAAGGATGGGGAGGAAGGAGAGAGAGGAGCAGCATTGCTGCCCAACACTGCTCCCCCTCCACAGCTGCCTGCAAGGACAGGCGCCAGCACAGGGCTGAGCCTCAGCTGACACCAGGCTGCTGCTGGCACCAGGTGAGGATTTGGCTGTGGGTTTTTTGTCTTGTTTTGCATTTTCTACCTCCAGCAGACAGCACGCAAGCACAAGGTTTTAGCTCTTCTTGGGTCCTGATGTCTCTGCTGCTCAGCAGAGGGTTTCAGACTCCATTTCTCCTGGTCTTGTTGTGCTGGGGGTTTCTGCTGATTCCCTGGCTCAAAAGAGCCCTCAGTCACACCTGACAGCCCAAGTCACCAGCAGGCACATTCCCCGTGCTTCCCCCACAGGAGCCCAAAACAAGAACATGACAATCAGACACCATGGGGCCAGGACTGCTCCCACATGTTGTCAGCTCCACTGTGCTTCTGTCAATGCCCTACCAAAATCCTGCACATTGGTTGCAGCCAGTGGTCCCTGGGAACTCACATGTGGTCTCAGGGACCCCAAAGATGTTTCAGAAGAGCTGTGACCACAGTCAGTCAGTACAAGCCATAGGGTGGCAGTCTGTGAGAACAGAGATATCCTAATTGATGCCTTTTTAAAGTCTGTCCCTGCATTCCCCTGGAAACCAGACCCTTTGCAGTTCAAGTGAGGTTCAGGGTGTCTCTATGGTTTGCAGCATCACTGGACACACCAGGGCTCCCCTGTCCCTCAAGGAGTATGCTCTGCCAGCAGCCTCAGAGGTCACCCTCTGTCTGACTCGTGGGGACCTTTTGTGGCAGAGCCAAGGATCACGTGGAATCACTGGCTACGTGCTGACCCTGCAGGGAAGGTAGGAGACATCTGGCATAAAGCTGGAGCAGTGCCTGGAGAGCTCAGTGAGGGTCCTGACATTTGGGTATATCCTGAGGGGACAGGCTTTCAGCTTGTCTTTCATCAGAGCCTCTGCTACCAGAGCATCCAAACCCTTTGGGCTATCCCAAAACTCTCTGTAACACAGCTCATTTCTGCACAGTCTGACCTGATCTGGGAAATATTTAACCACTAAAAGGCAGAACTGGTAAGCGAGATAACATGATAACCTGCTGGCTGCCCACAGGCAGATGCAAACGTACCTGGTCCATGCTCCCACCAGGCAAACACAGCAGCTCTGGGCATAAATACACATGTGGCAGATAGATACAGAAATCCCCACAGCACTCTCCAGCTGAGGGTTGCTCACACAGAGTTTTCCCCACAAACCCTGCCTCAAGCTTTAACTGGCAACTGGGGCCATTCCTGGCTTGCCTGTGGCCTCCCTCAGTTCTGCAGACCTTAACAAGGTCTGTTCCTCTTTGCACGCAACACTCCCAGCTAACAGGAAAACCAAGTGGAACCAGAAGTTAGCTACAGTTGTCAAGCCAATATTATATGCTGGGGAAACCAGCAGAAGTTGCAAATCTCCAAGGAAAACTGTAAGACCTCTTGCACACAGACTCCTATGGATAAGCAGGTATCTAGGATCTAGTATCCTTCTGGGACCTCAGCTACTAAGTCTGCTCCCTGGGGAGTCCTGAAAGCATGTTTTCTTCTCCTTCACACTCAAAACCTGTGGAAGGCAGCAGCTTTAGTCCCTGCTCAGCAACACCTCTGCTGCTCCACGAGCCAGCCCTGGCAGAGGCCGAGCTTGGCACAGGTAATGCAGATGCCAGGTGCACATCAGCAGGGAATCACACCTCAGGATCTCACACGTGCTCGCCATTGGAGCTGGAGCTGCAACCAAAACCCTCTGCAAGATGTGCCCTCCCAATCCCCACCCATCTCTGCAGCAGCAGCTGGGAGAGCAAAGCTGCATCCCCTGTCTGGCACATTTACCCTCATATCCCTCTCTCCAGGTGTGCACAGCTTTTTTTAACATTAGAGAGAGACGCTCCAGTGCCTCCAACAGAAAATAGATACCCCTCATTGTCTGAGACTGTATTCGTAAAAGCCAAAATCTCTGTAAATTACAATTTCATGGATGTTCTGCTGTTGGTCTAGGTCCATTAGAGACACTTTTTTTTCTTACCTTCATTTCCTCTCTGTTCTTCTAAGTAATAGGCTTTGCTGGTGCCGGTTCCATGCTGCTGCCCCTTGGAAATAGCTGTAGGTGAGAGAGGATAAGGATGTTCACTCCCCAAAGCCTTTGACTGTACAGCAAGGAGAGAAAATGCCACCTGCTACCTGATAGGGACTGATTTCCTACTAGGAAAAATGGTTGCTAAACATCTGGCCTGACAGCTGATTTCCAGCAGAGCTGTAGGAGGCAGCAGAATATGCTGGACTGGAGACCCTGGCCACAGTTCAGCAGTACCAGGCTGCCCACAGCAATAGCAACAACAACAAAAAAACTGATTTATCTTAAGCCTTTGGTTACCAGAATCCTCTGCAAATAACAGGCAGGGAACACAACAGTGCCTGTATGTAGAGGAACACAGCATTATAATGAGGATTTTATGGAAGCCAGGACTCAGGGAGGGGTCTGATGGAGTTTAGCCCCATCTCACTACGAGGTGCAAGTGCCTGGATCTTCCAGTATTACTCCACAGCTGATATAGTAACAGCCACTCATACTTTGACTGCAGTGCAGTAACTCCTGACCTGGGGAGAAGGTGCCCTGAATTTTCCTTTTTCTGTCCTTTGAGTGCTCACAAGTTAACAGTATTTCTGGTTCCCTTCCAGAATGGGATTTGGGTCCTACTTTCGCCCCGGGCTCCATCCAGGCTGTTTCTGGGAGCCCCAGCCATTCTTCTGATCCCAAATAGCAAAGGGCACCCATGCAGCCCAGGATTTGTGAGCAGTGATGGTGAAATAACCTAGAAAGAAAACACACCTTCTGCATTCTGGGGAGTCCACCACATTTCCAAAAGTGAGTCTAAAACTTAGGTATGAAATCTTTTACATGAGAGAGATGGACTTGGATTCTGGTATTCTCCTTTCCTGGAGGAGAAAAACTTGAGTTTTGAAACAGTGTGGAAATGTCCAGAGAGCAGAAGCACTGGCAGTGAAGGGAAAGCCTCAGGGTAGAGCTGTTGGGCAGAACCAGTAACATCAGGGCAGTCTGTAGTTTGCAATGTGGCTTCATGCTGAGAAATGAATTATCTTGAATTATGAATCATTTCTGGTAAGCAGTGTGTTGTGAGGAGATACTTTGGGAGAGAGGGAAGATAAGGGAGCCCTGTGCATGGCCACAGAAGAAAGACAGCAGGAGGACATCTGGGAGCTCAGCCTCCTGCCTTTGCTGCTTCTTCTAAGGCACAGTATCAGAACAAGAGACATAAACTCCATCCGAACTGTGGAGACCGATCTGATTGTGCTCATTTCTTTGGTATTTGGGTGAAACTGAATGAGCTTTTTCAGCAGTCTGACAAGAGAGACTTGGCATTGTCATCATGAAACATGAGAGAAACCATGAGCCAGGTTTGGAAATTGTGAGATTGGCTTGAAAAGCAGAAGATCTTTTATTGTTATTATTTTTGCATCTGTTTAGAAACAATGCACATTCTTTGTCTTCAACTGCAGTTCACTGAAATGTCAGGGTCTGGCTTTTAAGGAAATCTGTCTTTTTCAGTGAGAAGGAATAAGAACATTTTTTTTCTCATTAGTGATTGTTGGGCAGTTGTATGACACTGAACTCCAGGCTTTGGGGTGGGGGTAGAAAGCTCCCAGTGCTTTTCACGGGGCTTGCTGTCAAATTAATCTGTGAATTGGCTGGTCATTGACATGCATTTAAATGCAGGCCTGACTTGTGCTCCCACCGTGCGTGTCCACTCACAGAGTTCGCCTCCCTTGCTGCACAACTGCACAAGCCAAAAGCATCCCCTCAGCTGCCAGAACAGAGACAGCAGATGTAAAAATTGGGGTCTAGCCTTCCCATTTGCCTGCAGCTTTCACTGAGTGAAGTTATCCCCTTGCCCACTCCAGATCTCTAACGTTTGGCAGACTTGAGCCTTTGGATATAAGCACACAAACAGAGTGTTCAAAATGTCAAACACTCGGTGGTAAAACCTTCTTATTGCCTTGATGTAAGTCTCATAGCTTAGAGTCCTCATGATGAAATGCAAAAAATTAACCCCAAACATTTTTTTGCACAGGGAAAGCCTGTCCCCTGATGCCTCCTCCTGCATGTCTGATGCAAGCAAGACCAGAATCAGGCCCCTTATGGAAGAAATAGGAAGTTTCCCCCTAGTATTGCAGTGGAAAAATGTCCATCAGTTTGCATTACAAAGAAACCGCAAACTTGGTACGAAGCACTCGGCCATGGAAACGTGCTTATGCGGCTCCCAGGATCCCTTTCTCTCCGACAGAATTCACATGAAAAGCCCTCTTGCTGCTTTCCATGTCAGCATTAACTCTTCCAAAATGATTGGCATCAAAGGTAGCAAACACTCCCCGCTGACAAAAGCCCCCCTCTGCCTGCCTGCAGCAGCCCCCGCCCGCCGCCGCCCCCCTCGCCAGCGCTGACAGGTCCCATTGTGCCTCTGTCCCACAGCAGCTGCACGGACAACAAAGACATCAAGGCACAGGGGCTGGGGCTTGTTGGAGTTGTGGCAGGAAACACAAGCAAAGGAGAAAAGTGAAGCTGAAGGGAAGGGATCAACAGTTGGTGACTTACGAGTGCACTCAGAACACGTGAGAAGCAGCTAAAACCTAAAGGTTTTCTGCAAATGTACCTGCACAGGCATTTCTGCCTCTGATTAGCCACTGCTCTGGCTTCCAATAGCACCGGAATCACTCAGCTAATTGCACTGTAAAAGTAACAGCCTATGAAATTTTTAATGGGGCAGATTGCACTTATAATTTTTTTTTCCTCTGTGGTTCAATATACTTCAATATCTTTTCTCTTTTCTACCATTTGATTCAGGCTGACAGTGGATTTAAACAATTGCCTTTCCCCCTGCCATAAAGACTAAACTGCAAGACCGGTCCTTTTTCCAGCTGGATCCAGGCAGCTGAGGGCCACAGCTGGGTGATCAAATGTTCGGAAAATACATCCTCACCACCAAATCATCAATAGATGCATGGATCAATCACTTATCAGCAGTCACAGAGCTTCCTTCTGCTGTGGCACAGCACAGGGTGAGGACAACAGGCAGTGGACCTTGCTCAGGAAGGCATGGCTGCTGGGCTTCTCCTGATCCTCCAGGGAAAAAAGAATTGGAATAGGGAAAAACAGAAAATACTTGAAGAGTTTATGCCAGGGATGGAAGTAAAGCAGTATTTAAAGCTGGCTGAGGGCAAAGGCAGCATGGACCACTGAGATAGAATGCAGCAATCCATAAAAGTACAAGTGGGGTCCAAACTCAAGGGAAGACTGAAGCATCTTTCTGCAGACCATTTAGGTCCAAAACTTCCACATCTCACAGCCACTGCCAGCCCCCAAAGCTGACAACAGCCTGCCATTGGCTGGTGGGAGGTTGCAGCTCTTGAGCAGAAATGAATCGTCTTGTGCTGGTGCTGATATCCAAAAGAGCAAGAGATATCCAGCTACAATCAGATCCTACAGACCCATCTTACCCAGTGCCACCTCCATGGGATGGAGGATATAAAAGCATCCATCTTCTTTCAAAGTTCATCACTCATCCAGGATCTGGGTATCCCATTGCTTGAGTTGCCTGAGGGACACACTTGGGGGTTGTTGCTTGCCTGATGACAAAAATTCCTGCACAAAGCACAGCTCTGAGGGTCACACGAGTACACAAACATGGCTGAAGGAGGAGAAGGAAAGGGATAATGTGATGTATTGGAGCTCTGCATATGGAGCAGGGAGAGCCAAGAAGTGCAGGGATCCACAGATGTTTTTCATAAGACATCAAAATGAAACATCCTCTCAGCTGTTTCATATCAATATCATGAAATTCCTATTCCCTCAGAGATAACAAAATGGTCCATTTTCCACGCTGCCTCAAAAAATTTCTGGGTGAAAAATTCCAGCTCCAGTCAATCCTAAATATTAGCAGACAGGCTGGGAATCATCTACAGACCACAGCCCCACTGGGCTAAGTCCTGCTAGAAGAGATGGGATCCCCTTAGTGGACTATTTCACATGAGAAAAAGAGCACAGAGAAGCAAGCAGAACAAATGGAGGAATGAGCCCACACCCCAAAATTAACAAACACCCCAAGCCATAAATAACTTGATTTCCTGACTGAGCCCACCCTAAAAATGATCACCCATGGTCTGCACTGAGTGGATCATCATGAGATGGACAACCAGTGCTGCACAGATGTCACCTGCTCTCACATCTGCAGAAAGTATCCATTTTAACAGTGTCAGTAGGAAGCTTTGCTTAGCATTGCTAACTCACACAAACACACACACGATTCAGATATATCCTAATAGACAGCTCTGGCCCATGACATTCCTTCAGGTCAAAATTAAAATAAAAGGCAGAGACGCAGTGTGCACCCTGGTTAGACTGCTGGCTTGCTCAACGCAGAGGCTGCCTGCAGTTAATCAGCCTTCTTTCTCCACTAACTGTCACTGCAAACAAAGGAATTAGCAGAAGGTCTGTAGGGAGCATTGAGATAATTTGGCTGGCTGAAGAAAAGAGAAAGAAAAGAAAAGCAAAACAAAATTACTGAGAAATTTACTTGCACTGACCTCTCCATAAATATTTAGATATAATCATCATTACCTTGGAGTAAATTAAGTTATAAACAGTCTCCACAATTGCACATGATGAATGCCTATCGGCATCAGAGAGCACTTTATTGCAAGTTAATGTGGAAACAGAACACCTCAATCAATCAGGATACAGAAGAGCTGTCTTATGATATCAGCCCATCTCAACCTATTCATACAGGACACCGTACACTCGCTCACCCACACACGTCCGCCCCCCCATTCTTATTCTATTAACAAATACACACGGAACCCCAGAAGACGGTAAGATGTATGTTTGTGGAGCTGGAATAAAGAAGGATGTACAGTATGTGTTCTCAGTCGTGGTGGTGGTATTATTCACATCACAGTAACATCCACGATGACTGAGGATATGCCCCCCCTGTGCTGAGCTCTGTGTACAAACACAGCCAAAAGCCATCTGGGTAGGATTCATCCGACTAGACACAGATATCCTCAACAGGGATGTTGAGCTAATCACCGTCAGCTCCTTTCACAGCCAGCCGAGAGGAATCGGCACTTCCCAAGCACAACTTTCCAGGCCTATTTTAGACATCTCGTTTAAGAAGAGATGAATCATGCCCTGGGCTCCTTTGGCTGCCTTGGCTCTGTCCCCACAGACCGTTCAGGAGCCCCGGGTGACTGCTGCTGAAGTCAGCACCCACACTGCCGACGCCAGGGTGATGAGAGGAGTCTCATCCGCTCCCACCGAGAGACTTGAGGGTTTAGGAGAAGCAGACAAACACAGGATCACATCTGAGCTGCATTTTTGGATGTGAAACCATGTAGCCTCCCATGGCTCATGACTTCTCTGGCTTTAGAGCTGGGCTGCTAAAGAGCAAAGCAGAAGGGGGAGCGTGTTGCAGAGGCCTGTGCTGCCCACACCTTGCCTGCCCCTTCACTTTCAGTGTGAGAGCTGAGAGATGACAGTCCCTGAGCTTTGCCTTCCCTTCAAGCCACAGAGGCTCATTCCCTGGCCATGTCTGGCCCTTCATCTCCGGCTCCTGCCCATGCCAAGCTGGGGCAGTTGGAAGTGCAGAGAACATTATCCGGTGAGCTCTGCCATGGCACTGCCTAACAAGGACAAGCTTTAGGATTTGGCTTCTTATGGCACCTTCCCCATCACACATTCTATTGCCACCTCCCAACACTCCAAAAACCAGACATGTCACACACACAAGACTAAAAAGGGGTTTCCATCCTGCAGAGAAGAAAGGGAGTTGATCAAATAAGACAACTGATGATGAAAGTGTTTCTCAGGAAAGGAGCATGATTAGAGATTATCAAGGCTCGTGACTTCAGCAAGGTCTTGTAAGAGAACAAAGATTTTAACTGGAGGCTACATATGCCTAAACCTCTTGAGAAAGTCACTGAAATAGGTCCTAACACTATAAAGTGCTGGATTTAGGTCAGCTCAAGACATCAGTGCATCATTCTGGGCCACTGGTCTTAGGCACAATGGGCTCCAGTTTTTACTGTAGGGTTTTCTCTTATGGGGAAAATTTTGAGAAGTATTTTCCAACATTAACTGGGATGTCCAGTCCACAGTGATGCTCAGCTTTCATCTGCCTTTACAAAACATCAACAACAATAGACAGCTCAACAGGTGAAAAGTGCCAGACAGAGAAAATAATTAAAATGCAAACCAAGTGGGCTGAGAAGATCCTTCTCACAAGAAGGTATTTATAGCAAGAGGTGAAAGAGAGACAACATAGCACTGACTGTCTCTACCCTGTTACAAGGTGAAATAAAAATATTTCTCTTCTTACCCTCCTTGTTTATAGCTTAAATAGAGTAAAGTAAATGTCAGTTTGTAGCTGCCTTGTTCTCTAAGCTGGGGGACCTTTCAAAAAGAGGTATCACAGATGCCTTTGCTGTTTTTGAACCAGCCCAGCCAGATTCTTCTTGGGACAAGACCCCATCTTCTGGCAATGCCTTCCCTCAGTGCTACAACACTGACCCTTAATCCGATAATTACCCAGCCCAGTAAATTATTGCAATTAAGCCCAGTTCACAGCTGCAGCTGAGGACAGCCTCCCGGTGGGGGCTCCTGACACAGCTCAGCAGAGCAGCCAAGCCCATTTTGCCAAACTGCCTCTCATCCCTACTGAGACTTAGTCTGAAGGAAGAGAAGGAAATTGCTAAATCTTTCAGCACAAGGCCAAGATTTCTATAGATACCGAAAATCTATTGACGGGCTCAGATCAAGGGCTTTTTAATTGAGTGAAGAACATTAATTAGTAAATCTACTGACTTTTAAACACAGCAAGACCTAGGGCTTCAGATTACTATTGTGCAAGGACAAAGCAGCTTTCAAGGTCTAGAGAGCTTTGTCCCTTTGCTGCCCTACCCTCCAAACACCAAAAACTATCTCAGTTAATTGTGGAGATATATGGATGGTGCAGTGGCAATCAGACACTGCTTCTCTTTAGCTGAGGGAAGCGCTCAAAAGAGTCATCAGGGATGGTTATCTCTGGAAGGTGAAGAGGTCTGAAAAAAATACAAGGTGTTGCTGGAAAACAGAAAGATCAAAGTTAAAAGCATTTGGATGGATAAAATGGTTGCAAAGATTATTACTTCTTAACATATAAATTACTCAAATCATTCCTGTTTGTCTGTGTTAATGACCATATGAAAGAGGAGACCAAAGGCTTAGCTCCCAAGATGTTAAATCCTAAAAAAAGCCACCCATGTTTTAAGTTGTAATACATGAAGCACTTTTCCTGGAAAAACTGTCTGCAGACCAGCAGCAAAGGTTTTAAAACATGTTTGTTGTGGAATCAGAAAAAGAAGAGATCAACCTGCAGCAGTTCAGCAGAGAAGGATTGCTGGAAAAGCAGAAACTAAAAATGTAATAACAGGAAGATGAGGACAGGAGGAAGCAGCTCACCAAAGGGAATGGCCTGGCCAGGGAAAGGCAGCAGAGTTTATGGCCCTGCTCTTTATTAGCTGAGGAAGTCAATGCATGCTTCTGGGGGGAAAAAAAATAGGAAAGGAAATAAAAAGGAGTTTAAGATTATTTTGATGGCTTGAGGCCAGATTCATAGCAGACCTGAGTTGTGTCTGGGGATCTCTCCTCTATTTCTAACGTTCCCTGGTGTTTTCCCACGAAATGATGGCTGGGAGGCTGGCGAGTACCATGTTTATGGTGTGCCACTCTACATCTTGTCCCTGCACCTGCCATCCTGCCAGCCCACAAGATCTATCCAGCAGCACTCAGCAAATGTGCAGACCATTCTCTACTTTCACAGTTCCTAACCCACTATCCAGAGATGTGGGGGGCCCTTTGCCCAGCTGGTCACTGACACACCATGGCCACATTTGCCTGCCCAGAGACACCCCTTTGGCCAAACTATGGTGTCTTTGTGGAGCAGGGACAGTGCACCTTAGAAGCCAGCTGCAATTTTGGACCAGAAGGGCAAAACCTGAGAAGGCTGGGAGTTTGCAAGGAGCCCAGGGAGGGAGAGTAGGAGCTTCAGCCACAACCACCACGATATCCATGTACAACTCCCCAGACAGCTCCTTTTCTGGAGACACAGGATGGTGTTTTGGAGAGATTTTAGTGCACAGGAAGAGCCACAAATTACCCAGCATCAATAGGCAAACTTCTGGACAAGTGCAGCAACATCCAGCTTACCTGGTTTTCCCACATCTAATCAGGAGAAGCCAGGATATTTTGACATGAAACTTGTGGAGGGTTGTAGAAAGGTGAGGGCTATTTTTCTAACTCTGTTAGGATCTAACTGTGGGTGATGGCAGCCTGAGAATCCTTAATGGACTCAGATGGGGAGAAAAACTTTTCCTTTCTCTTTGTAGACCAGTGACAATGCAGGACACTTAGAAAGATACTGCACATGTTTGCATATTTCTTTGCATGGCTAGAACATTATGCCCCTGGCCATGGCAAGGTCAGCATTTACAGAGCACAGTGGACAAGGTGACAGTCCCACAGTGATACCTGTCCTACATGTACTGCTTGCAGCCATCCATCTTTGCCTTGGCACAGTGAAGCCCGAAGCTGAGTCAAGATACCTCCTAAGTTAGGGACAACTTTCAGACTCTTATGGCAGAGTGGCACATCACCAAGACACAAAAGCAATTTTTAGTTTAAAGCCTTCTAAATGGGGGTTTATTGTGCTGTCCAGAAGACTGGACACTGGCGCAGCAAAAGGTTCTGCTGGCCTGTTAAGCATAACCTGGAGTTTAAACAGAGGGGCAGCATTTCCTGCGTCAGCTCACTGCTTCAAATCTCACCTGAATCCTGCATCATGTATGAGACATCTGTGCTGCACACTGGTGGAACAAATCTGTCAGCAGAACAAACATGCAGGGACAAATCTATCCCTGTTCCAACAGCAACAATGTTAACCCAGGGGACTGCTTTTGGCCTGCCAGAGTCAAATGGGACTCAGAGCAAGTAGGTCCCTCAATGCATCTTGGAAGACAAATGAATGACTAAAATAGCATTAGTGGAAGCAGGAGATGTTCAGTGTGCTGAGGTACCCTGGCTTGGCCGTGGCAGTCACACTGAGTTTGGATTCAAATTATTGTGCCCTATACAAATCTATCCCTTGGTTAAAAAAAAAAAAACAAAAAAACAAAAAACAACAAAACACAAACCTTCTTAAAACCTATCTTGTGTTATGCCTTCAGGGCAAATTTGCTTTTATGAGCATGAATAATTCATGCATGTTCATTTATTATTAATTAATATTCCATGAACATGCATGGTTTATTCACCCAAACAAAGCACTGTGCCCTGGCACTCTCCCTGCAGCCTGGCATTAGCTATGCACCACAGCCCAGCTGACCAAGGTATTCCACCAGCACCATTTATCACCTCTCTCTCCCCAGTAACCACTGAGAACATTTTGACCCTTCTTGCTGGTCACTTTCTCCATTTCCAGGGCTGGAATAGGACAATTCAGCTCTACTGAGCTTGAATATTGGGAGAAGTCGAAAATGTGAGCAAGAGGAAGGCAAGAAGAGGAGTTTGATTTTTTTGGTGTGCTGTGCCAGACCATACCCATTTCCCTTCTGGAGAAGCAATGCCAGGCACGCCAGGTCATCACAGGGTCACTGGTCAGATGGACAGTTTGGGGGGAATTATTCCTCATTCAGTGCCGTGTCACCAACAGCCACAGCAGCATTTCCCACATGGAACTGTCTTCCCTCAGAGATACTTCATTGCAGATATGGCAGAGATGCCATAAGCCATATGCCCATGCCAACCACATTTTCCTGCTGTGCAGACATTTTGCTGAGAGCACACAGGGATCCCCAGCAAAGCCAAGAAACTAATGAAAGTCTTTTCCATTTCAATATAAATCCTCATGTGCCTTGGCTCTATCAGTCTACACCATGGAGGGGCAGCTGGATTTTTCTCCTCAGCATCCCTCCTCTGAAGAGCCCACAGTTTTTGGATTTTCTCCCAGTCCTGGATCTGCACCCCAACACATGAGCAAAGCCTGCAGAGCCAGGACAAATTATGATCCATCGTTGTCCAGAGGAACCCCAGCTGAGCCCCTTCAAGCAAGGTCAGACCTGACACTCATAGCTCTCTGCTACCATCACCATCTACAGACTAGCAATCCCTATTTTTATGGGACAGGCAGAGCAGGACTACCAAATGCCCCATAAAAAATATCACCCTCAGATAACATCCAGCACCATCCTCATCATTGTCTCCACACCAGATCCAGGAGGACTTCAGAACTTCAACAGACTCACTTGGGACAAATCACCACCTGGATCTTCTTTGCCCTCACAGACAGTGCCCACAAAACCCCCCACGAAGGGATGTTAAACTCTTGAGTCTTCACCTGATAGGAGCAACCCTGTCACAAAGCATTCCTGGATGCTCTGTTCATGTCCCAGGTCTCAAAACAACCACTTCACCTGCATCCTCTGTGTCACAGCCATAAGGGTGCAGGACCAAGAGCTGGATTTCCTTTATTTGGGCTAAACCATTGCAATCTCTTTATATGGTCCTATGGGAATCCTGATTTCAAGCACAGGAATGCCAAGAGGAAATAGTAAAAAACTCCCTGAGTGTTAGACACTGGAAAAGCTTCAAATCAAGGGTTAGCTGAAGCAAACAGAAGAGACGTGAATTCGGCATTTATTAAAAGCAGAAAACAGCACAAAAAGAGGGAGAAAAAATAGCTTTGCTTACAGGAGATGCTCACAGGGTACTCAGCACAGTGGGGAACCAACCAGAATGATGGACAGGCCCTCGATATTTCTGAAGTGGCACATGGAAGAAGAGAGAAATTAAAAACAACAATCTAATCAGTTTTAAATAGTGCTGGGTCCAAATCACATGTCTAAAGCCAGACAAGCCCATCTTTGAGAGCCTGGAGCAGGGAGTGGAGACCAGGCAGGAAGCATCCCATTTCCTTGCTTCTCTGTAATGGTTTGAAAGAAAGAACTGGGTCCAAATTCCCCCAATTGTGGCATGTTTTAGATCTGTACATGAACTGCTCGATTCCAGTAAATACCTCGGGCACCTTCCTATTGCCTCAGATTGTTTTACCAACAGAGATAAGTTCAGAAACACTCTGACTGTTACAGACAATTTAACACACAGGGGCTGCTAGGGGAAAACTTAAAACTATCATAATTCATCCTCCCCTTCCCCCAGTCCAGAAATGAAAGATTAAACCTGGGAAGATTTATTAAACTGACATTTTAATAGAATTTTTAGACTTTCCATGTTAATAGTTTAAATATAATTGAATTCCATGAAAGGGAGCAGTACAGGATGGAGCTGGTGTCCCCCAACAATAAGAATGTTTTAAACACTGGGGCATATCACTAATGCATAATTTAGTCCTATTTGCATGGCCCTTAGAACTGGGAGTAACGAAAACACAAATCTAATTAACAGAGTGAAAGAAATGCCTCTACCAGCAAACTTCATCACAAGCTCCACTACCACACACCCACCCTCTGCAAGTTACAAACATGAAACAGATGGCAAGGATGAGAAAAAAAAAATAAAAGACATCACACATCAGCTCTTGGAGAGGAAGAGGGGGGAAAAAACGAGAGAGAAAGCAGAAGGGATAGGATGGATAACCATGTTACTTGACGATGCAGCAATTAACTTGCTGAGGGTGGAATAATTCTTGCAGTGCCTCTCTGGTCGAAGCACTCTCCCAACTTAGCTAAGTAGATGTACTGAGTGCAGTGGAGAGTAAACCAGTTTCCATAAATCCCAGCAGGAGCCCGTTTCACTTTATAAGATTCATGTGAAAAATTGAAAATTCAGGTTTTTCCAAATGCATCTGTAATCAGCAGGCTGAGCCCCGTGGGTCCCCAGAGGTGACTGATCACAGCACAAAGTAGGGTTTCACAATCACACCGTGATTCTCCACTGCATTTTTAAAGGTTAGACATTAATTCCTGATCAATACAAGGAACAGCAGGCTACCCCTTACCCCCACTCCCACAATTGTCTTACATTATTAACTGAGCCTTGGCTTTGTCCTGGAATTACTTAAAATCACAACTCAGAGCTGTAAGACACAGGGTCTCTCCAGATCCAGAGCAGAGAGGGGTGAGAAAGAACTTCCCCAGTACCTTCTTCCCTTCTTCCCCCACGCAGAGACAAATCCACCCTGTTCTAGGTATGACAGTTGAAGGCAAACAAGATTCATCATGCTTAGCATGACACATTCAAAAATAAACACCAGAATCTGATGTTTCTCCAAGTTTAGTTGTACTTTGTAGAAACAGATGATTCCAAATTAATCTTCATGATCGAGTCTACCTCCCTTAACAATGAATGTGGCACACTTCTTTTGGCTGGTGTGCCATCACCATTACAAATTTCATTACATCAAGACATCTCCCTTTGGAGCTGAAAACAAGCTCAGTGTGTTCCAAGCTCCAAATTTTCCAGCAGCGTTAAAAATAAGGGCAAAAAAATAAAATCCAGGCTAGTCAACAGTTTTGGTCATTGAAAATTTTCTGGTCTTCTCCATACATGCGTGTCAGGCTGTCATTTGCTTTCCATTCATGTGATAGGTGGTGGCTGCTGTTTTTGATGATGCAGTTTGGCATGGACTAGATCAGGGGCAGGATGTAAGCTGGTCCATCAATCAGATTTAGAACCACTTTTTGGTTATTGGTCATGCTGGTTCTTACCCTGTCTCTCTTTCCCTCTTGGTAACATTCCTACAGCTTTAAAGGCTTCAGCTGCTAACTGTAAGAGGTTCCTGGACTTGAGGCAGCATTTTGGGGTGGTTTTGGAAACCTTCACAGTTAGACAGGTTCATCAGCATGCTCTCATGGTCTCATATTTTTTACTGCCTCTCTGCAGGGCTCATTTATTCCACCGAAATCAAACACAAGAATTCCCCCAAGGCATCCTTGTCAGATATGAAGTGACTGGGCTGCACGACACACTCTTTCCAGGTACTGCAGCAGGTACAGGGAGGCTTACGATGGTTTTGGTGTCATATCAATTCATTATCAAAGGGGAAATTGATGAATATCCACTTTTGCTGAGTTCGAATCTCCTGATGGCTAATGAGCGTGAATAAAACGTTATGCAAATTAGCAGCTGAGAAGGGAATTCAGAACTGAACTTGAATATGAAATAGGTCATTAGTACAACACATCTTAACATCTGTTGATTGTTTCTAATGTTACATTTGAGGCAATACTGTTTATGTTGAGATTTAGTGAGAAGAACTTAAGGCGACCCCGCAGTCATGCACCCTCTGAACTTTGTGCCATGCTTGATGTCAGGAAGCAGGAGTGGTTCTGGGCAAACAAACAGGTTCCTGGAGACAGAACTCCTGGAGAAAAAACACAGTTTATGGCCTAGATTTCTATCTGATCACCTGCTCAGGACACGTCTGTATTTTGTGTGCCTAGGTGGCTGTGCAGAGTGTCTCATAAAATATGAATACTTCTTCCAGATCTGATGGTGCTTAATGTGCATTTACTGTATGAACACTTATAGGTTTCTATTATTATTTATAAGTCTACAGTGTGAGAAGCTTTTCTCTAATGCTCAAGAAGTGACAGTTTCCCTCTTGCCAAGGACAAGCAGAGAAGAGTACACATCAAGAGAAAGGCAAACAGCAAACTACACTATGCGTAGACCAGGCAAACTAGATTTTCTCTAAGCCATACAGGCCATCTAGGTGTTTAAAAGCAATTAAAATTTGAATTGATTTGAGCTTTCTGGGCTTGGTAGTGTAAGGTAGAGTTTGTGCCTTGTCCTTTTGGTACAATCCAATCTGTCTGGGCTCCTGCACACAGGCTTATTTACGGTTTGGGATTTTTTTTTTTTTCCAAGGTTGAAGAAGGAATGATGGAAGTCCTCAAGTAAAACATGAAAAACTGACTTTCTTTGAAGATAAGCTGCCCCAAAGGGTCTCCAACACATCACAGGAGAGGAGTGGCAAGTTAATGTTGGAGGCAGTGTGTCAATGGTCTTTAAAAATGAAAAACTAATAATGTGACAAAAAAAAAACCCAAACAAAACCAGTCTCAAAATAAAGGAATGCTTCTTTGTGAGAAACAAGCACTGGGATACACAGCTGTATTCACATCCCTCACCTCCCCTGGGGCAAGATAAAGACCTCCCAGGAGGGCTCAGTCTCGTAAGAAATGGTGATCATCAGAGAGTGTTTTTAAAACTGCTTCTGCAAAAAAGAAACCTTCCACTCTTGTGACATTCAAAGGGGAGATGGAATGGGGAATAAAAGGAGGAAAATTTCATTCCTACCTTCCTCCTGCTCCGTGGTTCTTGAGCTATCCATATGAAGTGGGAAGGTGCAAGAGAAGAAAAAACAAACCATGTGCAATAAGCAATAAACTTTGAGCAAGGCAGTAAGTGCAGGATGCAGCACAGTGAGTTTCATGCCATGATTTTGGCATGCAATTCAGATTCTCCTCTCTGAGGTGGCCACCAAACTCATCCCATCTTCAGGTACTCCAGATGAGGATATTTCTCTCTGGCCAGAAATTCTGCCTTTACAATACAAATTTTCAGCTTCCTTGACCTACTTTTGACAATTCTGTCAGAAGTTTCTACACAAACTCCACACAGGGACAACATCAGGAGCCCTCATTCAAATGAGGTCCATCCTCAGGAGAGGGAGTGATAAAAAAGGTGGTTTGTTTCCCCGTTATTGCTTTAAATCCAGCACTTCATTTGCACCCCCTGTTTATAAAGGAAAAAAGCAAATCAAGCCTTGTGGCAGTAAGTGATCAAAGCTGACACAAGTGGCCCACCCAAGCCAGGGTCTGGAGTTTTGGTCAGCAACAGAAGGAGAGCAAAATGCAAAGGTCACTTCTAGATGAGATGCATAACCAAGGAGAACACAAGCAGGGAAAGAGTCCAAGCAAAGAACAGATCATGCTTCTTCAGAAACAGAGGCATGGAAAAGCTGGGAGACAGGGGTACTGTCTAAAATTTCAGTGAGAAGAGAGGATATAGCACAACACTTTTTTCTGTTGAAGTGTTCTGCCCTTCCCAGCCATGCTCTATGTAGTGTCTCCATTTGCTTCTTAGTATAAAAAGTGACTCACTGCCTGATGTAGGAGATGTGATCCAAGACACTGGTGTCTCAGGATGTGCCAAAGCCTGCTATCTTACAAGACAGGGATCACAAAACATGCCCTTTATCAGAGCAAGCCAAGGCAAAAAAGTAGCAATGCGAGTACTCAGGGCTTAGAGTTCTCCAAGCAGAGGACTCAGGTTGGAGAGATCCTCATCAACACCCATGGTAGTGATTTCAAAGACCTCATTCCAGATCAGAGCTGCCTCTTTAAACAAGGGGTGAGGAAAGACAGTAGGAGTTTCCTGATCCAACATGCACTGCAGCCCTCCCAGCTGGAACTCCAGAGCTGGTGTAAGGAGCCACGGTGGGGTAAAGAAACCTGGAAGCCACGCATCTTAACCTCAGCTCAGGGACTGCAGCTGCCTAAACATCCAGATATCAAGAGTCACCAGATTTACTGAATGAGGACCCACAGCCCTAACCCAGACCCCTGCCAGGCCCCCACATCCACCATTCATTGCCTGCTCATAAGTGCTAAAATTCACCTGAGCATCTGCACCTCCCTTCTACAAACCACAGTGGTGGACTACTGCATTTATTATCCCATCACGATTAACCACTTCTGATTAGTTCAACTAATTACTGGGTGCTAGCAATTACTCACTGACAGGCCTCCTCAGAGTCTTTAATAGCTGTTCCCACAAGAACAAACAGGTGAAGGCCAGAAGAAAAAAGAAAAACAACTAAACAAAGGGGAAATGAGGGAAAGAATTAAGAAATCCCTGGACAGACCCAGGTCCTTTGAGATCCAGAGCAGCAAACAGCCCAGCTAATTAGCATGCCTGTTGCATTGCCAGCATGCATGGAAATTTTCCCTCCAGCCATTTTTCTTGCAGAAGCTCATGATTTGGGATTTGTCCACAATACAAGCACTAGACAAGATGTGTTTGCACACTGTCGTTTCAACACTGTAATGTCTCTCAAAAACACTAAATCATATCTGGGTAATTTTGTTTAGAGGGTGAATTTTGAATCTTGAGCCACAAAGTGGAGGCATTCTCTTTGTAGCTGACTGAAGACCTCTGGCAACAGAAGGATTAGGGGAGAATGGAAAATCGGAAAAAAGGGAAGCCTTAACTGATTGGAAACACACTTCTTTTATGGATAACAGAGAAATAAAATCTTTAGGAGGATGCTCTACATGTTGTAATAGCAACTGTATGTTTTGTGTTTCAGACCCTGACAACAGAACTTAACAGAAAATAAGTTGTTAATGGCACTCATTGAAGCAATCTTTATCTGTATTAAATTCTACAGTATGCAGAAAAAAAATACGTAGCTTTGTATCTGGTGCTTAGAGAATGCTCTTGCTCCTATTGTCATTGAATTTTGTAGGGTTTCCATAAACAGGGGAGCATCCAAATAGTGTCTTTGTTTCCAGGGGCTGCATGCTTCACCCCTGTGGCTGCAGCACCTGGAAGGTGTCTGCTTCCAGATGTCCTACTCCAAACCCTTTTGAATTTCATCATACTGACCTGACAAGCTTTAAGGGAGGATTTCAAAAGGTCCATAAAGCACATGTGTTGATTTCCAGGTGGCTTTTTAACCAGATGCCAGTCAGCCACAGACAACATGACCACAGATCCTGAAGTATCTCAGCATCCCAGAGACAGTCTCCAAGCACAGCTGAGATCTTATCAGGTCTTATCAGGAGGACTGTAATCCTGGGGAAGCTGCTGGAGAACAGACATTAAGCAGCCTGACAACAATAAGCCTGGTTCAGTGCCTTATTCCTCCCTTACTCAAAGCATGATTTTCCAAAATGATGAATGATTGTTTTCCAAGTAACAGTTTTGCACTAGAAACGCTCACTATTTCCCAAATTGCCCCTTCAATCTGGAAAGACTGCAGTGAACACAGGGGAGTGTATCCAACACTGTGAGCCTGGCTGTGTCACAGGTGATGGTGGGAGGACTGGGCATGCTTGTGTGGGGACTGGTGGAAAACATGATCCCCACAGTAGAAGAGTTTCCTGAGCACAACACCTTGTCCCTGGGGTGCTGGGTCTCTGTGTGGGGTGGGGTGAATCTCCCTCAAAGCCCACAGATACAGACAGGATCATCTGCAAACCATAGAAGGAAGAAATTTCTATCCCATATATGCATGAAATTATTACCCAAGTGCATTCCCTGCTTGAGCAGGAAAGTACAGTGAGCATGATCAGGAGATCTCTCCCGCCCTGACAAAGAGCATCATGCAGGTCCTTTCCCTTCCTGAAGAAAAACAAGGTGGGGAAGAGGGGGAGGGCACAGCTAAAGCTAAATTGTGCCATAAAACTTTTTCCTACCACAAACCGATGAACATCTGACTCTGCTATACAGCTCAAAGAATGCTGAAGGCTGCAAAACGCTGTCTGAAAAGGCAGTGCAAAACAATGGTCACACACAGAGCCCTCACTGAGGCAGGAAGGGCCTCCAGACAGCCCCTGCCCAGCCTCTGCCCAGCTGTGGAGTACTTTTGTGCTCATGCCAAAAAGATGCAGGAAAGGTGTTTTGTTTCACAGTGGAGTCTTTCCGAATGAGGTGTGCACTGCAGAAAGGCAGGGCATGTGATGGCATCCCCTTGTACAGGAATTCAAGAGCCCTTTGCTCAGAAACCCACCCCAGGTTCTGCTTTCTGCCCTCAAGGCACTCTTTGCTCTCATATGCAGCCCAGGGACTCCCTCCTGTTCTGCTTTTTGGAGGTGGGAAGCACATGAGGATGTGTGCAACTGGCCACACAGCTGCCTCCTGAGTTCAAGCCAAGCTCTTGTATCTCTAGTTCTGCTCCATTTCTGCAGCTACATTCGAGGTATGCAACTTCCATTCTTCTACAGTTCTGGATGAATTTTCCAGACCTCAGGAGATTATCATGTAACCTGCATAAGAAAAGACTAAGTTTTAACTCATGCTTTTGCTAATACATTCAATGCTGTAAATCAGCTGAAGTTCAAGCAGCCATAAATATCTGTAAGGTTAGATTTGATTCTTCTATTCAGCAATACTTTTTCCTGCAGACACACATGCACGTAACACTGTTTTTTTCCTTAAAAGTCTTCGTACATTTTCACCTTTTTTGTTAATTTCTGCTTTCTATGACTGAAGCGGACAGAACATCTCCCAGGCAGGCTCTTGGAGACCTCAAGAACAGCATCTTCCATGGCTGATCCATTCCTGGATCCTCCTGGCACCTCTGGCAGCAGAGGCAGAGCTGCAAGTGGCCTCCAATATTTGGGGACCCAAAGGGAAAGCAACAGGAGCTGTTGCAGTGACACCTGGGGGTCCTGGCAGACAACAAACTGTCCGTGAGCCAGCAGTGCCCTTGGCACCAAGGCCAGGGGACTCTTGCCATGCCTTAGAAAAAGCATTGCCAGCAGTTTGAGGGAGCTGATGCTGCCCCTCTGCTCAGCCCTGGTGAGGCTCATCTGGAGTGTTGTGTCCAGTTCTGGGCTGCCCAGTACAGGAGAGACACAGAGCTCCTGGAGCAGCTCCAGTAGAGTCACTAATTTGGTCAAGGGTCCAGAGAATCTCTCTTATGATGAAAGGGTGAGGGAGATGCTCGGTCTCGAGGAGAGGCAGCTGAGAGGAGACCTCATCAATGTGAATAAATATCTAAAGAGTGGGTGCCAAGAAGATGGACCAGGCTTTTCTTGGTGGTGCTAGCAATAGGAAAAGAGCCAATGGGAAGAAACTGATACTGAGGAAGCTCCACCTGAACATGAGGAAGAACTTCTTTATTATGCAGTGACCAAGCACTGGAACAGATTGACCAGAGAGACTGTGGAGGCTTCATCACTGGGGATATTCCAGAACCATCTGGACACAATCCTGCACCCTGTGCTTTGGGATGACCCTGCTTGAACTTGGACATTGGACCAGATGACCCACTGGGGTCCTTCCAACCTGACCCATTCTGTGATTCTCTGATTCTGTGGTCTTGCCTGCCCTTCAAAGTACAGCAGGTTTTGGTGTCCCAGACTCAAAGATGATTGACAATTGGACTTGATGATCTTAAAGACCTTTTCCAACCTTAATGATTCTGATTCTATGAGCAGGGCTGGCATCCAGGAGCAGCAAACATGTCCTTGAAAAGGTGGGTGCAGGAATTTCCAGAGAGGCTGCTGTAGAAAATCAACATCAGGAAGGAGCCTCTAGGGAGGGGAAGTGTCAGACCAGCTTGTCATAGGGAATGGCTGGCAAAACCAAGGTTCCTGCCACATCTTAGGGCTTTGTTTCTTACCTGCAAGAAGAAATTCTGGCTCTCCCACATTCACAAGGAGGCATCTCCTACAAAGCATCCTCCACACTCCACCAGGCAGCAAAGCAGCAGTGGTCAGGTCTGACCAGCCTTGCCAGGGCCACCAAAAACAACCACCAGTCATCTTGGGCAGGTCAAGCAGTGCTGGACAGGGCCCATGTTTGTGATCCTGCAGGAGATGGGGCTTTGTTCAGAAGGAAGATGTGCCCAAGGAAAGGCCCACTGCTCCTCTGCCCCAGCCCTGAGGAACAGCTGGTCACAGCGTGAATATCCATGCTGGTCTGGGATGTTTAATATCAAACCAAGAGGGAATTAAGGTGTTTGGGTCTGTGACTGCTTTACATTAATTCTAGATGGTATGAAAACGTAACCCAAGGGTTTTGTCTTTATGAGCAATACTTGGCTTGTTCTGTTCCCAAGCTTGTCTCCTGTGCAGTGTATTTCTTGTGCTGATAAATATTTATGCTCCGTGATTTTGATTTATACAAGGGGCTTAAATATTGTAAAGGTGAATATAAACCAGCATAAAACAACATAAAACAAAGCACCAGTATCCAGAATGGGGTGTACTAAAAAGGGATGGCTCCTGCAGAAGCCAAATTTTACCCCAGAAATGACCTCTTCCCCTCCCAGGAGCAGCACAAATTGGCAGCATCCCCCTCTCTGCTTTACAATTGAGATTCTCAACCTGTGTGTACCAAACAGGAGAGGTGTTTGCAGTATTGCCAAGGTTACTAGAGTGAAAACATTGCAAATGGCATTTGCATGATTGTACTTTCAAATCCTAACTTGTAGCAACAGTGCATTTTAAATGAAGGGGATTTATATCTCAAACCAGAACACTAATCATATTCTGGAGTAATAGGATTTATTTGTTGGTTGTTTGGTGGTTGTGGGTTTTTTTTAAGCTCAGAGACAACAAGCTGTGTTCATGAAAAGGGAGATGGCTGGGCTTATACCCTACTCCAACAACATTTTGAAAGGATTAGGAAAGAAACAAGAATGTGCTCCATTTTCAATATGCGGTTCAGAGCCTCTGTTGTCTGTAATGCCTCCCTGCTATGAGAACATCCTAAATTGCTAAACAAGTTCAGACAATTGCTATTTTAAATGTGAAACTCAGCACAAAAAAAAAAAAAAAGGAGACGTTTGAGGATCAAGAATGGATGTTTAACAGCACCCAGATGTTCTCCAGCTATGAAATTCCTTACCCAAAGCACAGTGGGCACATTTTGAAGCACTGCTCAGTCCTCCACCAAGGCTAGGATTTACAGCCCAATATCAAGACCAGCTAAAGCTGGAAGCAGTTGTCATGTTCCCCACAGCAGTGGATTTCTGGGACAGGCTGTTAAGGTTCTGGAGCACCTGACTTAAAGGCATGCAGTATTTATGGGAGAAAGAGCTCATTTAGGCTGTAATTTAGGAGGTGCACTAAATCTCAGGTCCCATATCCTTACATGGAATAAGTGGATTAAGTCGATGTACACCACCCAAAGAGCTTGATTTTAATCTCCATGCCCTGCACACGCCAGATTTATGGGAACAAAGGTGCTCCAAGAAGGTTTGATGATTACCAGAAATAGCTCCAAAAAATTCCCTGGATTTTTGACAAAAAGGAACTTTTCCAGACATTTCTGAAATATCTCTGTAAAACACTTGTTAAAGACACCTTGCACAGCTTGCTTTAATATAAAAACTCTTGGGGGTGGGCTGCTAAGATATCCTTTCAGGTATGGAAAACCAGGAGTTCATGTGGTCTGTTTCTGCAGCCATCTGAAGAGATAATAAACCTCATCTGACCACTGAGAACTTCATATTACACACACTAACCTTGTCACTTAAATTGCATGATCATATACTTGCTGGCAATTGATTTTAGACTAGTCAAAGGGTGTCAATTTACGCAGCAGAAACCACCACCTAAAATCTCCAGTTGTGCTTGGAAATTCTGGCCTTCAGTATATTCAGGCACACACTGATTTTATACAGTGTGTGTGTATATATATATATATATATACATGTATAATTTCACACACACACATACATACATCTATAAATGAAAAAATTAATCTGAAATATGTCGCCCCGCAATCTGTCAAATAAAGCTGATATAATAAATATGTCACTTTATTTAACAACTGATGCTGAAGAGAGCTAGGCAGAATGAAAGAAATGAAGACAGGGCTCAGTAAAAACACTGAGGAAGGCAGAAATTAAAGCAATCAATCACATTCTCATGGAATGTCTACACCACTCGAAATAATATTTTATTGTCTGCTATTGATTGGATGCCACTGAACAAAATTACAAACAATGAATCTGGTGTTATAAACAAGAATCACAATAAGAATAACTTATTTCAAAGCCTTGGCCATTCACTTTGTAGACTGCAGAGTCCTGGACATCTGTTTCCTGTACCACCATAACCTAAGAGACATCCCTGCTCACTGACAAGGCAGAGGCCAGGCTGCAACGATGCTGAAATAAGAGAACAATCCCATTTTGCCCTCTTTTGCATTTTAATCATGAATATTAAAAGCTTACAAAATTTGGTAGGATTAGAGGACCCCACTAGGTAGGGGTGCACAAGAGAAGAGACGAGACACTTTTTTTCAAACAGTGAGATCTCAGTTTAGGAAGGAAGAGGAGAATACCTAGAATTTTATTCTGATGCAATCATAAGAAAAATTAAAGCAATTATGCTGAATCAGAGAGTAAAATTGTGGTACTCAGCAGCCAGTCCCAGGCAATGTTTTGGAAAATGAAAGAAAATTTCTATGGGCCCTCCAGCCAGCGGCCCCCATATCTCTGAGCAGGTTCCTTGCCCTTGCTCCAGTGGGATGCTGCTACTCTGATCCATGCAGAGACAAGGGACATGGGTCAAGACACAAGCTGAACCTGATGGAGAGAGTACAGGTCAAGTGACATCCTTTTGCTGCTCACCAAGCCACAAGTTACTCATCAAAAGCCTTCACTAACAGCACCAGGACAACCTGGGAAGAAATGTGCTGGTTTTGCTGAGCACTGGTCTGAAAGATTCACCTCCAGAGAGAAAGAGCTGACACAGCAGTGAGAGGTAAGACCCACAGCTGCTTCCAAAATCCCTCTGAGCTTGGCTTGTAAGGAGCAAAGTATATGTGGTAGGGCGCTTTTGAGCAACTAAGGGGAAGTCCTTTCTTAGCCCTCTGAAGCTCAGAGGGTGATTAAACAGCATTGCTAAAATCTCTAGAAAAATAAAATGAGATGTTTAGATAAGCCAGTCATTCCTGATAGTATCCAGATTCTAAAATGAAAGTGGGCAAATATGAATGCAAAATGCTGGATGAAGAAGCAAGCAGAGAGGATGGGATAGATGACACATCTGCCCTTCCTGCATTGTTCTGTGATGCCACTGGGTTGTCACACATTAGCCATTTACAGACACATGCAAACAGTGTGAAAACACCGGGCCAAATCCATCCATGGGGCAAATTCATTGAGTTCCAGCAGGTCTACACTGGGTTCTAATTAGGCTTATTATGTATAACAGAACATAATTCTAATTGGCAGCTTTGATTACACCCCACATCATTTCTGCTCTAATTTACCCACGTGGGACGAGAAAGAGGTAACACACAGGTCTGGCTCCAACAGTGACAGCAACAGGAGGAACAAGAAAAGCCATCCCTGGAACTGTGCATGATGGCCACGAGTAGAGTTGGAGGTATTCCCCGCTGCAGGAACATTTATCCTGCTGGTATTCAGGAATCAGGTTGTGTTTAATTTACCTCTATGCAGCTTTACCTACCCAGTAGTCTGCCACCCACCCCTGCAATATCCAGCCTCTAAGACTAGAGATTTTATGGAGTGGGAGTCCTTACAGGCATTTGGGGAGTAAAATCTCTGTTTGGATTGCGAGGAAGAGTGTGTTGTTGCACCGGTAGGATTGCAGCTCAAGGAATTTGAAGTTAATAATTACTTTCTCCCATCTGTCTCATAAACTTCCCTTTCTTTTATACACTCTACATGTCTCAAATTAGGAGAAAATCTCAAGCCTAGAGGGATCAGCAGTGCCAACCCCCCCTTTCTGGGAAGGAGAGACATTTCCAAGGGGCTTCCAGTTAATGTTGATGAGAGTTGTGTACACTGAACACACCCATCAACCAGTTTGGATGGAAAAGCTGCTGTCCTCATGAATTATAGTCACTTCAGAAAGCTTAGCCTAGACCCCCACCAGGGTGAGATTTTCCTTGAAGGACTGTGACTGCTCAATAGTGTCCATGGGAAGATCCATGGATCTTGGTTAATTGATCCTGTGGATGCTTTGCACCCATAAAGATGACGGACCCAGGTTGTAGAAAAGCTATGGAGGTAAAGGCACGAGAGACTGAAAGACAAGATACAAAGGGGTTAGTGATGGCTCACTCCCAAACCTGCAGAGGTTTGCCCCAGATCTGGGTCTGGCCAACATCTTGATTGATGCCTTCAATGAAGGGTGGAGAACTTGCTTGTAAAATGGCTGATGGGATCAAATCCTGAAGGGATGCAAGTGTTAAAGAGGACAGGAGCAGAATTCAGACCGGCCTCAGCCTGAAATGCGTCTGAAAGCAGCAAGAAGGAAATCCAGAGGAACGAGTTCAATCTCCTGCCCTTGGGAGGGACATCTCCAGAGCACAGGCAAACAAGAGGCGCTGGTTTATGGTCTAGGAGACAGGTGAAAGGGCCACAAAGAGCCAACAATGAGAGCAGCATCCCATCAGTTGTGGGATGTACTGACTGGAGGGGATCCACAGGGAAGCACATGAACCTGCCATAACAAAAAAGGGATAACTCCCAACTTTCCTGCTGTGGCTCCCTATCCAAGTCGAGGGCACACTCTGGGCTCCCTATTGAAGACCAGGGATGCTTTCTTCTAGCAGTTCAATGCACACCCCATAATCAGACCAATTTGCTCTTTGGCCACTGCTGAATCTCAAGATGCAGATCTGGCTTTGGGACCAAGCCAAGCTGTGCAGAGGAGGACACTACATGTCCACGGCACAGTTTTTGGGGTGACCAGTGCTCTTCACCCAATTAGCAGCAATGCTGTGTGCACACAATGAGCATTTAGGGGGGTGGAAGGAGCCTTCAAGATGCACAAAGCCAAATCTGTCCAAGAGTGAGCGAGGGAAGGCAGCAGGGTGGAGGAAAGCCATCTGGCACCCTCTAGTGTGACGCTCTGAGAAAAGCTCGTCCCTCCGCACCCAGCGCCGCTCCTCAGCAGCCTCTTTCCTCGCCCCACACCGACCACCCGTGCCCGCAGGCTCCGTCTCATCAACCCCCTTTAATTACCATCCACTGTAGCAAGACACGAAACTCATTAGTGCGAGCGGCAGTGATGAGCCTGTCTTGTCCCAAGACATCCAGCGTGTGTGAGCCCGATCAGAAGGAGATGCACAGCCCAGAGAGGCTCTAAAGGAGATTTTCAAAGCTCTGGGGACCTGGCGTGGCTGAGAGTGAAGAAGTGCCAATGCCAGGGCATCAGGGCCACCACCACTCACAGCACCACATGGGCAAGGTTGGGCATGAAAACAGACATGTCCCAAGGCACATGCTGGGAAATTAGACATGTTGCTGTTGGACAGCATCAAGCTGGGAGAGAGCAGATTCAGCTGGCTGTGTGACATCGGTGGGACATGTGTATTAAGAGGGTCTAAATTAAAAAAACAAAACCACCAAGGACAGGCCAGGGTGTCCCAGCCCAGCCTGTACCCAGCAGCATGGGCACAGCTAGAGCCACCCAGGCACATTTCACTTTTTACAATTTGGCTCTCAAGTCGCTGGAAGAAAAACAACTTTCTTCTGTTCCTAATCACCTTCACCATCCTCCAGTGAACTTGTGGGTAATGTATGCTGTGTAATAGGAGCAGCACTGCTCCATGAATGGTAAAAGCCACCCATATACTTCTCAGGATGACACCTTACAACCAAGGAACCAACACAGAGTACAGGCAAGAGGAGATAAAACACCCTAACCCAGAGAGCACAGTCCCCTCCCAGGCACTGAGATCACCTCCACAAACACTACTGAACAAAATGTCCTTCTCTCCCAGCCTTTGAAAGGGAAAGGGTTTTGGGGTCAGGCCCCGTGGCAATGGGACAGTGGTTGGTGGCCTGACCTTCAGCACCTAGGATGGTGTAGGTGGGATGTAGGTCCCAGGAGCCACTGCTATCAGAGACAGGACAGGGCCAAGTCCCAAAAGGCCACAAGAGTGGTACTGTAACTACATTAATGTGAGCATCCATGTTGACATTGAAAGCTGATGTCTAACCAACCTTCATGCCAGTGAAGACCACCCCTGCCTGGCATATCACTGCTGGCATTTTTGCATGTTGAAGGTTTCTATGATCTACGTGGAGTTTTGTGTTTGGTTTAGGGCCAGCTTGTCACCTCAAAACAGTCCTGTATCCTCATCCCTCATAGAACCATTTAGGTTGGAAAATACCTCTAAGATCTTCAAGCCTAAACCTCAAGCCAACATTGCCAATTCCACCACTAAACTATGTCCCTCAGTGCCACATCTACACATCTTTTCAATCCCTTCAGAGATGGTGACTCCAGCACTGCCCTGGGCAGCCTGTTCCAATTCTTGACAGCCCTTTCAGTGAAGAATTTTTTACAAATACCAAGTCTAAACCTCCCCTGGCACAACTTGAGGCAATTTCCTCTTGTCCCCTCAAAGAAACCAACTCTCACCTCTCTACAAGCTCATGCTCTTCCGTGTCCTGTTAGTCCAACACCAAAGGACTCTACTTGAGTAGGGGAAACCTACAGCCATGTATCTCCTGCATCACGTCTTGCATCCTCACACCGTCCTCCGTGTCCTGTGCTCCTCTGAGCCAGGAGCAAATTCCCCATGAAAACCAGCTGTCAGTAATGCAAGCCATGGATCTGGCTCAGCTCTAGGTAAAGCTGGATCCAATTTTACAAAACCCATCTCACAAGCAAGTTCAACTCCTATAAATAAACACAAAACCTGGAATGTTTGCCTGGCCCCTGAAACAAAAGAAATTTTGCTACACAGCTTAAATTTTTATTGCTAGTTAGTGTAAGAGAGGCAGAAACACAAAAACACAGGCTGAGCCAGGAATTGTGCAAGCTCTCACAGGCAGATCAGCCAGTGTATCCTCTTAATAACCTTTACAATGCCTCTTGCCCGTCATGCTAAATTGCATGGTCATTTTATGATGTGGACACAAGTTCACAGAGACCATCCATGGGACAGACTGATCTCAACTGATCAACATATTCAAAAAAGAGTGACTTTTTTCCCCCATTAGAGATGTAATATTTCTTCTTAAAATCAACTATTATTTTCAAACCAGAGACTCGCCAAAAATGAGTAAACTGATATCAGCAAGCTAAAGGCATCAGAGGTGACTCAAGCCATATTCAAGGCTTCAAAATTATTACCAGATCACCAGCACCCATCAGAAGCAGCAATTTTTTTTTGGAGGAAGATATACATTTAAAAAACTCCCTTACAACAGCCTTTCCACTTGCATACCACAGCTCCCTTGACATGTGTGCTGCTTGAATTTTTCTGAGAAACCACAGAAAGATGGAGTCTTGGCAGAAAGGTAGAAGCCCCACAGAAGCAGGTCTTGGTTGCTCTGTATCCTGCCTGCCACAGCAAGCATCTAGAGAAGAGTAGCAGACAACTCAGTGTGTGAAACTGGATTGTATTTTCTAGTTCTGCTCTTAAAGAGGTCACAAAAGGAAGAGAATCTGGGGTCCAAACCTGATACTTGATCTAACTTAGTGCAAAGTGACACACCCACAGCTGTTCAGTGCTCCTGCAGTAGGAAAACTAATGATACCCAGATCAAATGGGACATCTTTCATCCTCCCCTGCCCTCCCCAAAAGTTTTGAATAACAGCCATTAAATGAAAGCTGGAGGGCAGGAAACTGCTCAGGGTCAACTGACTCATGTCCCTCCTGGAAAGTGCAGCTGGCAAGGGCTTGGCCACGGGACCTCAGGAAGGGGACAGGGACTGTGTTGGTGAGAGCAGAGTGAAATCAGTTACGGTGAGAGAAACAGACTGAGCTGCTGTAGAACTGAGGAGCTGAAACCACAGAATGGAATGGAAAGGTGAGAAAAAAAGGGAAGTTTCAGGGAAGGGAAGTTTCAGGGAAGGAAAGTTTCAGGGAAGGAAAGGAAAGGAAAGTTTCAGGGAAGTTTCAGGGAAGGGAAGTTTCAGGGAAGGAAAGTTTCAGGGAAGGAAAGGAAAGGAAAGTTTCAGGGAAGGAAAGGAAAGTTTCAGGGAAGGAAAGTTTCAGGGAAGGAAAGTTTCAGGGAAGGAAAGTTTCAGGGAAGGAAAGGAAAGTTTCAGGGAAGGAAAGTTTCAGGGAAGGAAAGTTTCAGGGAAGGAAAGT
>JACBWW010000017.1:5173842-5218287 GCA_020086605.1 Lanius collurio | reverse complement strand
TAACAAATGTACATTCAGCAAAACTCACCCATACCCCTCACTTTTTTTTCTCTGAAGAGGGGTGCTCCATTGCTTTAAAAGCTGTATTTCTTTTCAGCATAAAGTACCACAAAAATCAATGCACTCTGCTCCATCAGTGTGCATCTGTCACTCAGCTCCCAGCACAGGGAAAAGAAGAGGCACACACAGAAAACACTCACCCAGTCCCTTTCCTTTAAGAACAGCCAAGAGTAAAAAGATGCATAATTTAGCAGAATGGTTTTATTTGTGTATTGGGTTATTTTAAATGTCAGCTGAGGTTATGTTCTTCTTTTGAGTTGCTGCTGGGTGTTGCTTCAAAGTCATTCTGAGTCACTGCTCTCCATCTTCATCTACTGATGGGCCCCCAGGTAGTGATGGAAACATAACTTCCCTTGACATGGATAACCTCCAATAAAGGAGTGACTTCCCTTTTGACATGCTGATTAGAATAAATGAGGGGAGGCAGAAGGAAAGAGGAAGGTGATTGTAGCTCTTGAAAAGCAAAGACAATGGGCCACATCCTGCTGCCTGCCTCCCTGCCATCAGATTCACTGCAAGTTATTTGCAAAACGGCAAGAAACTCATTAGATTTCTGCTACAACTATTGATGGAAATGCAAATCTTTACCTACAGGTCCTTATTCCTTAGCAGATTAACAGCAGGCTGGGGAAAACCAAAAATATGGAGTCTCAGGGCTGGGAGTTCATCAGAATGAAGTATAATCTCTTTTTCAGATATCACTCCAAACAAAAAGACAAGGTCTAACTTCGTTTAGATTTTCCATTATTTGCATCAACATTGAACTTAAAAGAAATTCCTCCATGTTTCCATGAGCCTGAATAAGGTGAGAATCAGAGCCTGAGCATTTCATAAATTGGCCTGGTACAATCTGAAAGGGCTGTGCTCAGAGAGACACAGTCTGGCTGGCAATTTACAAGACCAAGGGAAATCTCCAGAGTGGAGTTTTGTTTTGACATGACACAAGATTTTACCAAGCCTTTAATTCTTTTCATTATCTTCCATGGGCTTTGGATTAGACTCCTTATAGCGAATTCAGCTTTGGTGGACCAACGTGACACCTCAAGAGATCATCTAGCTGAGAAATCAGATAGAAAGTTTTCAGAAAAATCCTGCCCTGGTCTTCCAAGGGATCCTGCTGAGATGGTGACTGAGTCTTTGCATTGTTCCCAGTAAGGGCACCTGCAACTGGATCACACAGCCAGGGGCATCAGCTCTCTAAGAAAGAGCATGAACTACCCCCACCTCAACCCCTCAGTAGGGCCTGCACTTGCTGTCACAAGCTCATTTTCCACAGAGAGCCAAACATTGTCATTTACACCAATAAAAATCTGAATTCAGCACTCTTTCCATAAAACGGATCGTGAACCCTTAACACCACTTGCCTCTCCTTGGAATAATAAATTATGAGGACAAATGGCAGTTTCAATATCCAGTCATAAATAGTCTTGTAAGAACACTCAAATGATGGTGTTTTATTGCATTAGATATCACTTGCCATTAATTACAGCATGAAACTTTTGTACTTTGATGAAAAGCATTTTAGCCAGCTCAGTTATAAATTTAAAACAGTCTTAAAACAAAAGTCACCCCAAGTTGTGGTCTGGAGGTTTTTTTAATCTATAGATCTGAACACAAAATAGCATTTTTGGCTTGGAATGACACAAAAGCCAGGTTTTATAAAAACTATTTTATTGCACACTCATTCAGCTTCATCGCTTACAGCAAACTAACAGTACCCATGACTATGTTTTACAATAACATTGTTGGCAGCCAGATTTCACTGCTAGAGATACTTCATAGCTCATTTGGTTTAGTGGGGGTTTTCTTCCTAATGATCAAGTGCTGTCATGAATCAACGTGATCTAGTTTACGTTTCTGCCCCGTTTCTTTTGTTTGGATCATTTCTCTCTCCTTCTGTAGCTATAACTCACCACGAGGGACAGAATCACAGCTGGCTGGAGAGCAAGCCTGGCACCAACAACAGCTGCTGGGTCAGTCCCCAGAAAATCTGGGATACACACAAACTCTCACAGAGACAGAGAAAGCTCACAACTTCAACCTAAGAGCTAAACTTTCAAACGACTGTGGGATCTGTTTTGAAATTTCCAGTTCAGAGGGATTCAGGCTGAGGCAATTTACATTGCTGCTCCATGGCATTGATCACAATTTGCATTTGTTTGCAAAAGCGATTAAAGGGATTATCCCAATCCACTCTGGGCATGGCAGCCTTGCAGCCACCACAGCCAAATTCCCCAGAGACCAGGTGAACAACAGCATATCTGTTATAGCAATCCCTCTGAATTCAAAAATCCATACATGAACACACAGTCCCAAATGCAGGTGCACTGCAGCAGTTGTACTGGATCCCAAAGATTTCTCAGTAGATTTACAGAGGACATTTTGATTTCCTTTCCCAGCCCTTCAGGAAGAATTATGGGTAGCACAGCATTTAAATTATTCTCATGAGACCTGGGAGACCAAGGTTTGGCTCTTGTCTTACCAGAGGTTCCCATTTTGGCCAGGGACACAGGTAAAACCCCCAGTTTCTCAGACATAAGGTGGGAATCTGCTCAAGCTTAAGATAGCTAAGCTCAGGAGTGAAAATCCTGACAGTCAATGGAGATCAGGTTCCTGCATTCCACAGTGACTTCTTGCCCTTCCCATGCCTGGAAATGGTCCCCAAGGAGATTTGCTCTGTGACCTTCATGGAGACAAAGGTGAAGCTGACCAGTCTGCAGTTTTCTTGGGTCCTCCTTGCTTGAGGATGACCTTGACATCAGCATCTTCCCAGTCACTGGGGATCTTCCATGATCACCCCCACCTTCCAGAGATCATAGTGAGCAGTGCAATGGATGAACCCTCTTCCTCAGCATCCTTGAACAAATCCCACCCGGTCCCATGCACACAGATATGCCCATTTTGCTTCACCAGTCCCTAAGTTGATCCTCCCCTACGACAGGTGGCACCTGCCTCTCCTAAATCCTCCACCAGGCACAGAGATGAAGAGGTTTGACAGCAGACCTTGTCACTAATGACAAAGAGCACCTCAGCTTTCCCCACGCCCTTTGTCACTGGGTTGGCCAACACATTCAGAAACAAATCAATATGTTCCCATTTTCCCTTTCCTGTGATTTACTTACAGAAATCCTTATTCCTGCCCTTCACACCCTCACCAGTTTCATCTCACTTTTGGCTTTTTGAATTTCATCCATGTTAGAGCATATCTGAGATCTGAGGACAAGTGACATTGGCCAAGACTCATCAGCACCTGTAAAAACAGATGTCATTGTCGCAACTTGACTGTTTCTTGAAAGGGTGACCATTTGCTTTTTGACACAAAAATGAGAAATTGAATAAAAACAGCCTAACTGCTCATTTAAGGCAGCCTGTTCCTTCCCTTCTGCTTAGCCAGTTAAAACCTCATTTGACAATCTGAGAGTTTAGCTCCCAGTGCTCTTGCTTAAAATATAACAGATGGCCTCTAATAAGTAAATTGAAAAGTGCAAATAAGGTTAAAACAATTTTTCTTTATTGAATATCATTAACTTCAAGGCTGTCCACTTTAAAATGCTAATTAAACCTCACTTCCTTTTGCAGGGTTCTAGTGAAGAAAGATTGCCGTGGGGTAAATTCCTCTTGTTTGTAGAGGACCAGCCCAGCAAATTGATAGCAAACTGGGCTATTACATGTCCCAAGATTAAGAAGTAGAGTTGGAAGCTTTCCATTATTTGTCCCTTCCATACTAGTTCCTTCCCACAAACCAAACACAGTCAAGAAGGAAGAGGTCACGTGTGAAATCCTGCTCTGTCCACACAGCAAACAACAGTTTCTTTAAAGGTCACTGTTGGTCCAAACCTGTGTTCTCACAGGATTTCTAACACCTTGTTACCACCCTACAGCATGTTGTACTGCAGGTATGGGGCTCTGTATTCCTGGCACCGCACACAAAGTACAAGAGGTCCTTCAGTGCCTCACCCCCACCTTGCTCCTAATTACCAGTGCAAATTTATTCACAATCAGTATGTGTCACTTGCTCATGTGCCAACACTTTTCTTTGGCTTGAAGAGCTTTCTCCACCCTCAACCTGAAGGATTTTTCCTGAATAACCCAGTAAATAATTTTTACTGAATAACCCAACTGCTTCGTGCTTTTGGCAAAGCAAGTTAAACTTTCAGTCTCCTCTTCTAGGACAGCCCTTCTCTTCTCCTAATCAAGGTACCAGCCCCTCCCTCACTCCCTTCCAGTTCTAATTCTTCTTTCTGCAGCACAAGAGAGAAGATCTGGCTGAGTCTTACCAAAATTCTGCATGAAGTAATGCTCCCATCTCAACTGGGAGGGCACACAGGTAAAGTCCAGGATAACACTCACCTTCCTCAAAGGTTATACATCTTTTAGTCATCATGCCAAAAAACTAGTGTGTTTTTTATCTTTCACCTCCTTAACTCCTTTAGCAGCTTGGGCTCCAAGTCTGAGGCAGATCCAAGAGGCACCACCACTCAGCCCCCAAAGAAAGCCTGGTGTCCAGCTGGTGCAAAGCAGCCAACTCCTGGGACAACAGCCTCAGGACAAGAGCCTGTCACCGGGAGCAGGGAGCTCTGCGTGCTCCCCCTGCCTGGTGGATTTGACCCCAGGTCCCAGGTTGCAGGCCACCTTTGGTAGGCTGCAGGAAGCTCAGGGAGGGAGAAGTTTCCATGTCTGCTGTAAACGTGAGCTGCTGTTGAGGAAAAAGTCAAGATGCATCAGGCCAGAAGAAAGGGAGCCTCTGAGTGCCTGGGTCCCCTCACCAAGAATTCCTGAGTCAAGATGCATTCTCCCTCTCCCTCTAAACATGGTTCTCAGTCATCTTAGCAAGTTAATTTACTTTGTCATTTAAAGATTCGGAGTATAAATAACAAAATGCAGAACCTGATACAAATTGCCTGTCCAGTCTCACCTCAGTGATTTCTCATCAAAGCAACCTGGCTGAACTTGAGCATCCTTCACTTCAAACTGCTCATGCTATGGATAATCCAACACTGCCTATCCAGTAAACCTAAGTTACAACAAAGTTTCTGGGCCAAGAGGGAAGGGAAAAGAGCCTCCTGACATTTATTCTGGTCTTTATGGGAATCCCATGTCCCACAGAGGCTCATCTTTCTTGCTGTGGAGGCCCATGACCAAGGAGGGTTGACAACAGGCAAGGGCAGATGTAGCAACACTTGTTTAACTGGTCCATTTATAAATCATGCCAAAACCACACACAACACAGATCAAAACAAAAAAAAATCTGTATTCACTGGACAAACAGCAAAGTGAGTCCGTGCTGAAAGGTTCTTGGGAGAGCCTGGCAAACACAGAAGCACAGAATGGTTTGGGTAAGAAGAGATCTTAAGATAACTAGGTCCAATCCCCCTTCCATGGGCAGGGACACTTTCCACAAATGAAAAACAATGGCTGTATTTTCTGAGCCAAGAATAACTCTGAGGAATATAAAACACTTTCACAGCAAGGGAGGGCTTGAAATGCGACTTATTTACTTATTCATTCAGTTGAACTCTCTGACTAAATCACATATTGGATTAGCTGCATTCAATGTTTTCTCTTTCCTCTGTTTGAGTAGGTGTTCCTTTTAAGGGACAACAATTGTGGGGACCCGAATTATTTAACTGAGAAATGGAAATTGGGAAAACATATTGCTGCCTTTCAAGAACATCTTTCTTGATCAAAAGGGTATTTCTGCTATATACAACTGTACTCAAGCAGGGCAGGAACCCAGCAAAGAAATTATTCCAGGAGTGACAGGGGAATGCCCCATCCTAACCTAACAAGCTGTGACAGCTGTGTGAAGAGATGCTCCCAGGTGGCATAAGCTGTGATATCAAAGTTGTGTGCTTCCTTTGCTTCTTACTTGCTTTCTGCAAGATGTTATATTTTAAGATAAAAGTCCTCAGATAAGAAGCAGCTCCATTTCTATGCCAAGTCCTTCTGTTACACAGCATGGCTTAGACAATTTTTAAGGAGAACTCCATCTTCCAAAACACCAGTATTTATCAGACCTGGAAGAGAGTTGAGGTTTCAGGAGGGTAGTGCATACATGTCAATCAGAGAGTAAATAATGTCCTCGAACAGCAAGTCGAGCAGACCTTTGTTTTCCTGTGCAGAGCTTGTCTCAGTCTTAAGGGAGCTGTCTTTCACTGAACCAGGGTTCTGAGCTTGCAGGCATAACATAAATGCCTGAGAGAGTCCAGCTTAAAGGGATAAACACAAGCAAGGGCATGCAACTAAAGGACAAGAAGCAAGAATGTAAGTAACGAAGCTCTCAGACTGTGTCTGCTGGATATCTCTCTGCAGGTGTATGGAGAGGCAGTTTGAGGGGAGTGGGGGAGGTCACTCTCATGGATTTGACAGTAAAACCAGAGCAGTCCTGGAACAAGAAATCTTTCCAGCTGTGCAGTGGTAACTGGAAACAAATCTTGTCTCCAAAGTTGAGACCAGCTTTCAATCAAGTCTTCAGGAGTTTTGGCACAAGAAGAAAAACTGGCTTTTTCTGTCCTCATCTCCACACCACTGCCTTTCTTCTCAGTAGGGAGAAACTGCTCCCTCAGGAGACGAATCACCTGATCTGTTGTAGACATCTGCCACAAGGTAAGATGAACAACAGCCAGAAACTCCTCTCCCTTGTGGTTCTCTCCTTTGATTTCTAAAGGAGCCCATAAGACAGCAGACAGAGAGGTCTGCACTGAATGAATCCCGCACCTGAGTGACCAGATTCCTGTTTGGCTGATGAGATGTTAAAAGAGGAACAACAACCAGGTGGATGCACTACAGAGTACTCTGCCAAAATACACCCCAAAAAAGCATCTTAAAAATGTGTCACAAATACCTGTCATCTAAAGATGCTAGAGCAAAAAACACGGCATGAAATTAATAATATCCTCAAAGTAGTCAGACTGATGATTGAACATCATGCCTAATGGGCTTATGGGCAGGCTGACACACCAATGGATGAGCTAACTCAGTGAAATACTGGAATCAGTGATTGCAGCTGTGTCCATAGGCAGTGATAGCTGCTCCTTCACCCTTCCCCTCAGGGTATGTGCTTCAAGAACACTGAACCAAGTCACTGAGTTCCCACAGCAGCTGAGAGGTTCCCAGAAGTGTGGGATCGCCACAGAAACATTGTTCTCTATGTCAAGGCCAACTTTTAGAAGCAGCAGAGAAGCAGAAGAACAAGAAAAGCAAAATGACTCTCGGGGCTGGATTTCAGCAATTTGTGACATAAGAGAAGCTCTCAGCATCCTTCAGAAGTGGAAACAGCCAACAAGGTAAACCATCTACAAGAAAAGGTTGTTCTCTGCTGCAAGAGAGGAAAAAACTGGTTCTAGGGGAAAAAATAATCTAAAAATATTACATTTTAGCAATGTAAGATGTGATGGCTGAAAGCTAAACCCCTTGAATTGGTTAACCAAAGATGCTTGATCCAGACTGCAATCAAAGCACGGAGGATAAGCAGGGGTTACCCAGGAATTCATTCTGAGTCCTTTTGTCTTGCATATCACATAGCACTTTTGACGTGCACAAAATGAGCTTAAAGTAATAAAGAAGTAAGATTCTTTGGTGCAGACATGATTTTGTACCCACTTTGCACAAAAGTATAAAATTTCAAGCCACATGGAATCAGGATGACAGTCACCTTCAGAGAAGCTTGTAAGGGAAACACTCCTCACAGAACAGGGACGCCCTGGTATCAGATGAGTGAATGCTCTGCCTGTTCTCCTTTGCCATTTGTTTGGCAATTTCAACCCATTTTAACATGAGGGTCAAGATCACACCAAAATCAAAATCCAAGAGGTTATGTGAAAATTCATCAGCCGAGAAGAAAAATCCAAATTTCTCCATAGTCGCTTTCTCCTAAGGAAGAGGTTTGAAATTGGCCTCATATTGATGGCAACACCAAGACCAGACAGTTGAGTTCTCTGAAATGCTGCTCTTTTTTTTCCCTCAGCCCCTAACCTGCACACAGCAGTCTGGGGACTAAGGTAATAGAAATAAGGATAAAACAAATGATTTGTTAAAGTCCTGCTTTGGCTTTTTGTGGCTTTAGATACACATCCTTCACTGCACTGCTCTGTGATCTGTGGTGGTAGCTCAACTCCAAAGGAAAAGCAAGCTGAAAAACAAAAAGGTCCCCCTGGGATCACACATGGCAGTATTCAGCTCAATTACTTATTAAAGCCCCGACACAGCATAGATTTTTTTTCAGTACATTACTTATTCAATCAGAGCTCCAACTCTCTAAGACTGATCCCTTAAGAAAAAGCAAACATCTTTCCCTGTTTGTTCCAGCTGCATCACAAAAGATTTTAAAGACTTCAGCCTGCAAAGAAAACTGTTTGTCTTGGGGTTGTTGTACAGCAGGAGCTTGTGGATGAATCCAGTGCAGCTCTGATTGACTGGTGAGAGCACAGGGCCATTGAGCTAGGGAAGCTACTTGGATTTTTCCATGTAACTCCATTACCCACCTCCAGCCTAGGGTAGCTTTGCTTGTGCGGGGCAGGAGCTGCAGGCTAGACAGCAGCAAAAAATCTCTTGGTGGCAATCAAGTGTTTTTGGGTTTTTTTACAGGGGGTGATCTCCATCAAGTTATCCCAGACTGGGAATAGTTCATCAGATATTTAAACACAGAAGCTAATCTTTCAGCTGGACAAGATGGGCATGTCATGTTGCTCACCTTGTAGAACAGTAAGGTCCCCTGTGGAGGAGGGAGGGAGTCAACCTCTATCAAATATTTAGAGGTAGAAGACATTGCCTTGCCTTTAGGTTTCTCTTAGCTAAACTCTTGATTAAGTCATAGAATCACTAAGGTTGGAAAGTACCTCCAAGATCATCGAGCCCAGATGATACCATAACACCACCACCACTACTCCAGACTACCAGAGTAACATAAGGTAGACAAGCTGGCAAAAAGCCCACGTGGTTTTGGAAACCAAAGGGCATCAGATCCTTCTATCACTGGGGGCTTCTTTAAAGGGATGTGCATGTGAGAGCAAGAAGTCTGTGTTTCCTTGGTGAGTTGATGTGCATTCCTAGAAGGACAAAAATAAAAGAGTAGTAGAAGCCTTACAGCAGCATTTCTTCAAAGGACCTTTCAAGGGGGAGATTTATTGAGTCTTATTCTATCAGACACTAGTCAGTGAACATGTGCAACTTGGGTGAGCTGGAAAAAAAAGAGCTTGTCTATAAATTCTTGTACTCCAGACACTGTTCCTCAGAGGCCAGCCCTAATAAACTCATCACCACAGCAATACTATAATTCAGTGGTGGCTCACCCCTGGCCCTTCAGAGCCCTGCATCCAAGCCTTTTCTCAGGGACTCCTGTAGCATACACACAGTGCATCAGCTGCCCTGAGGAAACAGCACTTTAATGCTAATGTGGGACATGTCAGAGAGCCCCAGACCAGCCCAACAGACAAGGGAGTGTCTTCTCTCCCTATCCAGAGAATAGCTGGATCCCAGAAAGTAGTTAAATAATTCAGACAATATCCTACTAGCACCACATAATACTTTGCTAGGAGCCAAGATATTAACTAGAAATGTTCTACCATGTGCTATGAGCTGGGAAATGTAGGCTTTAATCTTCCTCAGATGAGTAAGAAACTGATCTTGAGGCTCCCATTTTACAAGCAAATAAAGCCAGAAAGCTACAAGAGACAATAATCTTCTCACTCTGACAAACCAAATGAGCTACTCAAGAAATTGTCACCAAAACTGCACAAAGATGAAGGCAGTTATTGAATGCCTTCTTTTCATCAGTCTTCACTGATAAGACCAGCCCTCAGGAATCTCTGACCCAGGAGACCAGGGTAAATGAATGTCAGGAGGAAAACCTTCCCTTGGTCATCAAAGGTCTGGAGAATCTCTCTAATGAGGAAAGGTTGAGGGAGCTGGGGTTGTTCAGCCTTGACATAAACCAGCCTCTGCTCCCTGGTGCACAGCAACAGGACAGGAACCAATGGGAAGAAACTGATGCACAGAAAGTTCCACCTGAACATGAGGAAGAACTTCTTCACTGGACAGTGACTGAGCACTAGAAGAGATCACTCAGAGAGGGTGTGGAGTCTTCCTCACTGGAGATATTCCAGAACCATCTGGATACAATCCTGTGCCATGTGCTCTGGGATGACCCTGCTGGAGGAGGGAGGTGGGACCTGCTGACCCCTGTGACCCCCTTCCAACCCGACCCATTCTGTAACTGTGACCTCTCCAAACCCCTTCCCTGTGTGGTTAACTTTGATATCAAACCAGTAACCAGGCAGAACATCAGATTAATGATGATGGTAATGCTGCTTAAACTAGCAGGCATTTTTTAATTTGTATTGTATTAGTTAATCGTATCAATTGTATTAATTAATCCTTCTGCATTTCTCTACAGCCTTGCTCAATGACAAAGCAACTGCTGACAGTGGAGGCCTGCAAGAAGTATTATATATTTTAGCACTGTACCTTTGGACCCAGAATAATAAGCACATAAAAGAGATAGATGTGTATTTCTGATGCCACCTTTTAAAGCAATTGCTTAAAAGAAGTCTGCTTTAGCCATTCGGAAATGTAATTCTTGACCTTCCTGAGTAATCATGCTAATATCAGGAGAAGTAGTAATTATTCAGTTGTGAACAAAAAAGGTACTGTTCATACTCAAAAGTGAAGCACTTAAATATAAAAGGGAGAGCAAAGGAGGAATGAGAATATTCCCTGTCCACTCTGGAGGTGAGTCATGGCAAAGGGGTCCCACTCTCAACAGAGATGTGGCAGGGATAGGGAGAGTGCTCCTATGCCCCCAAAATGTGAAAAATATGAATTTGAGTCACCCCACTCCAGTGGGAGCACAATCCAGCTCTCAGACAATAAAGAGATCCTCTACTCTCTACAATTCCCTGGCTTATTCCCAAGACACATTACAGCTTCTACAGGAAGGGAAGAAAGGCTTCAGTCACTTTCATTAAACAATCTGCTTTACTCCCAGGAGAAATTTTATCCTGAGGGAAAGATACCAGCTCCACAGAATGCAGTAAAGTGTTCCCACTTGCACAGGGATGTTCATTCAAATTCTGCAACTTCTTTGCAGAAAGATCTCCTGGCTCACATTTTCTAAGATTTTCTCAGCTAGATGCTACTTAATCAGGACTAAAACATTTGAAGTGAAACAGTAGCAACAGAGCAAGACAATCAGCTATTCTGCTCAATATCTCCAAGAAAGAAATGGGATATTGGAGGTGGAAGAAAAAAATTTCCTTCCCACCCTGTTGAGAGCAGAGCAGGACACAGAATTTCACTGCCTTGACAAGGAGGAGGAAGAAAAAGTAACCACAAGCTGGTGTGCAGATGAACTGACTCTGCTTTTTGAAGCAGAAAAGAGATGCGTGAAACTTCCAATGTTTGGTCTATTATTTCTTTTTTACAAAACTGATGTCAAGTAAAACATTGCACAGGGGTGTTTGCAACACATAAGATCTCTGTGCTTTCCACAATCTATAAACCCCTGCCATATCATGTTTCATCACACAACAGGCATTCTATCGTGTCATGCAACAAGAATTCCCCTTCTCAGAGGATCCCAGAGAGTTTTTAAAGACTTTAATCAGCCTTCTCCACATAATAAAGAAAGATAGGATTAAGTCAATGTGCTTATACTTTCTGTGTAGGCAAAAATATAAACATCTCCAAGTTGCAGATGAACAGATAGTCTCAAAACATTGAAGCAGGAGAAGCTGAGGAATTAAGATACTTTGCTAGACAGGTATGCAGAGGCTGGCATGCCAAACACATGGAATCAAAGCTGACAGAGATGGGTAGAGTGACTCACATAAACAAGGCACTTGACTTTGTCACCCAGCTCTTCCAAAACAGCAAGCACAGTCTGAAAAGTACCTAAGAAAAATTGAGGCCACAAACACACAGAGCAATATGATGCTTTTTTAATCAGGTTTTCAATCACAATGTAATTTTTTCCCCACCAACACACTCAAATACAGACATTTAAAAATTATTTGTCTACAAAGAGGAATGAAATGATTTAAACAACTCCAGTAAATTCTGAGCAAATCTCTTCTGATCTTCTCCTTGGGAGTCCACTTAGCCAACATATAAATTTTGTTTGCTTCTATTTCACAAGACAAGAAGAGACTGGGTTGTAGATAACCTTCTGTTCAAGCTCAGCGTATCTTTTCAGAAGTGGACGATAGAGCTAAAAAGGAAAAAAGAAATAAATATGTCTCATTGAAAAATTAGATTTTTAAATTACACTGCAGTTAAAAAACATCGTTAGACATGAAAAATGCTGCATGTTCACAGGTACCTGAAGGTTTGGGCTGGTTTTTCCCCAGTTTGCTCATGAAAATGCTGCAGAGTTTTCCCTTTTTAAATGTCACAGTCCTTTTTACCATCACCTTTACAGCTTAATTTTATGACATGCGCAGGTTGTTCTTATTGTGACTGTGTTCTTGCTATAAGCAGAAGTCATTACTTCCAGCAGAAGCAGCTCAGCTAAAGTCACCTCTCCCAGTGTGACATGCCCCCTCAGTAATAGCTGTGCTAATCACCCAGGCAGAACTCCTGTCCTTGCCTCCCTCCACTGCCCCAGGATGGATCACTGCATGTGTCCCCTCCTCCTCTGCCTCACTAATCACCCCACTGCCGCCCTCCAGCAGTCAGACAGGTCCTCCTTAGCCAAGGTGCTGACCAGGGCCTTCTAAAATGCACTTCATACTCTCTCTTGGACTCCTCTACCTGTTTGAGCTGCTTCTCTCCTTCCCATCTCTCACAGCCACAACCTTTCCCATCCATAATTTGCTCTATGGCCATGTTCCTCACTCCCCAATTCCAGGCCCAGGGGGACAAATGCAGACCCAGCTCTGTCCACAACTACACCAAGCATCTAAGTAGCTTTTTTGCATTTCCCTAGCTAGAATTTTCCAGGAGGTTTAGATCCAGTGTTGTTACAACCATAAAAAGAAGAACCAAGACTCAAATATATTCAAAACCCCACACTCAAACACATCCTGTGCTTTTGGATACGGGTGAGATCCATGACATGGCAGAAATCCTGAATAAATCTCTACTCTTGCTCCAACCAAATCTGTACTTCATCTAGATCTTGGAGATGCACCTTTCTCCTTATCTTCTCTCTCTCATGTTAACTGTCCCTCTAATAAAATCAGTACTTTGACAAGCCACCCTAGGACAGCTTTGCACATTTGCTGGCTGGAGAAGGGACTGCCAGGAGCCAGTGTAGGGTCTGGTACAGGCTTGAGCAGTTCTTAGGAGGATGCCACAAGGTCAGATCCCTGCCACAGTGAATCCTAGAGGCTGCCAGTCTGGTCTACAGGCCCTCTGAACTGACTGATAATCAAGGCAGCCTCGCTCCTGGCTCCAGGTTCAGAGAGGTTATAGAGCCATAATGAATCATACCCAGCAAACTGAATTACTGCTTTCATCAGTAAGCCAGATCTAGCATTTTAATGCATTTTATCCTTTTCAGGACAGCCAACAACTGTGTGTGTACACAAATGAAAAATTCAGGAGGAGAATTTTTAAGGTGTAAACTATGGGGATGTAGTAGGAGACTGGGTTGTTTTTGTGCAGGTCTCTGTACTGCAGGTCCTGCAGTAGCCTCAGTGTCTGTAACAGCCACACTTTAACAGATAAAACAAGAAACCACAAAGTTTTCTCATCTAGGAAACACAAAGTAGTGGGTTTTGTTCTGTCTTTCAACGGATGGCAAAACACCCAGTTTCTGTATTTCCCTCCTCCTGAATGGTAGTTTAAGCCTGACCAGTGAAAACTGGATTTTTCTCTTCATTCCCATTTCCACCTTCCACAACAGCAGGTGGAAGTGACCAAATGGACATATTCTGCACAAGGAACTGGTTTTGACCAACTCCTATCTTTTTACAAACCAGATGTTATAGAAGTTAAAGTACATTTCTACAACAGATTAAATATATGAAGGGGTAGAAGAGAAGGAACATCCACAGCAAGTGGAAAGAGACACTGTTTGTTAGCTAGGGCATCATAAAATGGTTTTAAAGCCATCTCTCACTGGCTGAGTCCTACAGTGTTTTCCACTGATTAAAGCAGAGAATCCTACTCACTCCTGCCTCTGCAACAGACTCATTCAGTGACCCCAGGCCAGGCATTTAATGTGTGTGTGCCCCAGCTCCTCTTCTCCACAGGACAGTGATGCTGAGATTCTGGAGGTTTATGTAGATTTATGGGGTTAGAAAATAAAATGCACCACTATTATGAAATGTCACATTACTCAGCATGGTATTTTTAACTAACTACATGAGGGCCTGGAGGGCTCAGTGAAGTACATGTGTATATATATATATATATATATCCTTTTCATGTTCCCAAAGAATATTATTGCTCCCATTTCTGGTAAATATGCACTTCAGAGTAAAGAAAACCTTGAGCAGGCAAATATGGCTATACTGGGAGTATCAGTATTTCAAATAAAACCAGCTCCTCTATTCACTGAAGCATCTGTAATGAAGACTGGCTATTTCTTACTTCACTATTCTGTAAATTTGATAAACCCTAAGTGCTTCTCAGCAAAGATTCAGCCCAGCAAAGCTGCACTGGTAAGTGAGCTCAGGTACTGAGAAAGCAGGCTCCATATTACTTGCCCATCAGTATTTTTACAAAATACACACAACACATTTACCAGAAGGCTGGGAAGTATTATTGTTAATACATCACTCTAAATTAAAATATGTCAAAATAAATGAACAACCACATTTACTGACACAGTTTCTTTTCCTGTTTATTGGACTTAAGCACTTAGCTTGCTAATTGAGGAAATTCAGGCATTTGCAATAAGCTTCTCAGCCATTAGTGTAAATGAATCCTGCATTATGGACTTTATGAAAAAAAATTGCAAACAAATAATTAAGAATATTTCCTGTACTTTATTCCTGTTCTTTGGGGTAAAAAGCTGTGCAGCTCAGAGGGATAAGCAAAGCCTTTAATTCCTCCTCCTCAGGGAATTTGGCTGTAATACCACCAGTACATCATAGCTGATAAGTGCAGCAGTACCACAAGCTTTTCATAAGCAGTATTTTTCATGACAGCTGAGGTTTGGGGCTGAAGCAGTGCAGCTCCCATGAAACACAGAGAAGAAAAGCCAACCAGCACCAACCAGAGCAAGGCCTGAGTGTGCACTCAGGTGTGTCTGTGGAAGATGATCCTCCAAGTCTGTCACAACTGAAGTGCCTGCACAGAACCTTGGGCAACTCCCCCTGTGCCATTCCAGGAGTCTCTTTCCTGAGGCAATTACATAGATGTATTTTTATAATTGGGGTCCAAAGGGAATAAAGGACTCTCAATAATGCATAAACACCCAAGGACATAAATTCCCTCTCTGTCATAGCCTCAAACCTAATCTATCAAACCATGATATTTAACAAAAGTAATTACAGGTATCACAACACAAACCTTATTATTGTCCATAATTTAATTGTCCTTGCTTAATTATGGCCCTTTCTCCAGCTTATCTTTACACCCTACTCCACAACATCAATAGTATGCTGACTGCTTCATTTACAAACCCTAAACTTCTCTCCTGGGACAATTTGGTCACATTCTGATGGTCCCACAAATATCCAAAGAAAATACTAATGATAAAGAATACATTATAACAGAGAATAATTTAACCTGTCCTCTCTGAAAAATGCATTCATACAATGCTACCTTGTTCTCTAGAACAAATAAAATGTGCCATCCTGATACTACATCTCACCACAGTACCAGCCATGTACCCAACAGGGCTTTTATAGTTTACATTGTGCCTACAACCTTCTAAGAGCAAAACCAGCTAAAATTATTACTACAAGTGACAATCCACATGGATCCTCCTATCTCCCTCAATGCTCCGTTAGCAAATCACTGGAGCCATTCAAAATTTACAAATTACAAAAATGATGCTGATTATTATCTAATTTTAATCTACCTGAGTACATTTAATCTACCCTGAATAGATTAAAATTAATCAGTCTCTCACAAACACTTGCTACTTTTGAAAGGTTCCTTTTCTTTAAACCAAAGTCAAAATACTCCTAGAGATTTGCTTAAGAAATCAAGAGCTGTTTTATTTTTCAAATCACAGCAGTTGTTCACCTTTCTTAACAGAGAAAGAATAGCCATAAAGCAGAAACAATAAAAGTGTTTTGAAATACTCTGAAGACTTCTCCAAGGAACCACACCTGAAATAATTACATTCTCTATTTCAGATATCCATTCTACAAGCCTATCTTAATCAGTTTAATAGGTTAAAAAATTATTGGCTACACAAATCACCTTAATCAAACTTCTATCAATACCTATTATATTTTTGTGGTTGTATTATTATTACCTACTCGGCACTAAATTACCAACCTAAACCAATTCTAGAAAGCAACCTCCCCCCTCCAAAATCTAACTCAATAAAATATAAATATTTTAAATCAATAAATAGGTCATTATAACCTTCCTGGGTAATAGGGTCACTTCTATAAATCCACCCACTTACAAGGCAATTCACCAAAGTCAAGGAAACCTGTTAGGTTGACATTTTCCCTTCCTGAATTTCTGCAAGATTAATACACCTCAGCAGAGTCAATAATGCAATCAGAAATCACACATCCAGAGGTAGTGAGCTGCTCTATGCCTTCTCCCTACAAAATCCCCCAGGACAATATCACAACCAATCTGGCACAATGTCACAGGCACACGGCTTGTATAAACACAAGTGACCAACTCCCAGATAATCATGTTCTCTCTCATGTTTTATTTTTGCTTAATTAACCAACTAGCCAACCATCCCTATTTTAATAGATTACTAAAATAGATCTGAATTCTAATGCTGGAATAACAGATTATTTCTGTCTGTTAACATATATTTATTGCTCTAGAATCTCCTGGTTATTTTTGTCATGCTTAGTGGTTCTGATTAATCTTTTTCCTTGGGGGACAGAGAAGGCCCCAGAGAGGTGAGATGACTCTTTAATTTTTGCCATTCTGAAAAAAAAAGGAAGAAGGATTCATCAGATTAACCCACAGATGACTGACTTGAGCTGGTTGAGTGAATGACCACGAACTATCATAACAGTGATTTCCACCACAACACCTCATGACCTGTTTGGGTATTGAGAGAATTAGAAACAAGCTCAGATTAATACCCATATCCTACAAAAATACTGGGAAATCAGGTCCAGCTAAGAGACTTGGGGTCATACCCACAGAGAAGGATTCATCCTCTTTGAAACATTATCTTCAAGGCAGGATGGTCTGCTACAGGACAAAGTCATATTGTTGCCAGGCAAGTTGGAACTTCTGAGACTTCAGTTTCCACTAACTACTGATTCATTGCCCACCACAAGCTCTGTTCCCCATCTTGTGACTTTATTCTATTTTACCTGCCCATCAGTTTAATTGAACCAGAAGAGCTGCTTTGTGTGCCCTGCCCTTGCTTTTTTAAATCACATTCATTATCACAAATGATAACTCAGAAATCAAAGACACGCTTTTTGCATTTTTGGTTCCTGGAAACCCCTACTGCGGGCATAGGCCTTGGCAATGAAGGAGAAGCTACATCAAACTGTCGCATTTGACCTCTGTCTACAGGAGGTTTTCCTCTCTCCAATGATCTAACACGTGTTGTCTCCAACCTATACCAGGAAGAAAGGATGAAATCAGAGCAGATTGCTGTGTTATGACCTGTTTTTTCTCCACCCTGCCAAGATCTAGCTGTAGCCGTCCAAAAAATGTAAAGAAGTGGTTGGGAGAATTTCACATTGGTGAGCAAGGCTCTTTCAGAAGAGCTCCTCAGCAAGACAAGACTTAACCTCGGGATGACTTTGAAGTTTATAAAAAGAACTATCATTTAAGTGAAAGGCTCTAACCTCAACAGAATGAAATTGGATGGACAGGGAGATGCAGCTCTGTACAAAACAGAATCAAACTGACTCTTTGCATTATGAATTTTTACTGCACTGTTCATGCTAACACACTGTATTACTGACAGGCCCTCTGGCTTTCTGCAGTTTCACAGCCATGAAACTAGCCTGGGAATCCACCATCAACTGCAAAATTATAAGGCAGGAAGAAAAAATAAATGGTGTGGAATATATAATTGCAAGAAGCTGCTTTTAATGGAATGAAGTTGGATAGCTAAGCTAAAGAGCAGGAATGGTTATTCCTTCCCTTGTTGTTTGGCCACTACCTCCCTGTCATTCACTCCTATCTACTGGGGCAACAATTCACTACTGTACATCATTTAAAACCAATGAAAAGATGTGCAAGGAGAGCCAGGACTAACCATGTGGAAAAGGAAAGTATTGAGAAGGAGATAATTAACTCTTTTAGCTTCCAGGCCATTTTATGCAGAGAGCAAAATAGAAAGAGGAAGATGAATTCCCCAGCAGTCTCTCCAGTCAGGTTTGCCTGGCCCCTGCAGGGGTACAAGGTGCTTGCAAGGCCCCTGTGAGTGACAGCTGTATTCCCTGCCCTTGAGTTTTACAGCTGAAGCAGCACCAGGGGGTCAAAAGCAGGTCTCTGAGCTCTCCCCACCTCCACCCCAGCCAGGCTGGCAGCTTTTCAGCACACAGCATTTTGGGGGGGAACAGGGCAGCAACGTGAGGTTGAATCAGACACCAGGGAGCTGCTCCTGTGGTGAGTTCCCTGCAGAGAGCTTCAGCTGCAACACACGTGGCATAGGCCACTGCTGTTAATTATTTTATCTTTTAAAATGAGGGGGGAAGGTTGAGTAAATGAGATCAGATCAATCAAGTTTAAATTATTCAATGTCTTAATATTTCTGAAGGGGACTTCTATTCGATTACTGAGCTCCTCCATCTCAGTTAATAATTAAATAATATGCTGGCAGGCACAATGCAGCATGATCATTTCTATTATTACTCATGATGATATCTGGTGCTCCTCTACACATGTAGCTGGGAGTTAGTAGTTTTGGCAGATCATTAATTTCCCAGTTTAAATAAAAGCTTTAAAACCTTGTTGCCTGTAGTTAGGGCACATCCAAATCTCATAAATGGTAGAGTGTGTAAGGTTGTGCTGATGTAAAAGAAGTTTTTGCACAGCTGAAGACTTTGGTGATATTCACCTTCGTAATTTAAACATGTTCTCTAGGAATCTTGCTATATTGTATGGTTTATTTATTACTGCACATTATATTTCAAAAGCTGTTGTAAACTAAAGCCTTTGGCTGTGAGTGAGACGTGCAGAGTTGCACTGGAGAGCCTGAGACAATGATTCCTTCCTTGGTTTTACAAGGGCTGGAATCACATAGTTACCAACAATGAGTATCTCTTCTGCTTTGTCTACGTGGGTCATAAAGCACAAGCCTCCCCTTCAGATGTGCCGAAATTCACAGCACCAAAGACCTGTGCCTACTGAAGCCTCCCAGCTGGCGTGTTTTCCAAGTGGGAGCTACCAGTGATTATATACAATTGCTGACCACTGTTGACAATCAGACAGGAAGGATTTTTGGAGATGTTTTCTAAAGTAAGGCTGGGAGTTGCCCGGCCGGTACTGGGGTCTGAGGCTCAGACCCAAGAAGCCGTGGCTGGCCCAGAGATGATCCCGTGAGGAACCCTCTGCAGAGGTGATCCCCTGAGGAACCCTCTGCAGAGGTGATCCCCTGAGGAACCCTCTGCAGAGGTGATCCCCTGAGGAACCCTCTGCAGAGGTGATCCCGTCAGGAACCCTCTGCAGAGGTGATCCCGTCAGGAACCCTCTGCAGAGGTGATCCCGTCAGGAACCCTCTGCAGAGGTGATCCTGTGAGGAGCCGTCTCCCAGGGGGTCGTGGCTTCTCTCAGCCCTCGGCCGGGGGTGCCTGCAGAGGTGCCTGGCTCAGCAGCCATCAGCTCTCAGTGATTCAGCAGTGATTTCGGCTCTGCTCTGCAAGGCAAACCCCCATGGCCAGGCCCGGACAGAGAGAGGAGAGGTCCTGCTGGTGGTTCTGCAGAAGTCGCTTTATTCTTCCATCTCCCGCCAAGGGGTGACCAGAGACGGATCCTCCCCGACTCGGGGCAGAGGGGTCTCTTTTATGGGGTACAGAGGTGGGTGTGAAAGGGTGAGAAACCAATGGGTATTGGGGTATTTTACATACAGTTTCCTAGAGGATCATGGGTCTGTCTTCTCTCACCGTAACCAAAAAGGCTCTCTCTTTCCCAAAGAGGGGCCTGCAGGGGGATTGTGTGACCTCCTTATCTCCAGGCCTTCCTGACATGACAGGGGCTTGTCAGACCCCACATCTGGAGATTCTGCAGTTTCTAAACAGGGGCTTCCTGCCAGGACAGGGGCCTGTCAGATCCTACAGTTTTCCAAGAAGCCAGAAAGCACAGTCCCCAACCCTCTTTCCATGCTGCTTGCTGCAAACAAGTCCAGACTATTTTGTCAAGATTATTAGTTACAACCTGACTGACCTGTATCCAAATTCAACCTATTTTATAACTTTTCCTATCCCCTAAGGAAGAGATTTTGCTCTCTGGTCATGCTCTTTTAGGAAAATTCATTCTCACACTTTGCATGGTGCGATCAGATTATTGCATTGATTATCATCATTACAACACCAAAGATCCCCCAAAATCAAATCTGTCTTCACAACAAGGAATAAGAGTCGTGTAACCAAATTTTTCCTAAACTCATCTATTTTACTGGAAGAATTAGCAAACCACTACATTTTGAAGCAGACAGGAAATGAAAACAAAAATGGTATTCCCAAGCTTGCTCACCTCCTCAGCCCCTGGGGTGGGTGTAACAGCCAACCTGGGCTCCGGTGCTAATTTCACAACATCAGCCAAGGACACATTCTTCTCAGCTACAAGTCCTGCAATGAGAATCACAATCCTGATCAATGCAAAAAAAAAAAAACCACGATGAGGGATGTGCCTTGACTCCCTAGCAAATTAATACATTATATTGATCTTCTCTGGTCAGGTCAGCATTCAGGATTGAAGGATAAATGGCAGAAGATCTTACATTCCTATGAGCTAGCCTGGGAAGTGGGGACTCTGTGATTGAGTTTTTGCCAATCACTCAATTCATACCCTGGGGAATAGGTAAGCAGCAGAAATGCTACTCAACAATATCAGTAATTATTTATGGTTACAACAATACGGTAAACAGCAGTGAAAATATGTGGAAGAAAGGGATCCAAGGAAAAATGTGACTAAACATAAAAATGAAGAGAAGTGAAAACACTTTCAAGAAAATATGCTACAAATTTTTAAATTTATTTATATGTAAGGAAGCAGAATAATAGGGGAGTTCTGCTACCACAGCATTTTGCTTTGTGAGCAAATCACAGCATTTCAGGAGCTCCCTGTACACCTGATAAGAACCCCAGGCTAACTGTGAAACACCCCAGACACACATTGTAATATTATTAAAGAGCCCTTGCCATCAGTATTTCATTTATATTAGCAAGTCCTCACTTTTCCTCAATTCCTTTGCCTGGCCAAGAGTGGTACAGCTGAAGACATCAATCAAAAATGCCATTTAGGAACACACACAGCAAACCCCCTGGGGCTTGGCTGGCAGAGGACGTGAGCCGAGGAGTCCCTCCATCAGCATGGCATCCGAAATCCTCACTTAAACACTCTGTCAGCCAAGCCTCCACATCTCATATGCCAAACTGGCAGAGGGAATGCACATCTCCCACACACACAAAATATCCACACAGACTTTAATGATGGCTCCACATTTCACATGCATTCAAGGACAAGGAATTTGCCTGCAGCATTAGGTGCTGGGAGGTTTCTGAAGCAGTAGGCAAAGTTTGAGTATAAAGAAAAACAGTTTGGAAACTTGACCCACGAGGCGCAAAAATGGTTCCATTGTGGCTTCAAATATACAGATAATCCAAGTGTTTCCACTGTCCTGCAAAAGCCTACTTGGCCTGACAGAACCCTTGTGCCTTTTCTGGAAATAAAGAGGAGAGCATGCTGTGTGCATTAAACACGTCAACTCAGGTTTTGGTTGTGCAATCTTCTGTGCTGTTTTCAAATGCAAGACAGCATGTAGTCTTTAGATGCTATAATGTGACAGCAGAATTTGCTTCTAAAATTAAAACTTGGCTGATTTCTTCTGATGGTTGATGCTATCTTTTCTGTGCTTGTTGCAATCCCATGAACTTGTAGAGAAGTTACCCATGAACTTGTAGAGAAGTTACCTATATTTTACATGAAACTGTAGAGAAGATACCCCGGGTCATAAAGCCTAAATCCTAAAGCTTCTAATCAAGAAAACCCGAGGCTAACTAAAGTTGACCTAAACAAGGATTTCTACACTACTTGTATTGTTTACAAATACATGAATAAAATTTCATGGTTGGGATTCAAGTCTTAAATAGCTGACAGCCCACCCTTAACACACATCTGCATGCATTAATTATATTAACAAGGTAATTACATGTAAAACATAGGGCTTGGACTGTTGTTTTTAAAGTAAGTGATGTAGTACAGCAAGCAAAATGACTAGTGAACCTAAGAGTATCCCAAGATTTATGCTTTTACAAGAGAAAATGCATGGAGTCCAAGACACCATGCATGTCCCTCAAGTTGATGTTTAGAAGCTGGAAGATAAATATAAGTTTAATATTGGCCAGCAGTATTACTGGTCCTGTTGTCCCTGCCCTCATAGATCTTCTTTGCTGGGATCAACCTTTTGTTTGGTTAGGCCATTTCAGCAACCCAGTTCACAGCCCAGTCCACAAACCACGGCAGCAGGCTACACCAGGACCTTCAGTTGGCTGTGTTCTTCCATGGATGTAGCAACTCAGCATGTGAAGGTCCTAGACCTTCCCTGGACAGTACCAACACTGCCCACACCCCACCCCTTGATTGAGAAGCAGCCACCAGGCTTGGAATTATGATGTCAATGATATTCTCTGGCCTAATCCAAGTGTACTAAGAGCAAAAATCCCTTTTTGACCTGTGTGACCTTCCAGTCAGATGCACACAGCTTTAGTCCCCCCTCATGTTCAGTAATGTTAATCCCAAGTATTAACCAAGTGAAATTAAATTCCCTGACTGCTCACAAGTGTCTCCTGGCAGCCTTACCATGGATTGCTCTGTAAGCACTTCCCAGACAAGCAGAGTTGGCGGTGTCGATGGTGAACACGGGCGCGTTGAACACGTCAGACAGGACCTGAGGAGCATCAAAGCATCCATGAAACATGAAGGGAAAAGAAATCCTCCATCACTGCTCAGGAAAACAAGCAGCTCAGGAAAACAGCCCAGCCAAGAAGTCAGGAACCCGTGGAAAGAAGCACTGCAGACAACAATGAGGGCTGAACTTGTCACACAACAGGGTATTGGTAATTCTGAGCTAGAGAGGTGACTGCAGCCAGGAAATGAAACCTCATTTCTCTCCAGATCTCTTGGTTACAAGTTCAGAGAGTCTGGGGTCAAGAGTCATTCCTCAAAAGCTCACACAATCAGCCCATGCTAAAGGCTTACATCATGGCAAGGAGGCCTGCTCAGGAATCCACAACTGGAGCCTGTTTTCTTCCATCATGTTATGGCTGATTCAAGTGGAAAGGAAGGAAAGAAGAACCAGTCATAACTCTTCAGTTCTCAGCTTGGATAAAAATAAACCTCCAGCAACACGAAGGCCTGCTAAGCTTTTCTTCTTCATCTCCACCATTCTCATCCTATTAGGATCAGCAGGCAGAATGACACAGGAGCTGATTACATAGGGTCTAAATTTATCAGTTTTCCTATTTTTAGGGGAACCTTAGCTATGAAGATATATTGAGACACTTGGCTTGAGAAATAAAAATAAAATTTTACAGGTAAAAAATTTATTATGGTATCCAACAAATACTAAAGTTATTTGACCACACATTGTTCTACACTGAAATCAACACCATCAGCACCTCACATCTGCTGAGTCCATGTGCTCTTCCCCACAGTTTAGGCTTAGAAAAACAATAGAGAAGGGGGGAAATTAAGACATATTTGGATAGGGACATAGGAGGTTCAATAACTCCTTTCCAAAAACATTGTCAACAAATGCTTTCCATTTTGGTTTCATCACTTCTAGGACTGCAGGTGCCCCTCAGGCTGAGAAACACAAGAAGCAAGCAACAATTCAGATATAACTTGTGCTGGCTTTATTACTTTTGCCAAAGGAAAAAGTGTCATACCTGATGTAAATCCATGCAATTGAGTCTAAAATAAGACCAGAACATCCAGCATTCCAAACTATTTGGATTTGTGCAAGGCAACCCTGATCCTGCTGATGGACCCCAGGGCTTCATAAAAGATGACTAAAAAATACAATCCATATCACTTATGGAAATATATAGTGCGTGAAATTTCTAAAGGAATTTTCTTTTTCTGAAATTTGTGGAGAATCTTCAAATCAAAACCTTCAAAAATCACTGATTTTCACATTTTAAAAGAAAGTAGCTGTTTGCTAACTAGAACCCAATGAAAGCCTGAGCTTTTACACTTAAATCACTCTCTTCTAGCAAGACAGACAAGTTAGGATTGGCTAATTTCATTTGCAAGCAAGCACTGAACAACATATGAGCTTCAATGCTAGAGGACAAATGAAAAATTAATCATGGTATCTATAAAAAAAGTCCTCTGGAAATTATTTGGTCACAGAGCTCTAGTCCCATTGCCCAACCTGCCAGCCAGTGCTACCACTTTGTTTCAACACATTTCCCACCTGCATTTTCACCTCATCTCTAGCAGGCATTTCTTGTCTTAAGTTTAAATTGTCCTTTTGGACAACGATTTTTTTTTTCATCTCTGCAGAGCCTCATATGATACAGCTTTACTTTATACTGATTGCTAAAAAGTGCTGTAATACTACAAATAACATTTTAACAATTTAACAAATAACTTTTTTTTACCACAATTCTAAAATAAAAATTATTCTAAGTCCATATATTTGGTAAGTCATTTGGAACTGTGGTATCTCTCACAAATTATTTTAAAAGATGCTGTTAGAGGTTCTACAGCTTAAGATATTTCACTGTATTCCATGTGGTCATTAATCAAGCACCATATATGTTATAAAAAGCTTCCTGGAACTGTGAAGAAAGCCACCCTACTAAATTTTTTTAACAGATTTTCCTAAGTTGTCTCCTTTGTGGCATAAAATATAGGAGTTACTGAACGTTGATTAATTAAATGATAGTCTTTTGTAGCCCTGGAACAAATTATCCAAAATTGACCATGATAAGGGTAGAAGCTGTTATTCTTTATGCAACTGATATGGTTTCTGAGGTTTTGATTAAATTAAAAAGAAAGATCCAATTAACCAGTGATTGAATTAAGTGAATGACACTGTATTGATCATATTATTTTAAGGCACTTCTAATGAGTTTTAAAACCAGCTGAATTGTTATACGTGAGGAGCAGGCACCCCAGCCACCACTCTCCCAACCCCATGATTTTTCAGCTGTGGATGTTACCAAATTACGTATTTTAAGAACATTCATTTCTCTGTCTCTATTCCACAGCAAGAAGATTCTCCTGGCACCCAAACTGGAAATCCAGCTTTAAAAACAAACTCATCTGTGAAACCAATCGTTCCTTATGTACCCTTAGCAGAATTACTTCTGTAAGGACCAATGTTTTAAGCAATTAACCAATCAGATAATTTTCCAGTGTCACAGTCTTAGGCAAAGTAACCAAAGCAGGTGAAGAGAAGTGACATCTGCAGGCAAAACATGCCAAATTTGCTGCTCCTCAATCAGCTGTACAACCAGCAGTTACACACACATGTGGTTCAGATGCCTTAGGAGAAAACACCTTTTTGCTTTTTTGCTCTTCAACCTCCGTTTAATCCAGCTCAGGCTTTGTGGAGCAGAGAATTGACTGCAATTGTCAAAGAGAATGGTGTGCAGCTGAGGTTGGCCTTGACTCTGGAGCTGACAGGAAGGGATTGCAACCCCCAGAAAACATTTCACCCTGTGTTCACTATCACCAGTGATAGGACCTGGCCCAAGATTAGGGCTTCTGGTGTACATGTCTACCTCCAGGTCAGTGTTGGAGCTTGTTATTAAAGGGGAGCTTGTCAAGGCAGCCCTTGGAGCCCAGAAAGCTCCTCAGATCACCCAGAGGGAGACAATTACATTTGGTAAGTTAAAACACCTTCCATTTTCCTCTGCACTGCAACAGACGGGATCTCCCCCGACTATTACAGGGTTGACAGATCATAAACAGACATCACATCACAGGTGACTGGATTTGGGCAGGATGAATCCCAATCCAGATGTCTCACTCTGTGTTGTTGAAAGCTAGGTGAGAGGCCTCTCTCTATTTGTGAGCGAGGCTTTGCCAAGTCTCAGTGGGCAGAGAGAGAGAGCAAACAGTTCTCTGTTCTCCAGAAGATGGATGAAGGATCTTACCCAGGCTGCATGTGCAGCAACAGCAGCAAGAGAGGAGGCTGGGAAGAGAGAGGAACAACCATACAAAAGTGTAGTTTCCTCCCAGTATATGATATGATGCTAAAAGTAACACAAGGGCAGGGGATTGAGGTTGTGTGGGGGTCTTTCTTCCTTTCTTTCCTTTCTTTCTTTCCTTTCTTTCTTTCCTTTCTTTCTTTCTTTCCTTTCTTTCTTTCTTTCCTTTCTTTCTTTCCTTTCTTTCTTTCTTTCCTTTCTTTCTTTCTTTCTTTCTTTCTTTCTTTCTTTCTTTCCTTTCTTTCCTTTCTTTCCTTTCTTTCTTTCCTTCCTTCCTTCCTTCCTTCCTTCCTTCCTTCCTTCCTTCCTTCCTTTTTCTTTCTGTCTCTCTCTCTCTCTCTCTCTCTTTCTGTGGCTGGGTTTTTTCAGGGTTTAACAACAGTGTAATTCCCTTTCAGTTTAAAGCAGCAAATGGCTCAACTTTTACCTGAACGATTAAAAAAAAATAAATCTCAGGTATTATACAAGAAGTTTGTTCTTTATTTTTTTGCTGATTGATTTGATGTAAGTGATGAGACCTGGAAATTACCAGTGCTTCAGATACACATTAATAAAACTAAAAAACCCTCGAAGTTCAGTATAAAAATAGCACTGGGCTAAAGGTTTTCCCACTAAACCTGAAGAAAAACACCAAAGACCTGCAGCAGAGTCACAATTCTATATCCACACCTTCCTCTGCAGCTGCAGTGATCTGGATTTGATATAGCAAAGTAAAAATGGAGATGTAACTGCAAGTTCAGTTCAGGATTTAATTTTCTACTTACCTGTAAGATATTTTTATTGTGGGATGCCCCACCAGTAGCCAAAATCCTTGTTCTGGGCACTGCAATGCAATAAAAAAGTACAAATCAGAGTGAAAGTACATATGGTCAAGATTTGTAGTATTGAACCAAGCAGTGAGAACAAGGAGGTGGGAGTCAGGGTTCTCTCTCTGCACCTCTAATTTACCTTCTGTAAAAAAGGAGATAACACTAATTACCCAATTTTCCAAGGCACATTAGAACACTTCCTTAGGAGAGGCAACATAAATATTGCAGATCTATTATTATTACAGTGCTATCAATGTCAGGGAGATTTGCAAAGGAGATACACAGTAAGAAAGGCAGTGTTATTATATTACAGTTCTGGTTTGAGGTCAGATTGGTTTGGCTCATAGCTGTATATATACAAACTGACAGATAACCTTTAAAATCAGCAGTATTTTCCAAACTTATCTCCTCATGACGTTCACAGTCAGAGTTCACTGAAATCTGGGCAATCCCTATGCGCTTGAATGACAAGGAAGTGTGTCAAAAGGCAATTGGAGATGGTCTAAATCACTTCACTAAAATAAAAAAAAAAAAAATCTGAATCTTCATCCAGTGCAAACTCACATCTTTGGGAGACTTAAAAAAAATATCCCATGTTCTTTAGTCTTAAAGAAATCCATCCTTTCTTTTGCATTCCTGAATGTCTGCCCCGTGCCTCATCATTTAGTTGTGTGCATGTTCCTCTGGAGCATGGCATGCAACAAGCCACACATGAATCCATAATCACAATTCAGCAAGGCATTATGAACATAAATAGTCCAAACAGTCTCACTGAAGTTCTTCAAAGGCTTAAAACAAAATAAATGCATAAACACTTTGATATCATACATTTAAAAAAATCTAAACATTTAAGTCCCCTGATTTATGACAATAATAAATGATACCATCATGTATACCCTCCCAAAAGGAAAATTTCACAGTAGTTATTGTTTTGTTATCTCAACTTCCTTTTTAATAAAAGCTAAGGAGAATTTATTTCTCACAAGGCAAAGCTGGGCAACTTACACTGATGCCTTAAATAACTTATTGTCATTTATCCTTTCAAGTATCTTAATGACGAAAGCCCTGAAGACAGAATTAGAAATAATCCAAAGATGCAGCTCCACAGCATTTCCAGACCCCCATCTGGGTACTCAGGTGGAGCCCAAGACTCAGACAAAGCATTGCATGGGGGGACCCTATTTTACTGATAAATTCAATTTTATTTTCCTCTTTGGAGGATATTCAGTGATGTACAAATTGGGTTTTAAAAGCCATTAGGATCTCTGTCAATGTCAGCAAACAAATAAAACAAATAGCAGAGTGATTCCTCAGGGAAAACAAGTTTCAATTATACCAACACAGAGTGACAGATTCCTGCCAAGATTATCACAACAACATAATAGCACAGAAACCAGTGAAAAATAACTAGTAAGCCTCTCTTCCTAGAAACCAAACCGAACTCTAAATGATTTGCCTGGTAGTCACAATTCTGTCCTGCTAAACCTTGTTGTGTATATAAATTCTTGCAGAACTACTACATCCAATGTGAAAACACCACATTTCACAGAGAGCCAGCAAGACAGAATGAGAAACAAACACACTGGCTACACTTCCCAGCAGTTCAAACCTAAAAATGAGGCAGGCCTGCTCTCCAGTACCTCTGGAAAGGAGCCAAACCCACTGCTGGGCTTCCACCATCAGGAAAGAACAGTGGACAACATAAAAGTGCCAAACAGCAACCACCCCTGTGAGAACAGCAAACACATCTTAGCTCAGCTGCTTCCTGCACTTCCATCTGCATGCCAGCTCTCTGTCTCGGGGCTCCTGCTCCACAACTTCCCAAATGTTTTCATTTGGAATCCAGGAATGGATGGGAGAGTCCTTGCAAAGTCGGAACATTCAGGTTTTGGCTACATCATCAAGTCATGCCATAAATGCAATTCAAGCCATTTCTATACCAATAAGTTATCAGAAAAGTAAGTGTGAATTTAAATAGCATTTGCTATTCAATACAAGCCCCACACAAGTATGCATTTACCCCACTGTTACTTGAGTCAGGTGTCTTCCGAGAGGCCAAACCATATCTCAGGTCTAAAAGTGTTTGATTTATGCTGATTATTAAGTGTTTGATAAATGCTGATTATATGCACACTCACCTTAACACAAACTAATTTTTTTGTAGCAAAATACTAAGAATTTTTTCAGAATATACCTAACCTACTTGTTAAAAGAAACTAACCTAATTTACACTGTGAAGTTTCTGCTGTTGGTTAGACAGCTCCAGTTCTAAATTGGATCCACTCATGAGTACAAACACACACAGACACATGGTAAAAGCACCCAAAACCCTATGCTGAAGCTACACGAAGGGCAAAACCATTAATTCCATTCCCCATTACAACAATTCCCCTCCACTTTGAGTAATTAGGATGGCTCACTTCACCAAAACACATCCCAGCAGGTTATAGCCAAGTGAACTTTAACCATCACTGTGGGATGACCGACTCTGAGCTGCTGTACAGGTGGCACTGATCCATCCAGGCCCCACAGAAGCAAAATCTCAGGAGAATGGGGGGCTCTGCACGTGGCCAGAGCAGAGACAACAGCACCCCTCATTGAGTTTCCATCACTTCTTCCAGACAAGGCTTAGATCCCAAAAGAACCACTTGAATTTGCTGAATTTTAGGTTTACTTCTTATTTCAATCTCCCTCCAGAGAATGAGGAAAATGCATTGATCACTGATTCCAGGGATTGTCTTTTTAATGCCAATATTGTGTGCTTTACTGAACAGTGGACATTTGCTCTGAGATGTGTAATTGGATACATCTTATAAATAAATAAAGCAAGCCCATCATTTATGTATAAAAGGCATTAACAGAGACATTGTTCATCCATCACCAGCAGTGTTCTCAGCCAGCTGTGTTTGAATCTGTCAGGAGCTACCATCCATCCCCTACAGCACTGCACAAAGAGAACTTCACAGTGTTGCTTAAAAAAAACCCAACAACTGTAGCAAACATAATTCATGAATTCAATTCCTTGACAGTTGAGAGAATCAGATTTAAACATCTTTTAATTAAAAGCTCCCTGCATAGTACCTAACCAACCAGTTTATTTGCTTCTTATTGAAAAACTAATTATTTTTTGGAGAGCTGATTCTGAATTTTAACCCTGTCTAGAAAGGGTTTGCAGCTGCACATGGCACGGTGTTGTTCTGCCATATGCACATCTTCTGGAGATCTATTCTCTTCTGTGGAACATGGTGATTGACCTAACAAAATAGTTAAAATAATGATTCCTACTGGACAGGAGGAGGGAGGAAGACCCAAGCCAAGAAGTTTGTTTATGTGGGAAGTCGGAGAAAAAGGCACTTTCCCACACAAGGCTTAGAAGGCAGCACACTTTGTGCATATTACTATGCACACAAAAATACTCACTGTGCCTTCCACAGAGATCCAGCAAGGACTGAGTGATGTTAAAGTTCATCTCCTGTCTCTTGATTTCAGCTAAAATGTTGCTTTCATTGAAAGGTACATAGGAAAAAGAAAAAAATCTGTCACTGAGAAAAGAGGGGAAATTACGATTATGTAAGTTCAGCATTGTCAGTGGTCCCAAAAAGACCTGCATCACAGTATATTTACAAACACATAACTAATGCCTTCCCAGAAAAGGAAGCAATTTAAGAAGATTGAGATCAAAAGTGGAGGTAAAATATTTTATAAAGAGCAGGCTCAAAAAGCACTGCTCAAGTGGATTCAGCAAGTGAGACACTGGAACCAGTGACACAGGATGAGTCTTTTCTGAGCAGTCTGACATCCCCTGTGATGGTGTTGGCACATAACTGCACTGGGGTGGCCTCACCTCAAGGTCTGTGAGCAGGTTTGGATGCTACAATATAAGAAGGGTATAAAGCTATTAGAGAGTGTCCAAAGAAAGGCAATGAAGATGCTGAAGGGCCTTGACAAGAAGCTGTGTGAGGAGCAGCTGAGGGCACTTGTTCAGTTGGAGGAGACTGAGGGGAGACCCCACTGCAGTCACAACTTCCTTGTGAGGGGCAGAGGAGGGGCAGGCACTGATCTCTGGGGTGACCAGTGACAGGACCTGAGGGAATGGCCTGAGGTTGTGTCAGAGGAGGTTTGGGTTGGATGTTGGAAAAAGGTTTTTCACCCAGAGGGTGGCTGGGCACTGAACAGGCTCCTCAGGACAGTGGTCACAGCTTCAAACCTGACAGAGCTCAAGAAGCATTTGAACAATGCTCTCAGGCACATGGTGGGCTTCTTGGGGATGGTCCTGTACAGGGTCAGGAGTTGGACTCGATGATCCTTGTGGGCCCCTTCCAACTGAGAGCATTCCTATGATGATAAACGTAGCACCAATCAGAAGGTTAACACTGATAATTATCACCAAATTCTTCTGCCACATCATTCATGCAAGGAGACTGGAGGTAGGAGTTCAGCCTTCTGTTCTGCCAGGAGTGGGTCAGATCAGACAGGTAACAGACCCAGATGCTGAAATAGGTGGGATGGCTCCTGACCTAAGGGCTTTTGGATCTGGCTGTATTTCAACAGCACAGAAACAGTCTGTCTGTGTCAGTAAAAAATTTTGCTGGTTCATGAACCTCAAAGTCCAAAACCAGAAATTTCCATTTTGAAGCTGAAAATTCTTCAACTTCTTCAGCTAAATTTTCAGTGCTACCCACAGCCCTGGTTTGTACCCCAAACTCCAGACACTCTCTGACTTTCAAAACTCTTAATAGACAGTTCCAAGAATTCACCCAAACAGCTTCATAATATATTTCTCATCACAACTGAATCCATAAATAAAACAGAACAATAGAACATGTATTCAAAAAGCAGCTGATTATGCACATGAACCCACGCCAGTTATAAGCATGATTGCAAATAACTGCAATTTACAATTTGCAAGCAACAAGAAAAGTATCAGCCCCTCCTTTATTTCTCTGATTAACTTCAAACACTATAATTAAAAAAAAAAAAGGATTTGCTGGCTTTCCATTCAAGAAAAAGAAACCAAACCAAACCAAAATGAAAATACATGGTTATTTTGTCCCCTTTATCAAACAAATGTTCTAAGATCATCCTCCTTGCTTAACTCTTCCAAAATTCATGCTAATTTTCTTTATTCATATAAAGACACTGAAATTTAACTCTTGCTATGGTAAAATATTTCTACTCTCTAAACCCTTTAAAATATGGCCTTTTATGTCCCTGAGAGTTCTCAAATTGGGTCCTAAACAATATCTATGTGAATGAGGCAAAAGTAATGGAAACTGGAACACACTCATTTTCTCCTTTTTCTTTTTTTTTTTTTTTAATCTTATTTAGACAAATACAACTGCCCAAGTAAAAGCCATTCAGAAACTATTTTTAGAAGTGTTTCTGACTTTTATTTGAAGCACCAGCTAATTTATTACTCACAGAAGCAAGCCAGGTTTGCCATAGTGGATAGCTGCTTTCTAACTGGAAAGGGAAGAAATTTTTATATATTTTGTAGCATGCTTTAATTTCACTGAGGGTTGCTCAAATGTTTCTCAGAAACTTTCCAGACATAAAATTTCGTCTTATTTTTTAAATTCAGTGCCTGGGGAAGAAAAACAACTTTTACAGATAGAATTGATCATCACCCTCTGAGGCCATGGTAGTAGAGCTACCATTAAATCAGCTGTAATTCAACAGGGGGGAAAAAAGCTTTGATTATCTCAGCAGCAATGACAAATATGCCTAATATTCTCAACATTTATGCTACTTACATAAATAAAGTGTCTACAATGATGTGGAAGAGACCAGGCATGATTCTTCTTGCTCAGACTGCTGGAAGGCAAGAATAACACCACTAAAATGAGCAGAGGAGCAACGACTAAGTTGAAAGAGTAGGAACAGTATAGGAACCAAGGCTCATCTGCCACTGATAGTCACAGGCCACCTTATATGCTCAAGAAATTGGTCTTCAGGAAGATGCCAAATTTGCCTTTCCTAAGACCTTGTTTCAATCAAGACAAAACTTAGTATTTCAGAACCTGAAGCTTAAAGACACCAAATTACCTAAGTGAAAATCCTCTTAGTCTTGGTCAGGTCAGAGATTAATTTAAAATTTAATGTTGACACAACACATTCTCCTTCTTGATGGATTTCAGGAAGAAATAAACAAAGAAAAACATGCACATAAATTATCTCTTAACAGCAGTTTAAATTACTGCAGATCACCCCAAAATAATACACACAGCCCAAGAAGGTTCCACAGAGGAAACAAAATCTACTCAAGATACAATTCAACTTAATTGACTTCAGCAAAATTATACTGCAGGGAAAACTTTGGTACATGAGTGGTAAAGAGTTCTTTGGGAACAAGCAGATCAATAGTCATAACACTGTTATAACATATACATTGACACGCTCGCAACACGGCCTCAGAAATATTTGCAATTCTTGTAGAAATACTGCAGAGCTGCAATTGCTTATCAATTCACAGTGATTTTTCAATTTTTTTTTTTTTTGACAGATCTCTATTTGACAGAATATTATGATGAAGCCTGGGACAAATTCCAAAGGTAAGGTATTAAAAAAAAATCCCCAACTCGGCACTAGAGCTTACAGCAAGGGGCAAAAAAAGTAGCAGATCAATAATTTTTGCAGATAAAGGCTGAATATTTTGGAAAAATATTTTTCTGAAGCTTTTAAGGAAAGAGATAGAAGAAAGATGGAGGAGTTGGAACTAGATGATCTTTAAGGTCACTTCCAACCCAAGCCTTTCTGTGATTCTGTAAACACTTAAAATCTTTGGTCAACACTGCAAATGTACTGGGGAGAAGCCCTCTCCTGAAGACACTATTACTAGAAGCAATTTAAGGAACACTGCTGTCTCTTGCTTGTCTAATTTCTACGTTCTGAGTCAATTCATTAAAGAAAAAATAAGTAATATATTTCATGAAGTAGTAAGATTAAAAAGATTCATGTACCAATATAACTGCTCGCATCAAGTTTATTTTTTTTATTTTTTGAAAACTCAGTTTTCCTCTTTTGTTACCCGAAGTTTAGCTATTATAAGAACTGTGTGTTGGGGAAAAATACTAGTAACCACAAAAACTTTTCAGTAGTTGTTCAAACATCTATAAAGTAGCCAAAGCTCCAATTAAAGGCTTAATCTAAGAAAGAACAACCTGCTTTGATTTACCTTATGTTGCCACAATTATTCAGACTCTTGGCAACACCTCTATCTTTACCTTCCACTTCAGAATTCCTGTCGTTCAGCAAATAAACAAGAAATCTGGAACCTATGTGACAAATTAACTGAGTCTCAAAAAATGTTCTGAAGCAGGTGGTACCAGTCTGCAAACAAAACCTAGAGGAGATCCCAACAAGGCATTTGGAATCTGGCCATCTCATCCAGTGTTTTAATAACCTACCGACAGACAGCTCCAAAACAGTAAAAGATCAGAGTGGACCATTTGCCAAAATGAGATCATGCAACTTGCACACAATGATCCCAGAGCCCAGATCTGTAATCACTGAACAACAGCAACCTTAGAAAGACACAGAACCTCAGCTAAAGCAACTGAGAATTTACTGTGTCTACTGGCTGTTTGCATGTTTAATACCTTTAAATAGTTGCACTCTTCCCATAATTTATATTTTTATTCTTTAAACTTCTAGTCACTTGATCTTTGTGGCTTTAGCCTTCCAGTTAAAACATTGTTATTAAAATTAGGTTTCTCCTTCACATGTTGGCACTTTACAGACCACAATTAAATTACATCTTGTATTTCTTTTTGGTAAGCTAAGGATATTAAGTTCTGCCACTCATTAAAGGGCATAATTTCAAGACCACAAACCACTGATGCTTAGTGCTGCTGGTCTAATATCATTGCTTTGCAGAAATGTCTTCACCTCTGAAACCACTATCAAAACAAAGAGCAGAGTTGGTAAAAGCACTAAAAATGTCTGTCCCAGAAGTGTCTGACCCTGCATGTTGTCAGTTTGCCTATGCAGATATTTACCAGTTTATAAAAACACCTGATAAATCACAGAGACTCTTGCACTGGAAAACTGCCTGGGAGAACTTTTTGGAGAGAACGTTCTGGCTCTGAATGTCTGTAGCCCCAACAGGCACACGCTCTGCAGTGCCATGGAAGAGCAGGTCAGGTGTGCTGAGGTCCCCATCACGGGGAGCCCAGGGTTTTGGAGAGCTCTGCACTGAGCTACATTCCAGTGCCTCTGTCAACTCTGACAATTCCTGCTGCTCAGTTCTCAGAGGAAGGTGAGACATTCACCCAGAGACAGAAACATGCAAGATATTCCCAAAAAATAGTTTTAATAAAAAGGTCACTGCTACCTTAGGCACTCTCCATGGACTAAAACCAATTTTTTTACAATCTGTTCTGTAGGCAGCATTGCAGCACAGCTCAGTATTTCAAAATATTCTGACACATGAAAGACTTGTGCTTGAAACTCAGCAAAATACACACCCTCCCATGCCTATCACAACTCTGATGTAAGTACCACATGTGGCTTTACAGATCACACATCAGTAAATAATGCTTGTTACTGAGTTATTTAGGAACACAAAAACAGTTTCATTTTTTAACAAAGATTTGTCCTCATATAGCAATATTCAGCCTTGCAAATCTTCTAAGGGAAATAGAAAATTACACTGGCAAATCAACATATGACACCATCCATCAAAGGTTAAAATGGGAAAAGAAAGGAAAGGGATAAATGAGCCACCCAAGGTCACACAAAATCAGAAGAACACCAAGAATAGAACAAAGGCCTCTTCATTACTTAGATCACAAATGCATTCGATTCTGCATTAGTTAATCTGCAGAGTATGAGCATCAGTAGCAAGACATGTCCACAGGAGAAAATATAATAATAATGAGCTGCAAGTTCAGCATTACCTAAAGCCACGGGATATAATTAAAAGGCACAGGGTGAAAATGACCTGACCTTGAATGCCACTCAAGTGACGAGAGGAAAGAACATGCTATCAAATATTTTGATTCTAGAGAAACCCAAAGCACAACAAACATGGGGAGGGAAATCAGTTTGGAATCTAGATTTTCAAAGCAGATCTCTAGCAGGTCTCAGGTCTGCTCTGCTTCCCTCCACACCAGCCTTTGTGTTTTATCAGCAGCAGCAATAAAAGCCTCTGGAAGTGCAACAGAAAACAGTCAAGCTCAAGCAATATTTTATTTTAGCAAAGGATAAGCTGGATAAAAAACAGAAAAGAACTTCCTAAACAAGGCAACTTGGGTGTTTTCTTTAAACATTTTTTCAAAAGAATTATTACAACTGTTTTGGCATCCACAAATATTGCCTGTAGCTTTTCATCTCCTAGTCTAGGAAGACTGGTTTGTATTCATTCAGTGCTGTTGAAGAATTTTTCTTCTTGATTTTTCTCTTTCATACCTCCTACTCCTCTCAAAAGAAATAACCTACAGGTTGAAAAGTACTTCACAAGAATAAAATTAATTGATAGGAGGGTGTAACTGCTCACCAAACACTAGCTGAGGTAGCAGAAAATCTGTTTCTTTTGTTTGTTCAGTTAAATTCTGTATATCACGAAGAGAAGAAAATAAATTGAGGAGGTAATATTTTTCTCCCTAAAAACTATACCAGACCTACTCACAGAAAAAAATCACACTGACCTGCTCTATGTTACTGTGCTGAGTTATTTCACTCCTCTGAACTCATTCTTTCTGTACCTAAAGAACACAGCACTGGGGACCACTTGTACCAGTTGGGTCTCTGAGCACCACTAAAGCCTTCTGTTATTAATAAACCTCCTCCTTTCCAAGTGGATTATTTATAAATGAATTATGTGACCTCTGGCAGGCTAGAACCAAATAGAGAATACAGTTTGTTCCCCTTTAACTGAAAAACAAAGGCTATGGAAAGATGAATAGAGAGAAGCAATTAATATTTCCTAATAATTGGCATGGTGAATGGGAGAACTGCTACGTTTCTCAGGGTTTCTGCACAGAAAGGTTCCAGGTAACTATTCATTCACGGGGCTGGGTTCATGTAAATCAGATGTTGTTGCCAAGCAACTAAAGGTGCTAAGGAATGAAATACAGTCTGCAGAAACCTAATAGCCTGGAGAGAAAAAGGACTACAATCTGAGATTTATAGCATATATAAAAAGAAAAGAGTCATTCTCCCACACACAAAGAACACAGATACTTTATTATAAATGTCCTTAGCATGTTTTTCTAAGACATAATTAAGCAATAAAATTCCCACTACACCCCAAATCCAACAGGTAAGTTCTTTTTTTTTTTAATGTTTTGCTCATTAAGCTCTCTAGAAATAGATGTTGAGAAATTAGATACCAAGACAAAAGGTAAAATTTAACCCAAAGATCCTTCTTTTGCCCAAGAAAAGTGTTTGCCCAGACAGCACTGCAACTGCCAATCAGCTTTACACTTTACCTTCTTATGTTTTTATATCATGCTCATTAACATTGCATCTGATCATCAGAAATTCTCTTTAAGCTTATTAAGATTTTAAAATATTTTTAGCAAGTTAATTAGAATACATTAACAGAGCTCATCTGTGTTCACCCATCATGCATATTTTATTTTATTCGGGCAAATTGCTTTTAAATGAAATATTAGATCTAGGAAGGGTACGCTGTTGGGTACTGAACAATGCAACCCCTCAGTACAAACACAGGCTCCCACACATGAATAGCTTCATGCCACTGAAAAGTGGGAACTTTCTGATAGCAGAGGGCTCTTTAATTCCTGTTCTTATTGCAATCCCTGCAGCTGCTTTGTGCATACACGGACCTGGTGTATCATCCTAATTCCCAAACCATCCTTTGTTGCCCTCATGTTCCCATACAACCTGCAAAAGTTAAACACTCAGAGTCCATTGCAAGGGGAACCAAAGGTCCAGCTAAGGAGAAGGAAGGAACACTTTCAGCCCCTCACACCGTAATTCAAAGACCTTTACAAATTCCTGTGTGGTGGGTTTGTTTTTGTCCTGATGATGGTGTCTGAGGATATCACTTGATCCAAAGGCAGGAGCCCAATTAGAAGCTCTGGCACCCTGTGGCCCAGGTTTCTGACAGGCAGGGGTGCACATGGATCTGGCAGGGCAACAAGAACAGCTCACAAAGGATGAACCTGAAACACTCTTTGCTTTAGTGATCATCATAAATGCCTCCCCCTAATGTGCATGCAGTGACACCAAGGAAAATTAAATAATAATTTCTGAGGAAAAAGGAGACAACAAAAATTACCTTGGCATATTTCTGGCATGCCACTTGCAGAATTTCACTCTAGTCAGATGAAGTCCATCACTGGCCACTGAAACTTAACTACAATGCTACTAATAATAATATGTTCCTCAATCTCCTGATGTACCTTCATTCAATCAAGCCAAATAAGACATCTTTGAAATTATTCCTTTATGGCCCAAATACTTCCTATCTGAGGAAGGATGGAAAATCACACTAATTTCACCAACAGTTCTCAAGTTAAGCGGTTACTTTTAGAGATCTGCATAAATAAAAGGATAAACAAAGTTTGCCAACCTCATGCTTGATTCAGATTTTTCACTCTCACTGCATTTCAATTAACCTGCCACAGACTGCCGAGCTGACATATTTGATTTAGATAGTAAAAAAAACACTCCTAAAAAAACAACAGGTCTGAATCCTTTGATGAGTGATCACACAATCCATATCAAAACACACATTTAAATCTCAGCCACCACACATTTCATGATCTGCACCATTAACACTGTCTGGTTTGAGGGATTTTGATAATCTCTTTGACAATCTATAGCAGTTCTTTATCTCCAAGGCACTGATGCCTTTTAACCAATGATCATTATTTAGGTATGCTTTGTGCCTGTAGCTTTCCCTGACATGTTAATCTCCATAATTCAAGAGGCTGCTCTTTCATAAACTGCTGCCATACTCCCCATGTTTTCTCCCACTGATGAACCCCAAAATCAGGTGTGTTCCATTTAGCATTTGGCTGAACACACCAGTCATGCTGACATGGGGATATTTTAGCCACAGCTGAGCAATTCTATGGAAAATCCTTCCAAAGGCCAAGAGAAGATAACCGTATCAATGGATGGAATCCCTTTTCTCTGAATAAATCACTATGAATTGCACTGAACCCAAACCCACCCTGCCATAACCTTTTCCTCCTATTTCTACATTTATTAGTCAATTCACACATCAAAAGAATAAGCTGAAGTCTGTACTTTTTTCTCAAGCTTGACCAAGCAGAAGTTTTATGTTTTAAAGGAATTCTCTGCCTTTGACAGAGGGAGAAGAGATTTCACCTCCCTGCCACAGAGCTGGAGTCCAGCAGCTGCCTTGGCCACAGGGATCAGCTGGGATCTCTCCCTGGCGCTCACTGCACGCTGAGTAACAAGCCACACAATCCCAAAAACCTATTTGCTGACATTAAAAAGCAAAAACTGCCATGGTTTATTTTGTAGCATTTAAGCAGAGATACGTCCTATCCTCAGGAAAAAAAAAAAAAACACCTAGAAATCAATATAAATTTCTAGTAGCACCCTAATTGCAAAGAGCAGGGCTTGAATGAGCAATGAAGGCAAACCAACATTTTAATGTCATTTAGAGTGACCAAAGACACTGAAATATGTTTACAATTAAGAGTATTCTCTAGATAAAGGAGGGGGTAAAGTAAAGGATGACTACCAGGCAATAGTAAAATAAAATGCAATTTAGCAAAGCACATTTTGTCATTGGCCTATCCTGGCACACGCTCCTTGTTCCTGCAATGGAAACTGTGACTCATTTATCCAAGCCAGCACAATTTTAACAAATCCCTGCTATCACTGCTAGAGCTGCATCTGCAGCACAGCTATGCTCAAGCTGCTCAAGCTCACCTGGCTCCGGATTTTAATGAGAACCTGGAGCTCTCCACTGCTTACAGAAACTTCCCTGTTAACCCAGCCTTCCCCAGAGCAGCTCAGAGTGTGTTATCCACCCCAATCCCCACCTGCCTCTGTCAGCCCTCCAGAGAAGTCTCAGCAACCTTCATTAAAAAGCTGAAAAACTCCTCCTGTCCATTCCCTCAGTCTTCTCCCAAAAACACAGCACAGAGGACTCAGGACCAATTATTTTCTTCAAATTTTCTTCTGCAAAGGCCAAAATCTTCCACTACCTAAAACCCAGCCCCAGCTAATTATGGGACATCACTGAATAGCCACTGACTCTATCAATCAGTTTCAATTTTTTAAATATTATTTTTATTATCATTATTGTTGTTGTTATTTTAAACTAAGAGGCTGCTCACATTTTCCTTTCAAATGCAAAAGGATAAGGTCTTCCACTCTGGGTACATCCTCTGGGTACCTGAGATGTGGTTCACCAAAATCCAGCATAATCTCTGAGTCCCTTTCACTACAACACGTCCAATCCTCACATAAAACAGCAGTCAACAAAAACGTACAACATCTTTTCCCAATTCCTCACAGTTAACACATTAAGTGGCAATAAAGGGTGCAATGACTTTCCAAGGGCATGTACCTGTTTAATTATTCAAAAGAAAATTGACTCAGGCACCATGGTATGAAACACTAAAATATGCAAACGAAGTAAATTATGGGAGAAAGCAACAAAAGAGAAGAAAAGGGATCATGGTGAGAGGAACATATGGGGGCAGATTCTGATCATCTTGTTGTTTCTGAGTTTCTCTATATATGTGTGTATAAGAAGGAAAGCTTGTGAAGTGACAGAGAAATTATTATTTACTCATTTCAGTACTCTGACCAGGGTCTTGAAACAATCTAACCATGCCTGGAATTTCCTAAGAGAGTGTTATTTTCACCTATATACATGAAGCAATTTCAGAAAAAGGAATGTTTACACCTTTCTAGACAATCAAATCTTACTGCTGGGAAAACATTTGCTTCGACACAGGCTGTATAGAACAGAAGAAAAGATGCAGGACCTGATCCATGAGTAAATCTCATTTATTCTAAATTAAGGGTCTGAAATAACTCACTAAAATAATAAGACCAGGTTAACAGAAAGATATCATAACACCAATTCTAGCTATTTGTCCATAAAACATGAAAATCCCATTAAAACAAAGAGCATTTGATTTTACCTTGGACCAAAGCAAATGTCTTTCCAATCAAGACATCCAGTGAATTGAATGTCTCTTGTAAGCAGGTGCTACTGTGTTATATTTTCATCCAAACTGCTGAGAATAAGCTAGAAGAAAATGACAAAGTAAATTGAACAAGAAAGTGTCTGATCTTGATGAATAATTCAATGATGCAATGCAACAAATACTGTTGGGTTTTTTTCCTGGTAAAGGCAGTTTACAACTGTCCTTTGCTTAGAAAAATGACCTTCTCATCGTAATTATACTTTTGTCTTTAGGCACTGGATGACAGTCCTAGTAATGCTCATGATTCCAGTTCACAGCTCTGCTGCTGATTTCAAAGCACTCCATTCCTACTATAATCTAATCCTTTTTAAATAACATAACCCAGCTGCTGAAGAACTTCAACTATAATATCAGGCACACTGGTCACTGACCATTCTTTAACTATCCTGGTCACTTTTCTTAAGTTCTAAAAGGCACCAGAGAGCCACAACCACCATTCCCTGAGGAACTGCTTGACTGCATGGATAACAATGGTGCAGACACAGAAAACCATCACTCTGCCACTCCACAGCCAGCACAGACAGAAGGAAGCCTGGCAGTATTAAGCTGTGTCACACCAAAGTTGGACTTGTTGCAAGAAAAGCTTTTAATAATCAGGACAACAAGACACAGGAATAGGTTAACCACCATTCCCATTCCATCAGGAACTCCTTGGCTGTGTGGGATAACAACGGGGCAGGCAGAGAAAACCATCACTGCCACAGAAAGGTCACTGCAGCAAGGACTGCCAGAGCCACAGGCCCAGAAAAGCCACGGCCATACAGTCCAATGAAAACAGAATTCACCAAGAAAGGGCTGAGCTGGATGCCAGTCTCTGTTCCCAGAGGGATGTTTTTTACTACCAACAATTAAAAAGGGCAGGTAAGGATTCACCTGCCAAACCTGTAGTATCCAGAGTAAAGACTACATTGGAAGAAGCTCATCACTGGGGAGATGGGCTCAGCCTGGTGATAACCAGAGAGCCAGAGAAATCTTCCCTAGAGCTGTGCTACAGCACAGTGTATTCAGGTCTTTCTGTAAGCTATTCTTCACATATTAGTATTAAAAAGGGACTTATTCACTAGAAGATCATGACTGAGAAAGGCTCATTTTGTCTTTTCTCATTTATTCTTCGCTCATTGTGCTCTGCATCTCTTCTTTGATGCACAGATTTATTATAACAAAAACACACAGCTAATAATACAGTCTGCAATAGTTTATCAATACAGCCAGAAAACCAACAAAATTAAGAAAAAAATAAAGTACTAAAATGTGTGACACTTGACATAACCAGTAGGACTCTCTTAAATACAAAACATCTTCCATTGTCCTACCACACAGAAATCCTTAAATGCAAGTAAGAACACAGGCACTCAGGTGCCTGTTTTCTGTCCCCTGCAATATTTCAGCATTCCTTGCTCATGAATACTCAGATTACATTTGGCAACTTGGCAGCACTTCTTAACACCTAACAATCTAATAAAAATATTTTTTCTCTGTGCTAGACAAATGTGCCCACCTTCAACCTCTGCCACCCATAAAACAATTTATTCAAGTACCTTTACTCTGAGCACAGTTAACCTTTTCAATGTACAAAAGCTTCTGTGCCTCTCAAATGAACAAAGAGCTCCTAATGAACAAAAAATACTTTAATGACTAAAAGTTTAATATTAATTCTGGGAATACAAACTATAATTTTACTACTTATACACTGTACATAATACAGTATATAGTTTATGCATCTTCTTTTAAAAGGTTTCTGTTTTCAAATTACCATTGTACAAGACTTTTATACAGCACAAGGATACTTGAGGTTACTGCAGATTTACACTGAGAATCAGAAAAAGAATGATCATGAAAAAGAAAAAACCCACTTGCACTAGTTTAAAAGCCAAGAGATGAATGTAAGAGGAAAACAACATTAATTTTGTTTTCTTCATTTTAAGGTTAAACCTCAAGGAACCTTAACATCTCACACATAGATGTAAGTTTTCAGTGCATGGTCCATGAACTCTTGGCAGCCCATAACGTAAGAGAAACACATCGGTTGCCAAGGAGACTTGAACTTACCATGCCATGAACTTGAACTTGCCAGCCCAATCCTATACTGAAAAATTTAGGGACCTTAGAAATTTTTAGTTTGAAAATAAATGATCAAGAGGAAAGAAAAGTGGAAAGTGAGTGGTTTTCATCCTCCTTTCCCCAGTTTCTTACAGAGATTAGGGATCAGAATTGGACTGGAAGGTTCGAATTCACCAGTGCAACACTTCTCTGTGGGGACATTTTTCATCAAAGCAAATGCTGGCTTTAGTTCTGTATTTTTAGCTGTATTTTAAATGAAAAACTGCACTGAATTCTGCAGTAACACAACTGTTGATCACACTCTGTTTTGTAACAGAAGTTCTGTCAGATATTTAGCCTTAGTTACTAAAAACTATCTTCAGGGAGTACAAACATTTCCCCTCTGGCATCCTGTCAGTCACAGCAAATCTGTAAATAAACTGTCAAACTCCATTCCAATCATTCCTGAATCTGCAAGGGAAAAAAAGTAGTAAAATTGGTGCAGCTGGTTGTAGTCCCTGTAGAGCAGGGCTGATTTCACAGCTTTAATATGGTTCACTACTTCACAGCCAGTCCGATCTGATATACAGCATGCAGAAATGAGTGACACCTTTGCTAATCATTTTCTTAAACTTATCACATGTGGAGGTAATAACAGATGCAATGACTTTTCAAGGGCATAGACTGGTTAATTTTTCAACAGGAAATCGACTCAAGTTCTGCAAAATTAAAAATCCACTAAGACACACTGTCAAGCTATCTAAATTATGGAAAATCACACAAAAAGGGAAAAACAAAGGTCTAGTCATGAGAAAGACAGTGTTAGACCCTCTCTTTATATTGTCTCATGCAAAGTAGGAATGCAGCAGCTGTAATCAAGGCAAAAATCTAAAGAGAGGCACTAACTTTGGCAAAGACTGACTG